>JASPKZ010007285.1:110000-517500 GCA_030220185.1 Diploptera punctata | reverse complement strand
TGTTATTATTATTATACGTAAGAATAGATAGCAAAGTACAAATTTATAAATCCATAATAATATAGAAGAACGCTAACATACGGTGCAGAAACTTGGCGTTGAATAACATTTTGACTTTCAAATTTATGTCTACAGAAATGGATTGTTTTAGACTCTCAAGTAGACATTCTAAATTGGGGAAAAAAACAGAAATACAATCATCAGACCACATATGAAAGTCCAATATTAAATTTTGTGAGATACAGACAACTAGAATGGGTACAGATAACTACTAGAACGGTATGGTGATATACGTAGGTTGCCAGAGACACGATTACCCAGACAAGCTTTGGAATGGATCCCACCTGAGAAAGGAAAGAGAGGTACACCTAGATTTAATTGTATGAATGATATAATAAGAAGTATGAGGGAGATAGGTCTGGAAGAATTGGAATGGGAAGATAGAGAAGAATGGAGCATGAAGATAAAAATTTAAAAAAGCTTTGGGCACAGGAAGATGTTTTATTACATTGTGAACCTGTTTATGAATAAATAAGTAAATAAATATTATTTAAATGAACACTTAATGAAAAATTATGAATCTTTTGAAGAAGTGGCTCAATTTAAATACCTAGGAACAAAAATTACAAAGAGGAAAGAGGTGTACAAAGAAGTTAAACATAGGCTCAATTCTGGAAATGCATGCAATTATGCATTATAGATAGTCTTGTGGAAACATGTCTCAAAAAAGTTAAACTGAAAATATATATAAAACTGTTATACTCCCAGTTCTATTATATGGATGCGAAACATGGACTCTTACTTTTAGAGAAGAAAATATACTGAGTGTATGAAAATAAATACCTTTGGAAAAATTTAGGACCAAAGAGGGATGCACAGACGGGCGAAAGGAGAAGACTATAAAACAGTCAACTAATAATAATATTAATAATAATCATAATAATAATAATAATAATGCTTTATTTTAGCTGGCAGAGTTAAGGCCATAAGGCCTTCTCTTCCACTCAACCAGCGAATAGTAGAATTATACAAAAATTACATCCATCTTACAATTTTAAAATGTTATTAAAATACAGACTAAACAAAATACAATGATGATGTGATCTAATACTAACAAAAACATAGAATATAATAAAATTAAAATGATATAAAATAAAGTAAGTAGCTTCCTAGATGATTATTAATGGAATGCTCTATATAGTTGTTATGCAGTTAATATTTTCATTGTGTCGAACTTAAGATATCAGTTAATTTGGATTTAAATAATGATAGTGAACTACATGTTATTATAGGAAGCCAGATGTAATAAGAACAGTTAAGTCTCGTATTCTGCGATGGACAGGACATTTGCACGTATGGGGAATGATAGAGGTGTATGGAATCTTCTTGTAGGAAAACCAGAAAGAAAAATTTCAGTTGGTAGGCAAAGATTCATATTTAATGTTCGAAAATACGATCACATTTCTCCATTATTCCACGAATTGTCATGGCTACATCTAAAAGAGAGAAGAAAATCGCACTGTCTAATTCTCCTATTTAAGATCCTACATACCTCGATTCCCAATTATTTATCATCCCGTTTCCAGTATCTATCCTCAAACCATAACTTAAACACAAGATCACAACATAGTCTCTTGTTTAATATACCGCAACGTAGGACATCACATCACTCCATGTCATATACCATCTCCACTTCTCGCAACTGGAATTCCCTACCACAAGAAATAAGGGGCTGCCGGACATTGGCATCTTTTAAAAGAAATCTAAATTTATATTTGCTCTAAACTCGACTTCATTATTATCCAGTGTAAGATATATATATTAATTGGTGTTTCCCGTATAATGTATCATATTTATATTATTATTATTATTATTATTATTATTATACTTACTTACTTACTCACTGGCACTATCGAACCCGTAGGTTCATGGCCGCACGGACATAAGCTCTCCATACATCCCTATCCTGAGCTAATGCTTTCCAATCATTCCCTGTATAATCTACTTCCCTCAAATCATAGTTAATGTTGTTCTCCCACCTCATTCTTGGTCTACCAACTGGGCGTTTTCCTTCTGGCTTTCCTACAAGAAGTTTCCATGCACGTCTTTCATTCCCCATACGCGCAACATGTCCTGCCCATCGCAGTCTATGGGACTTAACTGTTCTTATTATATCTGGCTTCCTATAAAGACCATGTAGTTCATTGTTATGTAGTCTTCTCCATTCACCTGTTTGTTCATCTCTCTTTGGTCCAAAAATTTTCCTAAGAACTTTATTCTCAAATACTCGTAATCTCCTTTCCTCCCTTAAAGTAAGAGTCCATGTTTCGCACCCATATAATATAACTGGTAGAATAATAGTTTTATATATTTTCAGCTTAACGTTTTTTGAAAGGAGTTGGGACATCAAAAGTCTTTGCAATGCATAATAGCATGCATTTCCAGAATTGAGCCTATGTTTAATTTCTTTGTGCATCTCATTCCTATTTGTGATTATTGTTCCTAGGTATTTGAATTCAGCCAATTCCTCAAAATTTCCCTCATTTGCCATTAGCTGTCCATTTCCATTATATAATGTATTTCTACGTGTGACCATATATTTAGTTTTACTGATATTTACTTCCAGTCCTAATTTCTTAGTGTTACTCAATAGTGTGTGCGTGTTGGCCTTTAGTATCTCCTCGCTATCGGCCAGTAGTACTACATCATCAGCATAAACTAACAGCTTATTAATACCATTCAGTTGTAAGCCTTCCTCATTCTCTAAAGATTTAATGGCATGCTCTAGTACAAAATTAAATAGTACAGGAGATAGTGCATCTCCTTGCTTCAACCCATTCTGGATTTCAAAAGTGTCTGAAAACTGTTTGCCTACACGCACCCTACTCGTTGAGCCATTTAGACACATTCGTATAAGTCTAACTAACTTTTTAGGAATTCCGAACTCCAGCAGGATACTATATAACTTCTCCCTCTTAATTGAATCATATGCTTTTTGGAAGTCTACGTATAGTTGATGTACAGTACCATTATATTCCCATTTCTTTTCTAAAATCTGTCTTATACTAAAAATCTGATCTGTTGTAGACCTGTTTCTTCTAAATGCACATTGATGATCTCCTAGAATGTCATCAATATAGGGAGTAAGTCTGCTTACTAATATATTTGTTAGAATTTTGTACGAAGTTGAGAGTAATGAGATGCCCCTATAGTTGTTGCAATCAGTTTTATTCTCCTTTCTTATAAATTGGTACGATAATTGATTCCTTCCATTCATCTGGAAGAGCTTCTTTTTCCCAAATCATACTAAGCAAACAGCGTATCTTGTCCATCAATTTTTCTCCCCCTGATTTTATCAGTTCTGCTGGGATCTCATCTGAACCTGATGCTTTATACATCTTCAATTTTTCAATCGCCATTTCAACCTCTAATGCACTTGGTTCTGCGACTAGCATTTCTGCTGTCTGTAACTTATCCTCCTCAATGTCCTGTTCTGTATGTACATTTAATAGCTGATTAAAATAACTTTTCCATCTATTTAATATACTCTTGGAATCTGCAATCATATCCCCATTTTCATTCCGAATTATGTTTGTTCTAGCCTGAAACCCTTTCTTCTCTATACTAATTCCCTGATATAATTCTCTAATGTTCCTATTCTTTGCATTCATTTCAAGATCATTAATCTTCTCTCTCAAATATTCCCTCTTTTTACTCTTTAGTAACTTGGTGGTTTCCCGTCTAACACTACCCAATTGCTCTAAATTTACCTCATTTGGCTCGTGTAACCATTTCATTTTTGCTAGCTTTCTTTTCTTTACAATGTCGGCACATTCCTCATCAAACCATTTCTTGTTTTGCCTCTTTTTTAAACAACCAATGCTTTCTGATGCTGACAATTTAATAGTATCTCTTATAGCCTCCCATTCTTTATTTATATCAGTTTCTTCTTCGTTTGCCACATTGTCATCTGAAGATTCCAGTACTTCAAATCTATTAGCAATTTTGATTTGGTATTCTTGCCGCATTTCATCATTTTTCAAGTTTTTTAATTCATATTTTACAGAATCATCTTTAGCGTTTGTTCCTCTCATAAGCGATAGCCGTTGTCTGATTTTTCACCCTGACCAGATGATGATCTGAATTGCAGTCTGTCCCTCTAACTGATCTAACATCAATGATGCTACTGTGCCAGCGTTTATCCACTAATACATGATCTATCTGGTTCCGAGTTTCTCCATCTGGGGACGTCCAGGTGTATTTATGAATATCCTTATGCTGAAATGTTGTGCTCTTAACAATCAGATTCTTTGATGTGGCAAATGTGACTAATCTAACCCCGTTGTCGTTACTATCTTCATGAAGACTGAATTTGCCTATTGTTGGTTTGAATATATCTTCCCGCCCCACTTTTGCATTAAAATCTCCTAAGACAATTTTCATATGATATCGTGAAAGGCTATCAAATAAGCATTCTAATTGTTCATAGAACTCATCCTTGATCTTGTCATCTTTATCTTCTGTGGGGGCATGTACATTTACAATTATAAAATCATGTCGTTTACCCTTTAGAATTATGTATGATATCCTATCACTAACAAACTTAATATCTCGGATAGCGGATAGGATCCTCCTTCTGACTAAAAAACCCGTTCCAAATGCAGGTCTTTCTGCACCCCCATAGTATAATGCAAAGCTTCCTGATTCCTGACTACCTTCTCCTGGCCACCTAACTTCCTGTAAAGCGACTATATCCAAGGGCGATTTATTCAATTCCCGCGTTAATATCTCTAGTGCCCCGCTATTGTATAAAGTCCTAACATTCCATGTTCCTAGGAACATGTCCCTGTGTTTGAGCCTTTGGCATGGGTTCCCTGAAGTAGTCCCCCGCCCGGAGAACCGAATGGGGGACTATTTGACCTCCGGAAAATTTTACCCCAGTAGAACCCATGTCCGCATTTCTTGACGGTTGTATTTTTACGGTGAAAGATCGTCACTCTTTCGACCAAGGTACTTATTTCGTCTGGCTTATCACCTTCGACCAGTCCGGCATGGGTAACCCTAACGGCAGCAATGCTACCGCCGGCATAGCTCTCAGGATCATTTAAGCACACAAGCCACTCCACCACGACAAGGTAAAGATACCATTATTATTATTATTATTATTATTATTATTATTATTATTATTATTATTATTATTATCGTATCATTATTGTTATTATCGTATAAAATGTTTGTACATGACATTTACATTGCTACATTATTGTATCTTTAACTGTTTATAATTAGTATAGTGTATATCTATATTTGTCAAATATTTATTTGTATTTGTGCTGGTTGAGTGGAAGAGAAGGCCTTATGGCGTTAACTCTGCCAGAATAAATAAAGTATTATTATTATTATTATTATTATTATTATTATTATTATTATTAAAAAAGAATGAGGTGGTGGAATAATATTAACCGATATTTGAGATAAGTACATTATACAGCGAATGATAAGAAAATTTGGGTGAAGATAGGGTTATGTGGATAGCATATGTCCATGAACCTACGGGTTCGATAGTGCCAGTGAGTTAGTAATATTTATATTGGACCTATATATATATTTACATAATTAAGAATTAGACCTTAAGGTCTGTTTCGATCTCATGCTAGAATTGATCTGTCCATCTTTTACTGGGTCTTCCAACATTTCCTCGTCCTAGTGGTTTATAATGAAGAATCTGTTTCTGAATTCTATTGTTGTCCATTCTATTGATGTGTTCCATCGATTCATCTTCTCTGTATTGTGCGATTCTACCTAACAGTTTGAATATATTTACTTCACTTCGTATATTTTTATTTCGTTTTTGATCTTTTCTTGTGTATCCAGCCACACTCCTCAGAAACCTCATTTCTGATGTTTATATTTTTCGTTCCTGGTTTTTGGTTATGATCCAGTGTTTCGATCCATATAGTAGCGTTGAAACCGCCATTGTTTTATTTTTTTTTAATTTCAGGATTATTTATGTTATCAACACAGGTATCCTCAACCAAAATAGGCCCTATATCATTTTCTTCTTCCTCACTTCCCGGTCTTGCGTGTCTGCTTCTGTCATATTTCTCTTCTTCATGCTTCCTTGAATTCCCTTTATCCACATTCGCTTTGATCTACCACGTTTCCCTTATCCAGAGGATATCCATTTCAATACGTCTTTATTTGTTTCTGCGTCCCTTCTTCTCTATACTATCTCAGATTTCTTCAATCTCTTGTACAATATCCTTTTCTACATTCATTATTTGTCTTATTGTATTATTTTTTATTTTCCATTTGTTTATAACATTTTTAAAGTTTTCTTTTAGTTTCTTTGAGACTTCGTTTTATGGTTCCACAATATAATTAGGCCTAAATGTATTTATTTTGTTTTCTATGTCTTCATTTTTTCCATGACACATTGTATCCCAGGTAATATGTATTTATTTCATAACGTTACAATACTTCCTCTGCTTTTTCAATTCTTTATTTGAATTTGAGTAGACTGATATTTGACAAAGAAACTGCGAAACATTATTATATTAAACAATTACATAAAATATTGCTATATTCATTAAATGGCGTGTTTAATAATCTAAACGAGAACAAAAGACGACGTAGGCAAACTGAAGCTAACTTGCGCAGGAATAGTGTGTTGTTTTTTGTGTAGTTCGCGCATGTATCATGGCGTCCTTTGCAAGCATTCTCTCGTTGCTGCGATTAAAATATAAAATCCTGTGTAATTAAGAAGCATATTGGGGTAATATTGTATTATGAGTGTTTAGTAATATGTGTATCTCGTTGTGGTAGTGAAATATTTAAGTGATATCAAGTAATTTTATGTGAAACAATGAGATGTTCTGATCAGCTGGCACGCGTGGCTTCTTTCTTCATGAGGTAAGAGATTTTTATCTGAAATATTCGTTGCTTTGTAGCGTTGCACACAGAATATCTTGTAACGGGCTACATGTAGGCAATGGATAACATTGTCTATTGCTCGTTGTGACATATTTTTCTATCGTTAGAGCCTGCTGTATTCAAAATGTCAGCTAAAAATCATTAAGGCTGAACTATAGATTATCTGTACTATGCTAAGCCATATAATATCTATATGACAGAGTTACACTATTTACGTTTCCCATTTATACCAACATTTGCAACTATTTTAACATTTTCTAACGATTTTTAAAGGATTTTTTTTTTCAATTGTTGAAATCTCTCAATCAATTGTTCAAAGTTTTACAGAACTGTAGTACACATGCACAAGGCTTCGTTAGTAGATGGCAGGACAATCTATGCTACCGGTAAGTTAAAAATAATACAGAAAACAGTTATTCTTCCTATTAAAAGTTGGCGAAACGTGGACTCTTACTTTAACAGAGGAGAAATGCTTGCAAGCATTTGAAGATGAAGTGCGTTGGAATATTTTTGCACCAAAAAAGAGACAATCAGAGAAGAAAACTACATATCGATCAGCGAAATGATCTCTGTGAGAAATCAATTGTAATAAGAAATGTTAAGACTCCTGAAATATGTTGCCCAGGAATGGGGAATGAACGTGGGGCATGGAATTTTTTTGTAGGAAACCAGAGGAAAAACGCGCCAGTTGGTAGACCAAGAATGAGGTGGGAGAATAACATTAACCAAGCAGATTATACAGGGGATGGTTGGAAAATATTATCTCAAGATAGAGATGTGTAGAGAGCTTATGTCCACGCGGCCATGAACCCATGGGTGAGTTAGTATATTATTTTTTTTTCAGAAGTGTTTCTGTTATTTACACAGGTATATTCTCAACTAAAATATACATTTTTTTTATTATTCCACACTTCCCGATCTTGCGTGTCTGTTTCTGTCATATTCCTGTTCTTCATGATGTCTTGAATTCTATTTATACACGTTGGCTTTGGTCTACCACGCTTCGCTTTTCCAGGAGGTATCCATTTCAATACTTCTTCGTTTGTTTCTGTGTCCTTTCTTCTCTATATATGTCCATACCATCTTGGTTGGATTTCTTCAATCTCTTGTACAATATCTTTTCTACATTCATTATTTCTCTTATTGTATTATTTTTATTTTATTTTATCTAATTTTGACATTCTTGTGGATCTTCTTAAAAAGTCCATTTCTGTGACTAATAATTCATTTCTATGTTTTTGCATTATTACTATTATTATTGTCCACTGCTGTGGTCTCGAGGTAGCGTGCTGCCTTGTCACGCAGCGAGCCCAGGTTCGATCCCCGGTCGGGGCAGTTTTTTCTGGGTGAGGTTTTTATCGGGGTTTTTCCTCGCCTGTAAGACAAATGTCAGGAAAACTTTAAGGCCCAAACGGTCCCCGAAATCATATGACCATCATCATTATCATTATCATCAACATCATCATCATCCTTCACCGGTGTGGAAAGCAACGGGAAGCTACCACACCTACAATTCCCTAGTAAAGCTGCAAGCATAGCTTGAAAATGCTATGATTGCAGTGAAGGACCTGCCTTCGGGCAGAATTACCATGGATTGACTAATTAATATTATCATCATCATCCAGGGATTAAGCCCGTTGGCTCGTTCCAGTTTCATGAAAGCTAGAATTGTTAAAATTGTTCAAACCATCTTCTGTGTGGGCGACCAACATTTCTCCTTCCGTGCGGTTTATAATTTAGCAATAATTTTGGAAATCTTCCTTCTGGCATTCTATCAATATGTTCTTTCCAGTCGTTCCTATATTTAATTATTCGGTCTGTAAGTTTGAAAATGTTTACTTCCTTTCTTATATCTTCATTTCTTTTCTTATCCAGCAGAGTATATCCTGCTATATTTTTTAAAAATCTCACCTCAGCTGCTTCCAATCTTTGTTCTTGTCTTTTAGTGATCGTCCAACATTCTGATCCATACATCAATACAGGAACAGCCATTATTTTATAAAATTTCATTTTTGTTTCTTTTCATGTGTTTTTAAGGGATCTTTTATTATTATTATTATTATTATTATTTATTATTATTATTATTATTATAACTGTTATTAATATTATTATTATTATTATTATTAAAATTACTGTTATTGTTGTAAGTAATGGAGAGTACGCCACCAGGACAGGCATTGTAAACAATCTAAGGGCATCTGAAATGAAAGTTAAAGTCTCAAGCGACCAGGCCAAGACGTCTGATATGTTAATCCTTAGGGACCAAAAATCATTAATTGTAGGACAAGGGCATTTGACACCAGGTGTTGTCGGACAAGCGAATTCGTGTTGGATGTAGAGTGTCAGATGTTTTATCTAAGAAGGCTGGAGAGTGATCAGGGTGGAAAAAGTGAAGATGTACCGTCGGCGCCGAGCCGGCGTCCGAGCAGGAGCTAGTGACGCAACTCTTGCCCTCCCCTCCCCCTGCAGCGTTGAAGGGAAACCTGTCAGAGTGACTGATGTTAGATTCGTCAATACCAGAGCTAAGCTTACAGATCTTTCATTCTTCTACCATTACTATGCTCTAAGAGAGGCTTTTAGATCGAGGAAAATCATTACTATAGTCCCAGTATAGTGGTTCCTTTCCATTTCACGATAGAGAAAGAAAACCTGCTTATACAGGGTGATTAAAAAATACTATGACATGGAACTCTTCTCTTCTCGATTTATATTAATGACGTGACCAAGAAATACAAAACTGCAAGCATCATCTTTACGCCGACGACCTACAGATTTACACACACTTTAGGCCTGACGAAATTAATGAATATATTGACAAAGTAAACACTGACCTCAGGCATATATATTTATGGTCCAGACAATATGGGCTGAAACTAAATGTAAACAAAACGCAAGCAATAATTATCGGACATCCAAGGCTATTACACCTCATAAACAATGGCAATATGCCGGCTGTCATATTAGGTAATGAACAAATCCCTTATACCGACGTCGTTAAAAACTTGGGATTTTACTTAGATTCTAATTTAAAATGGCATGAGCAAGTAAAACAAACATCTAAAAGGATCTTCTCCATAATGCATTCCCTAAAGCGACTTAAACATTTTCTTCCTACAGCTCTTAAAAGAATTTTAATCCAAACTTTAGTGATGCCGCATTTTGACTACTGTGACGTTCTACTAACTGACATAAGTGACGGACAAACTGCAGCGTGTCCATAATATGTGTACCAGATTCATATTTAATGTTCGAAAATACGATCACATTTCTCCATTATTCCACGAATTGCCATGGCTACATCTAAAAGAGAGAAGAAAATCGCATTGTCTAATTCTCCTATTTAAGATCCTACATACCTCGATTCCCAATTATTTATCATCCCGTTTCCAGTATCTATCCTCAAACCATAACTTAAACACAAGATCACAACATAGTCTCTTACTTAATATACCGCAACATAGGACATCACATCACTCCATGTCATATACCATCTTCACTTCTCGCAACTGGAATTCCCTACCACAAGAAATAAGGGGCTGCCGGACATTGGCATCTTTTAAAAGAAATCTAAATTTATATTTGCTCTAAACTCGACTTCATTATTATCCAGTGTAAGATATATATATTAATTGGTGTTTCCCGTATCATGTATCATATTTCTATTATTATTATTATTATTATTATTATTATTATTATTATTATTATTATTATTATTATTATCGTATCATTATTGTTATTACCCTATAAAATGTTGTTTGTACATGACATTACATTGCTACATTTATTGTATCTTTAACTGTTTATAATTAGTATAGTGTATATCTATATTTGTCGAATATTTATTTGTATTTGTGCTGGTTGAGTGGAAGAGAGGGCCTTATGGCCTTAACTCTGCCAGAATAAATAAAGTATTATTATTATTATTATTATTATTATTATTATTATTATTATTATTATTATTATTATTATCGTATCATTATTGTTATTACCCTATAAAATGTTGTTTGTACATGACATTTACATTGCTACATTTATTGTATCTTTAACTGTTTATAATTAGTATAGTGTATATCTATATTTGTCGAATATTTATTTGTATTTGTGCTGGTTGAGTGGAAGAGAGGGCCTTATGGCCTTAACTCCGCCAGAATAAATAAAGTATTATTATTATTATTATTATATATTATTATATTAACTTGGAGGAGCCAAAATTTCCCGACTTCTACTCAACGGACACCATAATAACAGAACAAAAGGAATCAAACTATAATAATAATAATAATATAATAATGATAATAATAATAATAATAATAATAATTATTATTATTATTATTATTATTATTATTATTATTATTATTATTATTATTATTATTATTATTATTATTATTATTATTATTTAATGAGAAAATCAGAGAATATTGAGAGAAATGGTTTACTGATGTGGAAAGAATGAATGTAACAAGATTACCAAGAGCAGCATTCAACTACAAGCCAAGAGGTTCATGGAATGTAGGAAGGCCAGTGAAAAGATGGACGGAACACCTGTGAGGCGGAACAGGCAATTTTTGTCTAGCCCGTGAAGTGAAGAAGAAGAAGGAAATAATAATAGCTTTGTTTTACCTGGCAAAGTTAAGGCCTTAAGGGGTCCGTCGCCGTAGCGTACTCAGTACAGTCCCTACCTTCCACTCCGGCGACCCGGGTTCTATTCCTGGCGGGGTAGGGGACGTTAAATCTCCACTTTGGTTCTGGGTCCTGCCCTTGTGCCTATGCGCGAATTAAAAGAAGGTTAACAAACAGGTAAAAAAAGTAAAACAACCAGGAAAACCAGTATAAACGAAAAAAGAAAAATGATAAACGTAAAAAAAGTTCTTGTCTACCACTCAACCAGGTTAAAAAAATACAAAAAATGTTCTTACTTCTAAATTACAATAAACATAAATATATCTGGAAAGTATCCAATGTAATGTTTATTTGCCTAATATTTTTATTTAATCTATGGTTTCAAATATTTTGGCTGTGATGTTGGCTACAATGTGGAAAGAGATATTGACTCCAAAATAAATAAATTTCAGACGGTGTGTGGAACAATACAGAGAACATTCAAAAATAAAATTAGAAAAGAAACCAAGATAAAAATGTATAATGTTATGGCGGTTCCCACAATATTGTATGGATGTGAAACTTGGGCTCCAGTGAAAAAACAGAAGGATAGAATACAGACGGCGGAGATGAGGTTCCTAAGACAAGTAAAAGGATGTACAAGACTTGATAGAATAAGACATGAGGATATAAGAGAAGAATTGAAAGTACAGCCTTTATTGGATAAAGTCACGAATTACAGACAGAAATGGATTGATCACATGGATGGAATGAGTAAGGAGAGATATCCACTGTTAGCAAGAAATTATCAAGCAAGAGGAAGGCGTGATGTTGGAAGACCTAGAAGACGTTGGGCTGATGCATTATGAAGTCGGAACGGGCAATTGCCTAATCCCTGGAGTGATGATGATGATGATGATGATGATCTATGGGCTCCGACACAAAGTAACAGGATGTGTAACACATACATTTCATCACAAATTCTGCGTAAACAAGAGATTCCACCAACCGAGTGAAGATTGTGTATGCCAACTATGAAACAAACATTGTGAGAGATAAGATGCTAGAAACTGCAAAAACAAGGAAGGTTTGAATAATAAAACTAGAACTACAATAGATTGTCATCATTAAGGGGTGGATTTCTGTGACCTAAAAAGTAGAAAATATGCATGTATTTATGGCCTAAAAAAGGTTTAAATATGACCTAAAAATATAAAAATATGATTTTATAATTGAATGGATTTTTTACCCATACTGTATTAATTGTTCATTCATATGCACTTAATCTTAATAATAAGGCAAATATAAATGTTTTTACCTCCTTCAAGCTTAGAATATTTTGCACATTGTGCGCTTTTCACTATTATTATAGAGTTGAACGGAAAAGGTAAATCAATGAAGGTATTTTTTATCTTATTTTGAATTATTTTAAATTATTAAATGGGTCAATTGAAAAACAAGGATTAAGATTTATGTTCTGCTTCTTCTTCGGCTTTCCCCCACTTATAGGTTTGCCGTCTTCGGTTTCCATTTATCTCTATCATTCCAATCTCCCTCTTCCAAATTCCGATCATCCATTATAGTTCTGATGTAGGTTTTCCATTTCCATCTTGGTCTGCCACGTTTTATTTCTTCCAGGGGGTGACCATTGGTATATATTTTTGGCCATCTTTCATTTTCCATTCTTTGTACATGGCCATACCATTTAAGTGTTTGATTTTCAATCTTCTTAACAACAGATGTAGTGACATTCATTTCTCTCCAAAGGAATTCATTTCTTATTTTATCCTGTCTTGTTTTTTTTGGAGGCTTCTTCTAAAATAATCAAATTCAACTGTTCTAATTTTGTTCTTTTGTAATTCCGTCAAAGACCAAGTTTCACTTCCATATGACAAAATATTCTGTATTATGCTCTTATAAATTTTAATTTTAGTTTCCTTTGTAATATTTTTGTTCCAAATTACTCCATGTAATATCTTAGTTGCATTTTTTGCCATTGCAATTTTAGTCTGTACATCTCTTTCACAGGTACCTAAACTTGTAATTATTGACCCAAGATATTAAAAAAATTCACACTTCTTTATTTTCCCTGTTTCAAGTATGAGGTCATCCACATCCTTTCCCAAACACATATATTCTGCTTTCTGTAAATATATATTATAAATTAAATATATTTTATAAAATTGAATAATTTAATGCACTCGAAGTAAAAAAAAGTGCCAACATTTTCGAAAATTGGCCCAAGTATAAGTGATGAACTGGAAGAGTAGATCTTACGGTCTTAACTCCAACAGATAAAAGGAAATAAAGTCATTAAATAAGTAAGTTAAGTTAATGTAATGGTCCCACGAATCGTAATGTAAACATTTTGGGGATCAAGATTTTAAAAATAGAATGAAAGCAGAAGATGAAACTTATGTTATCGAAAGGCCTCCTATAAAACAACACTGCAAATTATTGAGGATTACTGAGATATCAGGTACTGTTTTACAATTATTAAAACTTTATTTTGGGAATGACCACCACTGTGCTGGCTTGTCACGCAGCGTGTCCGGGTTCAATCCCCGGCAGAAAAAACATTTCCAGTGTGAAGTTTTTTTCAGGGTTTATCCTCACCTGTAAGACAAACATGGGACATTTAAGGTCCAAATGGTCACCGGATATCATCTGACCATCAATTTTGCGCCGTACAACAGGCTACACAAAGTGAGACCATAAAAAAGGGCATTATGGAAGAGTTTGGTGTAGAATCTATTATACATCATATTTAAAATTATTCGAACAACTGGAAAACCCATCTTCAACGAATGACATCTCACAGAACTCCTAAACCTTTGCTTCATTACTATCCTCAAGCAAAATATCAGTGGGACGTCCAAAAAAGCGCTGGATGAAAATTCTTCTTTAAGGCCTAACAGGCCACAGTGGCCTAATGTCAGTCAGTCACGCACCACATATTAGGTCATAACTTCGGTATTAATTGTGATTTAGGTTTATTTTTTCATTTTAAATGTAACTTGAAATGTTCCCTCCAAACGGTATTTTGGAAAATTGAATTAAGGATCACATTTCAGAGAATGATGTAGATGAACATGTTAAGCTGCATGATGAGTTGACATTTATGTCAGTCAGTCACACATACTTTGATAGATAATAAATAACATTGTTTTTCTTCAGAAGTTGTATATTTATATATAATCTTAATCAGAAAATTTTCCTCTACCATATCACGTGTATAACACCTCTAATTTCAACCAATTTATGCAAGTATTTTGCAGCAAAAGTATATTGTAAATGTCAGTCGGTCACATATGGAATTGCTCTATATTATGTACGTTAATTGCCCCTGAAAAGTTCTCAAAATGTTGGTGAAAACCCCATTCAAATCGGTCAAGAAGTTTTTTTGAGTCCATAAAGTATAGATAGAATCACACTCATTTTTACATGTGAAGATAGTAAGCGTGTAGAATTGACAACACTGCACTGGTAGACACAGTTTATCACTGTGTAAGAGGGACCGGAACACGTGTGTGACTTGTCGCTGATCAAACAAAGTGGAGATGATAAGAAACTCGCTCCTTGTCACGTCAACACTTTCTTCCAATGTTCACTTTCTTGTGTACAATTCACCCAACACAAGTTCAATATTATATTTATTTATGTAACCCGGTGGTGTTTGGGTTATGTGGCCTTCTCTTCCACTCACCTGGACAAACAATAAGTTGCATTAGAATTCAACAATCATCATCATCGTAGTCTATTCACGAATTTAAGCCATTTGTTGACCTGTTTCTTCACACATAGAAATACATTATAATGCAAGTGTGGACAATTGACGTGATATGAGGGACGTTTTGAACAAGTGACTATATTCAAATGTCTACGAACGATAATACTGAGGAACAAAAAAAGAAACTTTTTTGTCTCAGAAAGAAAAATTGTGATTCTGATAGTATGTTTTCTCCTGAATTCAAATATGATATTGGTTTTTACTTTATCACGCAAGGTTTCCGAGAGACAGGAATTTATAATTTCAAACACTTTAATATTTTCTACATTCGTAACTACACAATATTCGAACATTCGGACTCACATAGAAAGTAAGAAATGACGATTTTCTGCTATATTTCGCCTGTGGAGCATCCCTCTTGATGGTCCAACAATAATCGGCCAGCATATTAGGATTCCATTTCCGTTGATATCGCTTTTCCATAGCTGAAATCATTTGAGTTAGCTCATTTGGTTTTATTTTACAATGGACAAATGGACGAAATGTTTATTAAAAATAATATTTAAATCCATTAATTTAAAAAAAATGAAATAAAAACTGTCCAGACGGAATATTTCCAAAATTATTGCTAAATTATAAACCGCGCGGAAGGAGAAATGTTGGACGCCCACACAGAAGATGGTCTGAACAATTCTAGCTTTCATGAAACCGGAACGAGCCAACAGGCTTTTCCTGGATGACGATGATAAAAACCTGTGGGTGATGAAAAAATTCCGAATACATATTTGAAAACACGATAAAAAAACTCCATTAAGTACAACTATTGGTACTCATGAGACAAATATCATGTTGACCTGTGTAATTACAAATAGGAATGAGATGCATAAACAAATTAAACGTAGGCTCAATTCTGGAAATGCGTGCTATTATACATTACACAGACTCTTGATGTCCCAACTCCTTTCAAAAAACGTTAAACTGAAAATATATAAAACTGTTATTCTATCAGTTATATTATATGGATGCGAAACATGGGAAGAGAAAATGTTAGGCCTATACGAGTATTTGAAAATAACGTCATTAGAAAAATTAATTGGACCAAAGAGAGATGAACAGAAGAGTGAAAAGAGAAGACTAGATAACCGTGAACTAGTTGGTATGTATGGGAAGCCAGATATAGTGAGAACAGATAAGTCTCGTAGACTGCGATGGGAAGGACATGTGGAACGAATGGGTAATGAAACAGATGCATGGAAGCACCTTGTAGGAAAACCAGACGGAAAACGGCCAGTTTATAGACCAATAATAGCCGCAGAATAATTTAACCATGATTTGAGGGAAGTTGATTATACAGGGGATGATTGTAAACATTAGCTCAGGATAAGGATGTATGGAGAGCTTATGCCAGCGCAGCCATGGACCTACGGGTTCGATGGAGCCAGTGAGTTAGTTATACATTCCTATTCTCTGCACTACTATATGTTAATCCTGTCATCATACTCCAATGTTCTTCTTGAACCCACTGCTCTTTTGGTCTCCCCTTTCTTCTGTTGCTCTCCGCTTCAAAATTTGTCATCGTCTTAGGTATCGTGTTATCAGACATCCTCTTTATGTGGCCTAACCATTTCAAGTCTTCTTCCTTCAATAACGTGTAGAACATTTTTTGAACATCCATTATTTTCCTGATTTTAATATTCCTAATTTTGACTCTTATTGAATCTTCCAGAAGACCATCTCTGTCAACAAACGTTGATGTTCTTGCTCTCTGATTGATGTCCAAATTTCTACACATACAATAGTATACTCTCCACCAATGAACTATAAATACAATGTTTACTTTTGTTCAGAATGTTTCTACTCCACATCACCGAATTTAAAACTCCGATTGTTTTCCTTCCTTGACTTACTCGTTTGTTTATTCAGAATTTCTTGTTTTCTCTGACTTTAATATTGATCCCAAATATTTGAATTTAACTATTTTAATTATCTAATCTCCAAATTTTATTCTATTTGCATTAATAAAATAATAATGGTAATAATAATAATAATAATAATAATAATAATAATCATCATCATCATCAGCATTCATGGATTAGGTCTGTTGACCCGTTCCAACTTCAACCCATCTCTTTCTAGGTAGTGAAGGCAACTTCTCTAGGAGACGAACACTCCGAAATTGCAGTTCCCTGCCCTCCAGGAAGAGGGGTTTGGCTAGAGGCTGGTAACCTCTACTAGTAAAAAATAACTTACTCATAAACTTCAGCAGAAGAAAAGCCACATAATAATAATAATAATAATAATAATAATAATAATAATAATCATCATCATCATCATCTGCATTCATGGATTAGGTATGTTAACCCGTTCCGACTTCAGCCCATCTCTTTCTAGGTAGTGAAGGCAACTTCTCTAGGAGACGAACACTCCGAAATTGCAGTTCCCTGCCCTCCAGGAAGAGGGGTTTGGCTAGAGGCTGGTAACCTCTACTAGTAAAAAATAACTTACTCATAAACTTCAGCAGAAGAAAAGCCACATAATAATAATAATAATAATAATAATAATAATAATAATAATAATAATAATAATAATAATAATAATCATCATCATCAGCATTCATGGATTAGGTCTGTTGACCCGTTCCAACTTCAACCCATCTCTTTCTAGGTAGTGAAGGCAACTTCTCTAGGAGACGAACACTCCGAAATTGCAGTTCCCTGCCCTCCAGGAAGAGGGGTTTGGCTAGAGGCTGGTAACCTCTACTAGTAAAAAATAACTTACTCATAAACTTCAGCAGAAGAAAAGCCACATAATAATAATAATAATAATAATAATAATAATAATAATAATAATCATCATCATCATCATCTGCATTCATGGATTAGGTCTGTTAACCCGTTCCGACTTCAGCCCATCTCTTTCTAGGTAGTGAAGGCAACTTCTCTAGGAGACGAACACTCCGAAATTGCAGTTCCCTGCCCTCCAGGAAGAGGGGTTTGGCTAGAGGCTGGTAACCTCTACTAGTAAAAAATAACTTACTCATAAACTTCAGCAGAAGAAAAGCCAGATAATAATAATAATAATAATAATAATAATAATCATCATCATCTGCATTCGTGGATTAGGTCTGTTGACCCGTTCCGACTTCAGCCCATCTCTTTCTAGGTAGTGAAGGCAACTTCTCTAGGAGACGGACACTCCGAAATTGCAGTTCCCTGCCCTCCAGGAAGAGGGGTTTGGCTAGAGGCTGGTAACCTCTACTAGTAAAAAATAACTTACTCATAAACTTCAGCAGAAGAAAAGCCAGATAATAATAATAATAATAATAATAATAATAATAATAATAATAATAATAATAATAATAATAGTAAAGTAAAGTAAAGTGATCCCACAACAGACCCGGAGGCCCTTGGGGTAGTAGGAGGTTAGGGCTCCCACTTTTTCTAGACAATCGGCACTTTATGTCAGCCGGGTTGTCAGCCCTGCGTGACGGCCGCCTTTACCCTCAGAACAAGCGTCTGGTACTCATTTACGTTAGAGGCTGACTCGACCCCAGGGCCATAGTCCCGCCAGTTTAAAAATCCTGACCCCAACGAATAATAATAATAATAATTAATAATGCCAGCGGCAGAACGAGGTTAAACAAGGTTGTCAGTTCCCCCTGATCTTCAATCACAGCTCTCAGCTTTGTATGTGTTTCAAGAGCAGTCGCCATTTTAAAACTAAAGTACATGACAGTTACCTGTCGAGAAACAATGAAACTTCATGACGTTATAAAGGAAGGATTGAAGATACATTCTACAAAATTTCTTTCATTTGTAGTGAAAGACAACACAGAACTAAAATTATGTGCATTACATATTGAACAATGAACATCTCACGTATGGATATAATCGAAAGATGATAATGATGGCGAAATTGTAATTTTAGTCAGAAAGTCTGAGATATTTTTGTTGTAAAGCACACAAATGTGAAGTTACTTGGAAACACAAAACGTCTGAAGAATATCTAAGTGAGATTTAGATTCTCTGGAAGGTTGCATTCATTTATTGATTCAGTTTGTAATTCCTCCCGAAAGTGTGATATATGTGTTTGCAACAGTTCCAGATATATAATTTATTTGGTGTACTTTATTAGAGTTACACACAGTTTTCCCCGTTGTATTAAAGCTGGTCTTCTCACACTTCCCTGCTACTTCTTCCCGGCCCCTCCTCCGCTTTAATCCCACTTCATTACGCTTTATATACATTGTGTCCAAAGAAACATTCCCTGGTTACAACATGGTATAGCGACGCTGTCAGTTGATGCATTTATACAAAAAATGCTGTATAAATAAAGCAAAATAAAAAAACATATAATATGGAAATATCATCAGGAAAATTAGTAGTAGTAGGACTTTTTGTAGTAGTAGGACTTTATTAGACAAAAAGTAAGATATTTACAATATTATTTACAAATATGGGTCGCACTGGCAGTAAGCCGTACGTGCTGTTGACAGTCCGTTACAGTAAAGTAACAATTGCTACTAGTGTGAAGAAAAATAAACAAGAAAAAAAGCAATAACATTACAATTACATAAAGAAAACGCAATAATATTACAATTAAATAATAACACAATAGCGTTATACACTAAAAGAAACATAACATTAAAATTAAATAAAGAAAACACAGTTATATTACAATTAAATAATAACACAATAGCATTATACACTAATTAATTTATATATAATTATTAAGAATTAATGGTATTGCATTTTGATAACATATATTTATTCATGAATGAGTGTTGTTCTTATTTTCCGCGTTTTGTCCAGAAATTTACCCAAGTTTATCCAATTTTCTGGATTTACCAATAACTCGTAGCATGCCAATCTTTCCCGATTTGAATTTAGAAATCTTTCCGGTAATAACTGACGTCTCCAATATTCTAAATCATTACATTGTCCTAATATATGTATCTCATCTTCAAATTTCCCGCACATTGGACATATTCGCATATCGTGAACGTCGCTAATATTAAAAGCAATGGCATTCAAGGCCGCTCAACCAGTTCCGTCAAAGATAATATTAGAAAATAAACCAATAGAACAAGTGACAAAATATAACTTCCCAGGTTGCGAAATATCACACACAACGGAAACAGATATAGATGTTGTTTCCTGGTCGGAGGCTCGACTGTGAATGAAACGCGTAGAAGTACTCGCCACTGAAGATGTCCTCCGCAGTTGAGGGAGAAACAACCAGTAGGAACACCAGTAATGGACTATGGCCACATGGCCCGGAATCACTCAACATTATGTTCCATGTATTCTTTTCTTGCTTTAACGTTTTTGAAAGAGTTGGGATTCATACGTTTTACTTACTTACTTACTTACTTACTGGCACTATCGAACCCGTAGGTTCATGGCCACGCGGACATAAGCTCTCATACATCCCTATCCTGAGCCAATGCTTTTCAAACATTCCCTGTATAATCTACTTCCCTCAAATCATAGTTAATGTTATTCTCCCAACTCATTCTTGGTCTACCAACTGGACGTTTTCCCTCTGGCTTTCCTACAAGAAGCTTCCATGCACGTCTTTCATTCCCCATACGTGCAACATGTCCTGCCCAGCGCAGTCTACGAGACTTAACTGTTCTTATTATATCTGGCTTCCTATAAAGACCATGTAGTTCACTGTTATGAAGTCTTCTCCATTCACCTGTCTGTTCATCTCCCTTTGGTCAAAAATGTTTTCTATGAAACTTGATTCTCAAATACTCACAATCTCTTCTCCTCCCTTAAAGTAAGAGTCCATGTTTCGCATCCATATAATATAACTGGTAGAATAATAGTTTTATATATTTTCAACTTAACGTTTTTTGAAAGGAGTTGGGACGTCAAGAGTCTCTGCAATGCATAATAGCACGCATTTCCAGAATTGAGCCTATGTTTAATTTCTTTGTGCATCTCATTCCTATTTGTGATTATTGTTCCTAGGTATTTGAATTCAGCCACTTCCTCAAAATTTCCTTCATTTTTCATTAGCTGTCCATTTCCATTATATAATGCATTTCTACGTGTGACCATGTATTTAGTTTTATTGATATTTACTTCCAGTCCTAATTCCTTGTGTTACTCAATAGTGTGTGCGTGTTGTCCTTTAGTATCTCCTCGCTATCGGCCAATAATACTACATCATCAGCATAAACTAACAGCTTATTAATACCATTGAGTTTTACTAGTGTCATAAATTCATCGTTTGGTTTTTATATGAGATTTTTAGTGCATTATTTTTTAAATTAAATTTAAAAAAAGCAGGAGTAACAGGATGAACGTTAAAGCCCTTTTTGATTATGAAACAAGAGAATTGCATGTATTATACGCTTCCCTTGTGAAGGGGATGTATTGACAGGACTTCAGCCTCTATTCAATCTGTTTGACAGCATCGATATTACCAGTGTTGCATGCTTCCACCCCCTCCCTCCCTTTCATGTCGGGCATTCGTTTACTTAACTCCCCCATGATGGCGTCTGGCCTCTATCCAAACCTCCCACCCCTGTCATATTCTGTAACAACCCTGTTATGGCTAGTTGTGTACTAACTGCACCCCCCCCCCATTCTTCCAAATAATACGTAAAAATATTTATGCTTGTTCGACTACCAGTCTTTTTTTATTGTATTCATTTTGTTCAGAATATAATTTGGTTAATAGGGTAAAATTGAATTCCCCGAAAGTTGGAACTGAAATAAAACTAAATATATTATCACATGTAAAAAAAAGTTTTATTTGCCACAATGGAAAAGAAAGAGGGAAATTACGAAGAAATGGATTAATTCAAATACATAAGAACAATGATTAAAAACGTCTCAACTTTAAAAATAAATTGAACCTATGCTCAACTCTGGAAACTCATGCTATTACGCATTACAGGGGCAATACAAGGACGCTCATCATCTCAACGTTTCTAAAAAAAGTTAAACCAAAAAAATAAATAAAACTCTTATTCTCCTAATTGTATTAGCCTATGTGGATGTGAAACATGGACTCTTCTTTAAGTGAGGAGAAAATATAACGAATATTTGAAAATTAATTTTTTTTGTCCAGTGACTACAGATTGTGTTTAATGACATTTCTTCTGATATCACTTTTGAAAGTAAAATGAATTCGAAAGAGTTGTTAGCATGGCAATCATTCCGAGACGTTGTTACAAAGATTCTAGGTAATGTAAAGGAAGCAGATTACAAAAACCTGGTAAACAAAATGTTGAATGCATTCAAGGAACTTGGATGTAAGGTGAGTCTCAAGGTCCACATGCTACATTCTCACTTGGACTGCTTTCCCGAGAATCTTGGGGACCAAAGTGAAGAACGTGGGGAGAGATTCCACCAAGATCTCAAGGAATTATAAACAAGATACCAAGGCAGGTGTAGTACCACAATGCTCGCCGATTACTGTTGGATGATGAAGAGGGAAACTCCTAGAAGTTTTTATAAAAGGAAGCCAACAAGAAAAAGCTCCACATACAAAAAAAACAAGATCAATAGAATACTGAAGATTAACTGTACTCTTTATAGAGGATAGCAATGGCAAAAGAAGCCTCTAACAATAAAGAGAAGCATTTTGTGCGGACCTTTGGAAAAATAATTATGAATGAGGCTAGTTAAATGCTTTGTGTGGAGTGTAGCATTGTATGGTACAGAGATTTGGACATTACGACGGAATGAGGAAAATCGACTGGAAGCTTTTGAAATGTGGATATGGAGAAGGATGGAACGTATAAAATGGACAGACAAAATAAAAAAATAAAGATGTGCTAGACAAAGTGGGTGAAGGAAGAACAATGCTGGAACTCATAAAGAAGAAGAAAATTAATTGGATTGACCACTGGCTAAGAAGAAACTGCCTGACGAAGGATGCCATAGAAGGAACGGTCAACGGAAACAAAGTTAGAGACAGAAAAAGACATCAGATGATAGACAATGTAAAAATAAATGGTTTGTATGCAGATAAAAAGGAAGGCTGAGTTAAGGTAAGAGTGGAGAATGCTGAGTTTGTAGTGAAATACCTGCTCTTGGATTATCCCTACATATTAACTTGACAATTAAGTTTAATTATTGAAAAATAAGCCAGGAAAGACTCTATAGTGAAATTATACAAGACAATGGCAGTTCCTATTATTACTTATGGATCCAAAAGTGTCTTTAATGGATAAGTAAGGATGGAAGGGGATTTTATCAATATTTCTATTTAACCGTATAGGATTATTCGATCCTGTTTGACAACACAACAATCTGCCAGAATACAAGCTGCTGAAATGAGATTCCTCAGACCAATAGCAGGATATCAAAGAACAGACAAAAAACATAATACAGAAATAAGATAACAACTAAAAGTAGAGGATTAAACACAACAATAGAGAAATACAGGACAAACCGGAAAGAACACTTGCAAGGATGACTGAGAATAGAATACCAAAAGCAGCATAGAGCTATTCACTACAAAGAAGAAGAAGTTTGAGAAGACGAAAGAAAAGATGGAATGAGCAGCAATTTGGAGCCGAAACTGGCAAGTAAATAAGCCTAAAGCGTGAAGAAGAAGAAGAAGAAGAATTAAATTGACAATATTGCAATATTTAGTCATTTCTAACAGTGACTGCATATTATTTTACTTAAAACATCATAAAATAAGTTTGTTTTAAAACCGCTGCATTTGTGCATTGAGCGTTACACTAATCTCTGTTTTGCAAAAACTCGTGACGTGATACAAGGAAACCGTTAGCAGATTCAGTTTCAGACACACCTGAAATATATTAGGGCACATCTCTAATTTGTGCAATGTTCTGAAAGTGAAAATTTGTTGCCCAGTGTTATTTACTGAAGTGAATGAGAAATGGAAATTTCAACATATTTGTGGAACAATCAGACGAACACTGAGGAACAAAGTAAGAAAGGAGACGCAGCTAAGATTTTACTCAACGATGGCACTACCAGTGGCGATGTATGGAGGTGAGGCCTGGGTCCTGAAGGAAAAAGGAAAATGTAAAATTCAGGCAGCGGAAATGAGCTTCCTACGGGCTGTGAAAGGTTGTACAACCGAAGAACATATTAGAAATGAGAATATTAGAGAAGAACTAAAAGTACAACCACTTCTTCAACAAATAGAAGAACACAGGAACAATTGGATAGAACATCTGCAAAGAATGTCAGAGGATAGGATACCAAAGATAGCACTGATGCATAAACATCATCATCATCATCATAGTACATTCACGAATTTAGGCCATTTGTTGACCTGTTTCGGCCTCAAGAGAAACACCATCCAGAAGTATTTTGAGTGGACGTCCTGGTCTTCTTCTTCCTGCAGGTTGATATCTTAACATTAGTTTGGGTATTCTGTGATCTACCATTCGATGAACATGTTGTATCCATCTTGACTTACATGGAGAATGAAAATCGATACGAAGGCCAAGAAAGCACTGAGCTGAACAGGTGTGAGATCGGAACATGCAAAGACCTAATCCGTGAAGGATGATGATAATGATGATTTACTAATGTGATAGGATATGCTAATAAAATGGACGAAAAGAGAGTCCCTTATCGATTTTCCGTTAATCAACCACAAGAAAAAAAAATACATACTGTAGAGCGAGACCTAAAACCAGGTGGTGGGATGATGTGTACAATGAAATTAGGAAATATAAAATCACAAGGTGGAATATAATATCTAAGGAGAGATACTACGCTGAGGCCGTCTTTGGTTAAGTCCGTCCGAGTTTCCATTGTGAATACGAGTAATATGTTTTCCTCTGATCGCGGTACCAACGCTATGCAGAGTAGACCATTGGTGGGGCTGCCACCTCAAAGCTTTAGGTACAGCTTCTGGATATACTAACCCCATCTAGAGGGTTGCCACTTCCGCCAGATCCGCCGTGATGAAGGACTCCTTCTGCGCCGAATCTGCCGTTGAGGTCTTCACCGTAACCCTGGCTAGGGGTCCTTACAGAGTACTATCAGAGTACCTTAGATTGAACAATAACTCAAGTATTAATAACTTACTTTTCGCCGATGATTTGGTATTACTATACCATGATGAAGATCTGTTAAAATTGGCTGCTTACAAACTAAATGCAATATGTAGCGATTATAATTTTAAAATTTCAATAAGTAAAATAATGGCATTTTGTGGAAGAAATACTCTGCGTGCAAAAATAGTAATTACAGACGAAATTATTGAGCAAGTATCCCACTTTAAATATTTAGGATGTGACATCAGTTATGGGTATGATCAAGATATTGAACACAAAACACATCAGTTTCAAGCTATTTGTGGTACAATAAATAGAACATTGAATAATAAAGCCCATAAACAAACAAAATTAAAATTTTATAAAACAATGGCTGTCCCTGTCCTTTTGTATGGGAGTGAATCTTGGATTACCACTACCAAACAAGAAAGTAAAATCCAAGCAGCCGAGATGAAATTTTTAAGAAGAGTAAAAGGCTGCACTTGAATGGACCAGATAAGAAACGAGGATATCCGTGAAGAACTGCAGGTCTACTCCATAAAAGAAAAAATATTTAACAACAAGATACAGTGGAAAGAACATGTAGAAAGAATGGAAGAAAGAAAGAAGATTACCAAATAAAATCTTCCATTATTTTCCAAGAGGAAGAAGAGATGTCGGACGTCCTCGGAAGAGATGGTCTTAGATCTATTAGTGAAGACGGAACAGACAACTCTTGCCTAAACCAGAAAGTGAAGACGAAGGACAGATACTATTGAATGAGGTCAGTGGAGGAAGCGAAGGTCCGCCTTGGACTGTACTGTCACTTCAGAAGAAGAAGAAGAAGAAAAAAATCTGAAGATAATTTTTGGATCAAAGAGAGAGAGAGAGAGGAATATACAGACGAAAGTAGAAGACTTCATAACAGTGAGCTTACTTACTTACTCGCTGGCATTATCAAACGCGTAGCTTCATGGCCGTGCGGACATAAGCTCTCCATACATCTCTATCCTGAGCCAATGCTTTCCAATCATTCCCTGTATAATCTACTTCCCTCAATCATAGTTAATGTTGTTCTCCCACCTCATTCTTGGTCTACCAACTGGGCGTTTTCCTTCTGGCTTTCCTACAAGAAGTTTCCATGCACGTCTTTCATTACCCATACGCGCAACATGTCCTGTCCATCGCAGTCTACGAGACTTAACTGTTCTTATTATATCTGGCTTCCTATAAAGACCATGTAGTTCATTGTTATGTAGTCTTCTCCATTCACCTGTCTGTTCATCTCTCTTTGGTCCAAAAATTTTCCTAAGAACTTTATTTTCAAATACTCGTAATCTCCTTTCCTCCCTTAAAGTAAGAGTCCATGTTTAGCATCCATATAATATAACTGGTAGAATAATAGTTTTATATATTTTCAGCTTAACCTTTTTTGAAAGGAGTTGGGACATCAAAAGTCTCTGCAATGCATAATAGCACGCATTTCCAGAATTGAGCCTATGTTTAATTTCTTTGTGCATCTCATTCCTATTTGTGATTATTGTTCCTAGGTATTTGAATTCAGCCACTTCCTCAAAATTTCCCTCATTTGTCATTAGCTGTCCATTTCCATTATATACTGAATTTCTACGTGTGACCATATATTTAGTTTTACTGATATTTACTTCCAGTCCTAATTTCTTAGTGTTACTCAATAGTGTGTGCGTGTTGGCCTTCAGTATCTCCTCGCTATCGGCCAGTAGTACTACATCATCAGCATAAACTAACAGCTTATTAATACTTCTTTTTGAGATGTTTAATTCTGTGTACATTAATTTGGTGTATTTGTTATGGTTTAGGCAGCGAAAGCCATTTAAGTGTCAAAATAGGGACTTTATTTCACGTTTTTCACTTCAAAGGGTGATTTTTAGGGGCGAAGGAGTTGAATATTACAACTCTCTTAGAGCCTATGTTCATCCCCGGAATCTCCTGAAAAATTATTCAAAAAGCGCCATCTCAATCTGATGAACAGTATGGCAGAGCAAGCTTGTCCAGGAATCGACTTATCCCGATCTTCTTGGCATTAATCATCATCATCATCCGGTATCATGGCAGCTGCCGCCGTCTTCCGGAAACCAAACGCCATTTCTCTCTATCCATCCATTGATCTTCCTCCATTCCTCTGATATTCATAACTGCTTTTACCCCCTCTAGCCAAGTTTTCTTCGGTCTTCCTCTCTTCCTCCTTTCCATTGGGATCCATTCCATAACAATTTTTGGCAATCTTTGCTCTGACTTTCGTTTGACATGACCATACCACTGCAATCTTTTCTTTTCTATGATGTCCGGCTCCTCTTGTACACCCATAATTGAAAGACAAAAATGGTTATTGTGAGTTATCCGTAGAAGATAAACATATGCTGTCGCGGACTTTTTTGTAGAGTCTTTTGAGGTATTCAATTCTGTGTATATTAATTTCGTATATTTGCTATAGTTTAGGCAGCGTAAGCCATTTAAGCGTCAAAATAGGGACTTTATTTCACGTTTTTCAATACAAAGGGTGATTTTTAGGGGTGAAGGGGTTGAATATCACAACTCTCTTATAGCCTATGTTCATCCCGGGAATCTACTGAACATTTTGCAAAAAAAAACATCAAAATCAGATCAACGATATGGCCGCACATAAAGTACGAACAAACCAACAAACAAACAAACAGACATTTTTATATATTAGATGACTAATGTAACTTGTCCACCGCTGTGGTCTCGAGGTGGAGTGCTACCTTGTCACGCAGCGGGCCCGGGTTCGATCCCCGGTCGGGGCAGTTTTTCTGGGCGAGGTTTTTATCGGGGTTTTTCCTCACCTGTAAGACAAATATCAGGAAAACTTCAAGGCCCAAACGGTCCCCGAAATCATATGATCATCATCATCATCATCATCCTTCACCGGTGTGGAAAGCAACGGGAATCTACCGAACCTACAATTCCCTAGTAAAGCTGCAAGCATAGCATGAAAATGCTGTGATTGCAGTGAAGGACCTGCTTTCGGGAAGAATTACTATGGATGACTAATATAACTTGGTCTAGTAACTCCTAAAAAAAGAATAACGCTAACATAGGGCTGTTGCGCCATTTTAGATTAACAAAAAAAGAATGTATTCCGTAAAACAATAAAATCGGACATTAAATTCGACTCTGGGGTATTGGTTTTTTTTAAGCAGTTCCTGAGCGAAGGAGATTTGTTATTGTTATCATATTTGAAATCACCACGGTAAAAACTAGAATAATATCGTAAATCAATTCGAAAATGTTTTGAACGTTGCCCTGTGTAATGTTCGAAAATAGACTGAATTATCTGGTATTTTCGAGGAACCGGCGTTAATGCTATTATAAGACAGTAATACAATGTTCCTGGAATTGTTTGTTCAAAGAACCGTGCGGCTGTTAATGAAGGCAGAAAACACTGTGTTACAGAGTGATTCTAGGAAAACGTCGCCGCAAAACATTATTAAACCAAGCTGATAATATAATCGTCAACTATTTATTAGTATCCAGGGGCAATGTTTATGAAACAAGATTCGAGGAAAGGAACTGTTTTTGACTAAAATTTCGCAATTATAGTTTCTAATCTCGAAATATAATACTACGATGTCATGAGATTTTGTAGTTTTTTCTATAGATTTTGTTACAGCTGTCGCCGTCTCTCCGTTCCTAGCCATGAAATGGCCTATGCTACCTAGACCATAACAAATACACCAAATTAATGTTTACGTAATTGAATATCACAAAAAATTCTACAAAAAAGTCCACAATAGTACATATCTATCTTCTTCTTCTTCTTCTTCACTTCACGGGTTAGGCAAAATGCCTGTTTCGCCACACAGTTGTTCTGTCCATCTTCCTACATTCCTTGAACCTCTTGGCTTGTAGTTAAATGCTGCTTTTGGTAATCTTGTTACGTTCATTCTTTCTACATGTCTAAACCATTTTTCTCCGTATCCTTTGATTTTATCATTTAATGGATATATAGGCCTATTTAACTCTGTTCTCATATCTTCATTCTTTAACCGATCCGTTCTTGTGCAGCCGTTTGTTCTTCTAAGGAAGTTCATTTCTACACTTTGTATTTTACTTTGTGATTTTTTGGTCATTACCCAAGTTTCGCTCCCATAAAGTAATGCAGGAACTGCCAATGTTTTATAAAACCTGAATCTGGTATCTCTTCTTGTTTTGTTCTTTAATGTTTTATGTATAGTACCACATATTATTTTGAAATCTTGACAGTTTAATTACGATGTAAATTTAATTTTTTTTACTTATTCACCTAAAGATAAAAACATATTTAATTTATTTAGGCTTAGCAGCGCACGCCGGGCATTAGCTAGTATCTGATATAGGCCAATATACTATTGAAAATTTAATATTCTTTTTTTTTGTAAGACTTTTATTTCATTTTTTTTATTTTGAACATCTTGCTGCTCTCCTCAAGAAATACGTTTCCACCGACATAAGTTTTTTTTAGCAGGTTTCACAACATTTTCCTGCGCCCAATTGATCTACTCTCATTTTTCTCCCAATATCTCCCTCTCCCTCTCTCTCATTCCAATATCCATTGTCCAATCCTTTTTCCCCTCATGTTGCTCATAACACCATCAATCCACGTTAATTTTGGCCATCCTCTTCTTCTTCTACCTAGCTGCGCCGATTCTAGTATTCTTCTTGGGAATCTGTCTTCTCCCATTATTTTTACATCACCATACAATTTTAATTCTTTGCTTTTTTATGAAATCCACAATTGAACTTTGAACATTCATCTTTTGTTTAATTACGCTGTTTATTATTTTATCTCTTCTAGAAATTCCAGCTGAACGCCTCCAAAAATACATTTCTGCAGAATTTAATTTACTTACTGTTCTAGATTTTAATTCCATATGTCATTGTTAGGATTTTTAGCATTGTATTTTTTTCTGATGGGAGGGAGCCGGCCTACTGCATCAACCCCCAACCTGGAGGACCAGGTTTTTTTTCAGGTGTCTATCCTTAGATCAGTTGCTTTCTCTACAGCTAAGAGCCTGATCTGCCGTTGTCATTGTACTCATTATTGTATTAAAATCTTTGTTTTTGTTTTACAACTTATATTTACTTATTCATTTCTTTAAATTTCTATTCTTCGTTCCTGGTTCTTGATTAAGACCTCGTGTTCCGAACCATATAGTAGTGTCGGAACCGCCATTGTTTTATAAATTTTAAAATTGTCTCCTTTCTAGTATATTTGAGACTTCGTTTTATAGTGCCACACATATAATTAAATGTATTTATTTTATTTTCAATGTCTTCACTTTTTCTATATGTATGACACATTGTATCCTAGATAATTAAATTTGCTCACCTGTTCTATTGTTTTTTCTCTAATTGAATTTTTACTCGTAGTGGCTCATACCCTCGAAAGCTGAAACACTTGTTTTTATCGTAGATATTTTCAAGTTGTATGTTTCATATATTTTACTTTATTTGTAAATTACCTGTTTTAAGCCATATTCTGTCTCAGAAATGAGGTTTCTGAGGAGTGTGGCTGGATATACAATAACATATCGAAAACGAAATGAAAATATACCAAGTGAACTAAATATTTTCAAACTACATCAATAGAATTCCGAAACAGATTCTTTATTACAGACCATTAGGACGAAGAAATGTTGGAAGACGCTGTAAAAGATGGACAGACCAATTCTAGCATGAGATCGGAACAGGCCTTATTTTTAAATTTTCGGACTACAGCTCCATATTTGGAAATAAAGAGGATGAAAATCCTACAAATTATGATTAAGAAGAAGAAGAAGAAGAAGAAGAAGAAGAAGAAGATGCTCCATATGTGACAGTAATGTGTGTGCTTCACAGTTTAAAAATGTCTGTCCCAACAGGTGGTACCATTGTAAGGCACGAGTGGCGTGTGACATGTAAAGGACCTGTAAAGTTAGATGTTAGAGAAAAATAAAGTAACAATGTACGTACATCTATTGTTTTACGCTCAGAATCTCGTAGCATGCAAAGGATAATGCGCTTTGATGTGTAATGTTATTAGAGCTATATTTGCTTAACAAAACCGAGACTGGAAAGATGTCTGACAGTTTCTAACAGTTAAGCAACAGTCATCTGTCTAATTGAAACAAATTGAAACAATAATTTCATATTAGGTAAGTTTGTTGCAACTGGAATGAAATTACGAGTGGAACGTTTGATGTAGTACCGCGGATAAATACAAACATTGACAAGTTTGTAATGCGGATTACGTAATTCAGTCACCGAGGTAAACTAGTTACTGTCATTTGTTATCTCATTCCGCTACCTACCAATTGTCGGTTAATTTATGGTCTGTTTTTAACCTGAAATTAAATTAATACAGTTTTAGAATCAAAGTCTTGCTTAGCTAACGGACGGTTTAGCAATTATTATTATCTTTTTTAATATATGATACACCCGATTCTATAACACATTGTCCTTTATATCCCTCCTCATCACACTCAAAACACTAGGGAATTTGATAAGAAAGGCAGCACTGCATCACAAAAAAGTTTAGGTTCGAGCAGAATTGTGGAATGCAGGCTTTCACGGCCGGTAATCATGGTAGTAAAAGATTCCGGGCTATGTGGCCGTGGTCTATAACTGGCGTTTTTCTTCCAGACGTTTTTCTCCCTCAACTGCGGAGGGCATCTTCAGTGGCGAGCGCTAGAAGCTGTTGTTTCCCTGTCGTAGACTCGACTGCGAATGAGTCATTCGCAGGAAACAACAGCTTCTAGCGCTCGCCACTGAAGATGCCCTCCGCAGTTGAGAGAGAAACGTCTGGAAGAAACGCCAGTTATAGACCACGGCCACATAGCCCGGAATCTTTTACTATCGAGCAGAATTGTTAGGGTAAAATCCACATTCAAAGGAAGAATACTTTTCTCGATCTTAATTTATTTTTTAGTTTCATCAAAAATAATATAAGATAAATTACAATTCAAATTTCACCTAAAACTTTCACTTTTTTATTTTAGAATACAATAGGCAGTAACATTTTGTCTGTTCATTCTTACCTCTTAGGGTCGGTTTCACCAACAGAAGTAACTGTATTACGCCAGTTTAAGCTATACATTATAGACGGGGAAAACTGGCGTAATACGGAGGGTTGTTTCTGATCTCTGATAACAAATGATTTTTAAGTTTTACCTTAAGAAAAGTCATGTCTCCACCATCGATCATGCTCTATTTGATGGCCCTTCGCCCGAGTTATGGCTCGGCATCGGAGTTACCATTGCAGCCATGTCCAGAAGTTCCCACTCCTCTTTACACGCTTTCCAGAGACCGTCTATTGTCCGAGGATGCCTGTTTCCCAGTGCCATTTTGAAGAGTCCAAAGGCCCAAAAGTCCATTGGTGAGGCAATCGTGAGACTTCACTGGGATGTTGCTGGAATTGAAAAGCCAATGTTTCCAGTTTCCTGCTTCCTGCTCCATTCTTCTTCAGGAACTCCAAGGGTTGAACCCGAAGTGTGACTGGAGGTCTTGTCTTGGTGCACCCAGACTTTGTTTTTGTCTGTATCGTAGAGAGCTCGGTCCGGTAAATTGGGGTGAAAACTTCTTCCTGGTAGTACTGGGAGTTGATTTTGGCCTTTTTAGCTACTCTACGAATGATCAGTTTTCCATTGTAGCAATATCCCGCACAAAAGTTCATTGGTGATGCATCAGGAGACTTCAATGGGATGTAGCTGAATGGAATAGCATGTATTCCAGTTTCCTGCTCCATTCTCTCCAGGAACGCCAGGGTTGAACCCGAAGTGTGACTGGAGATCTTGTCTTGAGTTTGTACATTCATGTTCTCTTTTATAAATTCATTTCTTATTTTTCTCTCTCCTTGATATTCTAGCAGATAATAATAATAATAATAATAATAATAATATAACAATAAAATAATAAATATAATATTCATATTAATAATAAAAGTTTGAAAGGTTTTTTTTAATTCTGATTTGAGCTTGAATTTCAATAAAATCTGAAGATCAGTTCTCTAGATTTTAATTATTAGAAAACTTGTTTGAGTAGAGATTCGTCCCCATCAGCAATTTCTTTCATTTTTAATTGAACTCGTTGAGAATGTAGGTGGTAATTTTCTTTCCGCCTCACTTTATCCCCCCCCCCAGCAGCTGCTGTCCCGATCTTTCCCCTCTGTTTTAATTACTGGCCTCAACCTTCTTTTCAAATCCATGCACACAATCACTGCATTCTAACAACTTTGCCTGTTCAAATAACCCCTGAAATGTTCTCTACACAATCATCCAGTTTCTTTTCATATATCTCTACTTTTTCTTTATTTCCTGATACTTATAGTCACTTCATATATTTTTTTACCAATGCCACCAACCTTTCTGTTATTCTCTTCTGGGATTGGTGGAATTGTTACCCAGTTCTTAAGGGGGGACGTTCGGAAGGCGGAGCTTCTTTACCCTAACTATTTAACTCATGCCCCAAATGTGAGTTAATGACCAATCACGTTTCAATGAATTTTGTTTTACAACCAATGACAGTCGTGTTTCGCTTCACTCTTTATTCAATTATCTTAACCACCTCCTGTTTTTGTGATAAAGGAAGCTCCCCTTATTTAATATATTGAATAGGTCAGAGCATTATTTTGCAGTGACTGACTCACTAACAAAGCCATCAGATTTTATAAAATGGCAGACACAATATTATATGATCAAGTTGCACTGGATAAACAAATGAAACGTAACCACACAATTCTGATTTGTTTTCAAACATATCAGTTTATATTATATATTTAAATATATTTTAAAATAACAATATTTAAATAATGACATTTGAGTAAACAGCTTTATTTTTATTCGTTAAAAATGATGGTTATGGTTACGAAGTCTTGAAGAATTAAAACATGACGTTGTAACAGAGACAAAATGTAGTTAATTATTCAACTATATGTGCGTGTGTCCTGGAGCACACATAAAAATACAAAAGCCAAGATTCCTCCCAAAGACGGCATATATGTCTTAGCATACTCGAAGTCAACACCCCCTTAGGAGAATTTCTAATTATTTCCGACCGTCATTTGAGTAAAGGGGCATTTTCTTAATCTAGAGAATTATCAGATACTGGCAAGTAACTACCCTCGTTTCATTCCCTTTCCACGACATGAGTTGGCATGACAAGGTCTGGGAAGAATCATGGCATTTTGTATTCGTATGTGTGGTCCAGCACAGAAGAGAAACTCAGCTCAGGTTTTATAAAATTATGGCTGTTCCTGTTCTTTTATATGGATCAGAATCTTGGGTACTTACAAAAAATGATATCTCACACATTCAAGCCGCTGAAATGAAATGTTTAAGATCCGTAAAAAGAATGTAACATGCATGGATAGATCACACAATGAATCAATAAGAAATGGACTGGAGATATTTCAATACTCGATAAACTAGAAGAGCACAAATACCAATGGAAAGAACATTTAGACAGAATGGACAATACAAGATTACCCAAAAGGAACAACGCCTGCAAACCACATGGAAAAATATATTTGGGGCGGCCAAGGAAACGATGAACTTGAGACCGTAACAGGTCGCATTGACTTAATCCTGGAAAGGAAGAAGAAGAAGGTTCAGGACAGACGCACATATAGTTGAATAATAAACACACTTTTTTTCTGTTACAACTTCGTCTTTTAATTCTTCAAGACTTCGAGATTTCAACGTAACCTGAATCACCATAATTACCTATCACACCATATTTAACCTTCCAATCTACAGAATTAACCTATACATACTTATCATAAGTAATGCCACGAGTGATTTCCAAATTATCGTTAAATTCAGGACTCACGAAGTGAGGAGTGAATTTATCTAGAGAATTTGGAAATCAAGAGTGGCATTTGTTAGGACTATTTTACGAATAAAATTAAGCTGTTTACTCACAAATCATTGTTTAACTATAGTTATTTAAAAATATTTATATATTTAATGTAACGGCGCGATGTTTGCAAACAAATCAGGAAATTGTGAGGTTATGTTCATTCACTGCTGCTTGATCATATTATTTATTGCCAAATAAGATCGCGATATTGTAAGAGTGCACCCAAGTGGAGAAATAATGAAACACACCAAACTATATATCATAATCAACATTACGGGTTATTCATTTATTTTTTTAGTAAACAACTCAGTAAAATCAGGAATCTTTTCATTATTTGCTATATTCAATGTATTTTTTGGAAAAAAATAATGTTCTGTCCTGTTCAGAACATTAAAAAAGAGGAGCTTTCTTTATCACAAAAGCAGGAGCTGATAAAGATAAATCGATAAAGAGCGAGGAACACGACTGTCATTGGTTGTAAAACAAAATTCATTGAAACGTGATTGGTCATTGACTAGCATTTGTTGTATGAGTTAAATAGTCCTTTTAAACCAACCAACGCTATCGTACCCACATTACACAACATCCATCCATAGTAATTCTGCCCGAAGGTAGGTCGTTCACTGCAATCATAGCATTTTCATGCTATACTTGCAGCTTTACTAAGGAATTGTTACACAACATAAGTTGCCCAAATTCACACCAACTTGTCCACTTACTTACCCTAACTTGCCCACTAATATGTGGACTCCTGGGAAACACTCCCCTTAAATATGAGTAAGCATGTTGGCAATTGGCTCTAGAGGGAACGTGTGTTATCATATTGGCCAATATGAGACAGTCATTTCATCTCGGATAGATTATTGGCAGGTGGCATAGAATAGCCGAAATTTGGACTATGAATGCGGTATATTTTGGAGCCAATATGGTACTTATAAAATCTGCAGATGTTTGGGTATTGAATTTTGTAACACTCTATATATGAATTTTTATACAAAGTGCTAGTCGATTGAGGTTATGTCGATACGAATGGAAAGGATTCGCCGAGGACAGGAAAGCGATTACAGAATGCGGGTGTGTGTCAACACTGAACCGATTACGTCGTCTGTTCCTTGAATCTCGTTTTCATGGATCGGTTCTATCCTCTTTGCCAGACCAGACTCTCTTCCCATTGTACCCACTGCCTTCTTGTTCCTATTCAGACCGCCTTCCTTCTAACTCATATACCTACTAGAATTAACCTATTTTCCTATTTCACATCTATTGGATTCAAAGGTTTTTCATAAGTAATGCCACGAGTGATTTCCAATTTATCTAGAGAATTTGAAAATCTAGAGTGGCATTAAAAATAAATAATATTGTAAGAATAGGTTTGTTGCTAATGATAGTTTTAAAATAGTGTTTTTCGAAACTAAATCATAAAGTACAGGGTGCAGCATAAGTCAGTTAACCGAAAATGCAAATTCATTATTTTCTGTAGCTTACAAGAATGACGAGGTTACGTATTAAAATGTTTAAAATAATAATATATTTTAATTAATAAGTGTAAAGCACAAAATATGCATTATTAGTATATAGTTTATCTTGCTCATTTGTCACTCAGTTGGGTCAGGGATGATTGTCTGTTCTCGCACCATATGGCGTGGTATCTTCCCGCACCACTCGCACTTACACTCGTTCGTCGGTTGGTGATATGTCTTGGTCTTACACACTTTGAAGTGGAAACCGTGCGTCGCTAGTCTTGTCACAGCGTGTCGAAGGTCATACAGGGGTTCCATCCAGTCTTTATGTACCATCGCGTCCGTGCAAAAGAAGTCATCCTATATCTCTCTGCGCTTCCTTTGCATGTCTTTCAGTAGTTTCTCATAGTTGGGGTGGATTGCAGTAGAAGCTGTTGTCTCAAGTCCTCCACCAATGGTAACTCTCCTCTCAGTACATACGCTAGGGTGTGAACTTCGATAGGCCCAGAGCTCGTTTCAGGTACGTGCTCTTAATATTTTCTAGGTCTGATTGATTCTGGTAACTTAGGTGCGTCCATATATTTTCTAGTCCATAAGTTGCTACCGGGACTATTTTCAGCTGAAAGAGTTTCAATATTGTCTGCAGTGACATCTCCCGGAGGTGCCTTATGTCGCTCATTGCTCTTACTGCAGCATTCTGTCTGTCTTTAATATGTGCTGTGAACGTACATTTTTTGTCCGTCTTACTCAATTAGAAATGATTTTTATTAAAAAAACTTCGTTAAATTATTAAATCACGAAGGCCTTTCAAAAACATGTTTCATCTTCTTAGACATAAGCACATGCCGAAAACCAACCAGCTATACAATAGCTATAAACAAAAAAATGCTCGTATAAGACGTGAAGAAAAAAAAAAGATTACTAGTTATAATAAAAGTTTTGGAATTATTAATCAAGTTATGAAACCATCCCTTGTACAAAAAACACCAGATTACTATGATTGAATACACCAGATTACGTTTATATAACACTTTGGCTAGACCAGTGTTGACCTATGGTAGTGAAGCATGGACACTAAAAAGACAACATGAAAGCAGAATAACGGCTTGTGAAACAAGATTCATGCGCCGAACAGCGGGTTACACCAGATGGGATCGGAAAAGGGACACCGATATCTTAAAAGAATTGAAGACTACGCCAATTTTGGAATATATTAACAGTACCAACCAAATTGGAAACACCATATAGAAAGAATGAGTTCAAATCTGATCTCCAAATCTGTTTATAATTATATACCAAGAGGACGAAGATCACTGGGCCGTCCTATGAAACGCTTGGAGGGACAATTTTCTATAGGATCGTAACAGGCCTTGGCCTAATACTTGGAAGGAAGAAGAAGAAGAAGATAAACAAAAAATTAAGACACCCATACAGCAGAAAATGAGTACCTTTATCATAAGTAATGCCACTCGTGATTTCCAATTTATCTAGAGGATTTGGAAATCAAGAGTGGCATTTGTTAGGACTATTTAACGAATAAAATTAAGCTGTTTACTCACAAATCATTATTTAAATATAGGTATTTTAAAATATTTATATATTTGATGTTAACGGCGATGTTTAAAAACAAAATTAATTATAAAAAAATTACCCAAAGTATTCAAAGTGGCCTCCATTGTTTTTTAAGTAATAAAATAAAATAAATTCTGCTACCAAAATTGTAAAATAAAATAAAAATCAGTAGTGTTTAAGATTATATTCTGAAAGTCCCGTATTCAAACCCAGTTTCAACCAATCTTATTCCTTTCCCTTGCAACAATGTGCAGATGTGCAGTGGATAACTGACTTTCGCCGCAGCCTGTATTTTGGAGACAGTCTACTCCTTGTGTCAGTCAACTTATTTTTAAAATACTCCGTTAGGTTGCAGTTTACTAAATGTTAGTAAGTAATTGTTGCGTTTTATCTTCATTTGTTCGTTTGAGCATCTCGAAAAGAGTCAATAATAGTTGTAGGTGGCCGTGATTTTAAGAATCTGCGACACGTGCGAAGAGTTCCCTCTGGTGTGTATGTGTTTGTAGACCTATAGAGACATAAAACAAAAGAGGAGCGGTATGCTATAACATATGACAGTATATACTTGCACAGATAAAGGGCAAAATTTATGTCCTAGGAATTGTAGGGGTGTTTTTTAGGAAGAAAAAAAAAGAGGGGGGCGTAGAAATGTGTGTGTGGGAAATTGAAAAACAGAGGGAAACATTGTTGAAAGAAAGGGATCGTTTGTCACTTGGCTTAACGTTTTCTCCCTGTGAAATACATTATGGCCATTTCAACGCCCTCACCCCCCCTTGTAACGCCATATGCAGCTCGCTTTCATAGGAAAAAATGATAGGTTTGGCTGAATCACACAGAATTCTCATTTTGCGTTCGTACCTACATGCTGTTAGACTTTTTTGTCTTGAAAGCATTCTTTCGTAATGTCCATTCTCTCTTCAAATGTATCGGACTTCAAAAAATATTCAGTTAGTAAAGGGGAAAGCATTGATAACATAGCAACAGGATTTCATCCTTTGGAACAAGGATTAGAAATTTTGAATTCAGATTTCAAGCAAAGCTATATTAATATTCCTCTTTGTTGTTGATCTTGTATCTTGTAAGCCCATGTTTCCCTTAACAGATATTTAGGTGCTCTCCCCCTACAGGGAAGAATTTGAACCATACTAATTTAGTTGCACTTGTTTTCGTATAGATGTCTTTTGAGTAGTCCGTGGTCAACGTTCCGCCTCATACTGACATCTAGGAAACCAAGGTAGTACTAGGACGGGAAAATTCGGTAAATTTTGCTTAGAGGCCTTTTCATTCAGGCTTAAGGATCTTTTACGAGCCTGAAAATTGTCGGACTTGGGAACCACGACTTGGTCCATCCCAGAGGACTTGCTCCTTTGATTTTTCCGTCATGAAAAAGTCAGTCCATCGACCGCGTCCTGGTTAATTATGATAATAATAATAATAATAATAATAATAATAATAATAATAATAATAATAATAATAATAATAATAATATTTATTTATTTTCATTTTCTCTATGATGTCAACTATTTTATTTTGAACACCTCGAATATTCCATGATCCAACAAGGAATGTCCTTTTCCTTTGCTTTTGTCGTCTTGATCTATTTCCGTCCGGCTTTAAATCTTTAGGCTTTTTAGCATTGTTATGTTTTTTGTGACGAACAGGGAGCTGGCCTGATGCATCAGCCCTCAACCTGGAGGACCAGGTAATTTTTGGTCAAGGTTTTCTTCCTCTAGCCTTTGTCAAACCAATGACGAACTGCAAGGCAGCAGCATCTGCACCCTAGATAAGGGGCCCTCACAGGGTACTATCGGCCGGGCGTACTGAACCCTGGTTTTTTAACAAGGTTGTTCTACTCCTCCCCTCACCCTTTTCTAACCTGGCTTGGGACAGGCTTTGTCGGGTTTATAATAATAATAATAACAATAATATTGTTATTATTAATATTATTAATCATTATTTTTATTGGAAGAGATGGAAGGAATCATTTAGGCTAATCGCCTAAACCTTGAAGTGAAGAGATGATGATGATGATGATGATGATGATTATTATTATTATTATTATTATTATTATTATTATTATTATTATTATTATTAGTTACTTACTTACTTACTCACTGGCACTATCGAACCCGAAGGTTCATGGCCGCGCGGACATAAGCTCTCCATACATCCCTATCCTGAGCTAATGCTTTCCAATCATTCCCTGTATAATCTACTTCCCTCAAATCATAGTTAATGTTGTTCTCCCACCTCATTCTTGGTCTACCAACTGGGCGCTTTCCCTCTGGCTTTCCTACAAGAAGCTTCCATGCACGTCTTTCATTCCCCATACGTGCAACATGTCCTGCCCATCGCAGTCTACGAGACTCAACTGTTCTTATTATATCTGGCTTCCTATAAAGAGCATGTAGTTCATTGTTATGTAGTCTTCTCCATTCACCTGTCTGTTCATCTCTCTTTGGTCCAAAAATTTTCCTAAGAACTTTATTCTCAAATACTCGTAATCTCCTTTTCTCCCTTAAAGTAAGAGTCCAGATTATTATTGTTATTATTATTATTATTATTATTAATATTACTAAACTAAGTTACTGACACTATCTAACACATAGGTTCATGCCGCGCATACATAATCTCTCCATACATCCCTATATTGAACTAATGTTTTCCAATCATCCCCTGTATAACCTACGTCCTCAAATCATGTCTAATGTTATTATCCCACCTCATTCTTGATCTGCTAATTGGTCGTTTTTCCCCTGGTTTTCTTAAGCTTCTATGTCGCCATTCGTGCCACATGTCCTGCCCATCGCAGTCTACGAGACTTAACAGTTGTTATTATATCTGGTTTCCTATAAATACCATGTAGTTCATTGTTAAATAGTCTTCTCCATTCGCCTTACTGTTCATCTCTGTTTGGTCCAAAATTGTTACTTAGAAATTTATTTTCAAGTAGGCCTATTCCTAATACTTTCTGTTCCCTTAAAGTGTGAATCCATCTTACATTATAGCCTATAAGATCCCTAGTCATACTGGTGTTAAGATTTACACATAAGTGCATTTTTATTTGTAACCGTTAGAAAATATGTAGAAAGAAATGTACAGAGGAGTGTTTCGCAATCTCAACCAGAGAAAACTCTTGCTGGTAAAATCAAGCTATAGTCGGCTCAGTCATTTAGTTTACAGGCGATTTGCTTTATGGTTAGATAAGTCTATTTTGCACGCACAAGTATTTAGCATAGCAAGCGGCGTTGTCAAATTTGGTCTAATAATAAGTCAAGGGAAATCAAAATATTTGAAATGTAGTAATCACAATAGAAAAAAAGTAAAAAAAGTAAAGTGATCCCACTACAGGCCTCAGGAGGCCCTTGGGGTAGTAGGAGGTTAAGGCTCCCACTTTTTTCTAGACAATCGGCACTTTTATGTCAGCCGGGTTGTCAGCCCTGCGTGACGGCCGCCTTTACCCCAGAACAAGCGTCTGGTACTCATTTCTGTTAGAGGCTGAGTCGGCCCCAGGGCCATAGTGCCGCCAGAGGGTTTGGGCCAGTTTAAAAATCCTGACCCCAACGGGACTTGAACCCTCGACCCTCCGGCTTGTAGCTCAGTGCCTTAACCACTACGCTACGGCGTGCCCCCAAAAGAAAATCTGAAAATCTACAAATTGGTGACATGCAAATTAACACAGTAGAATCATTTAAATACTTAGGTACCGAAGTAAATGGTCATAATACATTAGAAGAGGAAATTAAAGAAAGATTGGTAAATGGGAATAAAACTTATTTTGCAAATACAACCTTAATTAAAAGCAAATTAATATCAAAAACTGCAAAAATAAGGTTATACAAAACACTCATTAGACCAGTTACATATGCCTGTGAAACGTTGGTCCTAAAAGAAACAATAGAACAGAAATTACTAATTTTTTAAAGAAAAATTTTAAGAAAAATATTTGGACCAAACAGAGAAACCGATAACTGTTGGAGAATCAAAACAAATAATGAAATAAACAAATTGATCAAAAATCAGAACATAGTAAACCATATAAGATCTCTCAGATTTGGTTGGCTTGGACATTTGATAAGGATGGACGATCAGAGACTGGTCAAAAAACTCTACAAATGGAAACCTATACGAGGCAGAGCTGTAGGAAGACCAAAGATCAGATGGGAGGATGACACAATGAACGATCTAAGGAAAATGAAAGTGACTAATTTGAATATGGCAAGAGACAGTTTGGCATGGAGGAGGATTGTTGAGAAGGCCATAACGCTCACTTTTGAAGTTGTCGTGCCCTAAGATGATGATGAAGCGGCGTTGTCACGTTTTATTCACTGGAATGCATTTTTACCAACTAAAGATACTGCAAAAGACAAAAGTTGCAACACTGTTAAATTAATTATGTCCACATGGTATAGACATGAAAGCGTCATTTAAAAATGCGAAGACATTATTGGCAGATAACTGTTTTCAGTTTTTAGTGATTGTTGCGGCGTTTTAGAAGCCTCTAACAACTCCTCGGCTCTACCTGGCAGTATCAATGTATTTTTTTAAAACAGAGAGAAACAGATGCCTTTGATGCCGTCTGTAAACTAAATGAATGAGGCAACTATATGTACTTGTTGAACAGTCCCCTCATATCTGCCTTATATTAAATAGTAGGCCTAATATATAGTATAATGATATTGTGAAAGAAAAATTAATGTCTGAACCAGGAATAGAACCGCGGACATCTCCTTCTCCGTAGTAGTGTGCAGCCCACTACACCATTCTACACTTGGTAGAAACATTAACAATTCTTTCCACATATACAAATCTATAATTCTCGTTTCGTTCGCTGCCAAATACGTGTCACTACCAACGCCAACGGCGGGAAATGTTAAATGGAAAATACATTATAATCCAGTCATGTTTATTTTTACTTTCAAGTACATTGTTATCCTGTGTTAATTTATTGCCTATGTGTCGTGGAATATCAAAGCGATTTCTACCTCGTTGAACGTGTGTGTACTCTATTGTCAACACAAGATCAACTTTTGTTTACGTAATAATGTAACCTGCAACATCTAATTTCTCAACTCGATTACGTCAGAGATGCAGTAACTTGTGAATCTGACAAGTAGGCCTCCTGTAGACTATAGATGTATTCAGCCTCTCTGTTGCCGGTGGCTCCTAGAGAAGTGGTGTGTGGTAGGAGGCCGTGATTTCGTCATCACTTATTCGTGTTTCTGTGTGCAAAACGCTCTCGAAGTTTGTCACTAGATTCCTAATATGACATTTTAATATCAGCCACCTTTATTTTAATAATAATAATAATAATAATAATATATTTTTTTATGTAGGAATATTCCACAATGCAGTGTTTCTCCTTCAACCCAAAGTGATTGTCGCCAGAGGTTCCTGTGTAAAGCATCTCCTTCCCTCAAATCTCTGGCTTCCATGCTTTTCTTCACTCCATCCATCCATCGTTCTCTAGGTCTGCCTCTTTCACTTCTTCCATTAGCTTTCCAATTAAGGATCTTCTTTGGTATTCTCTCTTCTTTAATTCTTATGAGGTGTCATACCATTTCTAACGTTTTTGTTCTATTTTTCCTAATATGCTGTTTTCATCTTGCATAATTTCCCTTATCCCTTCTTGAAACTCTTGTCGATCGCCTCCAATAATCCATTTCTACTGCTAACAGCTTGTTCGCTTGTTTTCTACTTACTGTCCAGGTTTCGGACCCATATAATAAAATGCTTTGTAACAGAACTTGAAATATAGTTTTGTTCATTCTGTGGATTATATTTCTATTCCAAAGCACTGAGTTCAACAAACCAAAGATTCTTCTTCCATCCGTTATTCTTCTTTCAATTTCTGTAGTTGAATTCTCACTTTTATCTAAAATAGATCCTAAATAGTATAGCAGGATTTTAATATCATAATAAATATTAAAGTTTAAGTTAATAATTTTATATTTTAAAATTCTTTTAATATTTAAATATAACTTAAATAAAGAAAAAACATCTAAATAATTAATTGTTGAATAAAAATGTCTCAGTAACAATTAAAGGAACTGTATTATATAACAGTCTTTCTAAATATTGCTTTTAAAATTGTGTCTTAAGTTATTGTTGTCTGAAATATAAAGCTTTCTGTTATAACTGTAATAAGAACACCTGCTTAACTTAATATTTTTAAATAAAAGTATACTAAATTCTGATTGGGTGTTAAAACAATTAACTTTTTGATTTAACAAATCAAATTTAAACCTGGTATTTAATGGACCATTAACCAATAGAATTTAAATATAAAATCATGTGATGTAATAATGTTCTTTAAAATTATAACAGAATTACTCTAGTTAGTCAGCATATAACTTTCATCAAGGATAGAAGCAATAACAGCTCTCCTGATAAAATGTGATATTTGATTCAAGAAAATAAAATAATTTAATTTTAATTGACGGTGAAGAATAATACTACCTATAGTTACTTGATCTGCTGGGAAATTAAATAGTAAATAAATTTAAAACTATTTTTACAAGAATCAGTTATTAGTGATTTTTAAAGTGTTTTCCTATCCTGTGTACCAATTTCGACCTTGAGAAGAGAATTCAGCTCTACCGAAAATTAAACCCAATCTGAACCAGTAATTCTTTTTGGGACACCAATCCTTCAAAATGTTAATACAACATCGGGTATGAAGAGAGTTAGCTGCTTCAAAACATCGTCATAACATGGGAAAAGAATTGCTTCTTCAAAATTGCGCCCACAACGTGGAAAATAATGAAGATCTGACTAAAATACGTCTTCAATATTTAATTTTTTAACATTAATTACGTATTCTTCCTTTATTACATTTTAGCTCATCGGTTATATTCCAATGAAAGATATTCTGTTTTATTATAATTTATCTGTAATCCCTATTTCTTGTATTCTACCTCCAATTTTGTTAATATGAAAAATTAATATTTTATTGTGGTAAGTTAAATGGATTGTACAAGCATTGGTGTCTTGGAAGCCGTGCTGGAGAATTATAAATGTTTATAATGGGATACCAGAAGCACCAGAGAATACAGTCCAGCAAACAATAGCAGAGATTGTATTTATTCAGCACGCACTTCACACAGTTAAACCATATTGACACTCCTTAGTGAGATATGATTGTGTAAATATACCTAACTCTGACGTAACAATTAACAAAGCCCACATTTATAAAAATGTCACATGCAGTAAATATCGTGTTGGCAATTTTAAACAAATGAGAAGAGGATTATGTTAGAAGACATATAATCTATGTGTTTTGTTTTCAGAAAAAAATATAATGAACGAATATGGCGGATTTTATTTCGTAATTGTTTGAAATATATTTGTTTAAATAAAAATAAAACCTTTATCTAAAATCCGAACAGGTGTTCAGTGGTTCTCTGAACTCCCAAGGAAGATCAATTCATTAAAATTCCATCACGCAGGAATAGCGGAAACTACGCGAAATCCTTTGTATGTCGATTTGTTTGGTTCGATTTTTTTTATTTACTTTTTTTTTGTTAAATCATGTTGTCTAATAATTTTTTTCTATTTATTTAAATTTATACGATGTCATTAATAATTGTTTTTCTCGTTCTTTTATATATCTTGTACATTTTATATATTAAATTCGTTAAATCTAGAGTAAATCAAAATACATTATAAATATTATTGTAAACGGCAATGTTTGAAAAAAAATTAAAAATGTGAGGTTATGTATAAGTATTCACTGCAACTCGATCATATTATTTATTGCCAAATAGGATCGCAATATTGTAAGAATGCACTCTAGTGGAGAAATAATGAAACACATCAAGCTATTATAATCAACATTATAGGTTAATCATTTATATTTTGAGAGTATTTGAGAATAAAGTTCTTAGGAACATTTTTGGACCAAAGAGAGATGAACAGACAGGTGAATGGAGGAGACTACATAACAATGAACTACATGGTCTTTATAGGAAGCCAGATATAATAAGAACAATTAAGTCTCGTAGACTGCGATGGGCAGGACATGTTGCGCATATGGGGAATGAAAGACGTGCATGGAAGCTTCTTGTAGGAAAGCCAGAGGGAAAACGCCCAGTTGGTAGACCAAGAATGAGGTGGGAGAACAACATTAACTATGATTTGAGGGAAGTAGATTATACAGGGAATGATTGGAAAGCATTAGCTCAGGATAGGGATGTATGGATAGCTTATGTCCGCGCGGCCATGATCCTTCGGGTTCGATAGTGCCAGTGAGTAAGTAAGTAAGTTATAAATATTAATTGTATTGTATTTATAACATGTAATCGTCTATGTATAGCCTATTGTATTTTAGATGTAAAAATATTTTTTGTACTCTTTTAAAACCTGGTTGAGTGGCAGACAAAGGCCTTAAGGCCTTAACTCTGCCAGGTAACATAAAGCTATTATTATTATTATTATTATTATTATTATTATTATTATTATTATTATGTACTCATTTCCGTTGATTCATCTTCTTTTTCATAGTTTGTAGGATTTTCATCCTGTTTGTTTCCAAAATCACTCCTCGTATGAAGACGTATGGATGTGCATTCGCTGTCTCCATCTCTTGGCTGGTCTTCCTCTTGTTCTTCTCCCGTCCATTGGTCTATCTTCTTTAGTTCTTTTTTACAAGACGGTTGTCTCCAATTCTTTCTATATGACATTTCCAATATTTTAGTCTATCTATAACAAATTTAGTTATGTCTTGAATTTAACATTTGTCCCTAATTTCTGTGTTTCGTATCTTGCCAAATAATGTTTTCTCTGAAAACATCTCCGCCATAGCCTGTTCCAAGCCAGGTAGAAGAATGGTGAGGGGGAGGAGTAACACCTCGTAAAAAACCTTGGTTCAGCTTGCCTAGCTGATAGTACCTTGTGAGGGCCCCTTGCCAGGGTTACGGTGAAGACCTCAACGGCAGATACAGCGGAGAAGGAGTCATTCGGTACTGTTTACCTGACGGAAGAGACAACTCTGCATCTACTGTCTTGTAGATTGACAAACGGTATTGTTGGGGACTGTTTAATAGGGACATATCTCCTACCTAGGCCATTAAATGGCAGGCACTATTACAATGTTCTCGCCAGAGCATTGCCAGACGTCCCGCTCCCTACAAGACAAAACATGTGGTTACAACATGACGGGTCGCCGGCACATTTCAGTCGTTGTGTGCGTCGATTCTCGATTTTCAGAAAAGTTGATTTGAAGAGGTGGTCCTGTACCATGGCCTGCTCGATCCCCAGATATGACCCCTTTGCATTTTTATTTTGTGTGGGGAGAGTTGTTTACACCTGTTGCATCAGAAAAGGATCTGGTTGCCCGGATAGCAGCAGCAGCAGGAGCAATTAACGATACTCTGGAGTTTTTGCCCGTGTTAGACATGACATGATCCGCCGGTTTAACCTTTGTTTACATGGCAATGGAGGCATTTTTGAACTTCTACTCTAATTTAAGTAACTGCGTTGTGTTAATGTGTTGTCTCTTGGTAATAAAACATGCAAAAGTGTTTGTTGGTTTAATTAATTTGCCTCTAGAGAAATCTTCCTCTACCGGTTTAAATAATCCTCATAGGAAAAAATGACATTAGGGAAAAATATTTGTTTTGATGTTCCTACAACCTCCCAGAGTTTGTCGGTTTAAATATATATATGTATATATAACATAAGAAAAATAAATGCTCGGACGAAACTTGAACCCGGACTTCTGGATTTATATCCCAGTGCGCTACCATTACGCTACCGAGCAAGTCTAGTACAAATATTCATTTTTCTTATATTCTCATTGTTACTAGATGTAGTGGGAACTCGGTCTCCACTGCCATCTGGTAGCTCCTATCACAAGTAAGCAAATTAAAGAGAATATTTTTACTTTATAGCAGTGACGCTTTTTCGATATTATAATTAAACCTTTTTGACATTGAGCAATGCAAGCTTAATATGACATGATAAGAAACATAAATGCCTGGACGGGATTTGAACCCGGACCTCTGAGTTGATATCTCAATGTGCTACCAGGCGAATCCAGAACAAACATTTATTTTTCTTATACATATTCTCTATTATTACCAGATGTAGCGGGAACTCGGTCTTCACTGCCACCTAGTAGCTATCATAACAAGTAAGCAAATTATATATATATATATATATATATATATATATATATTTATTTATTTATTTATTTATTTACTTATATGTACATCCACAGTAATTCTAGCCGAGGATAGGCTTCCGCTGCAATCGTAGCATTTTCATGCTATGCTTTGCAGCTTTACTGGGGAATTATATGTGTGGTAGCTTCCTTTTTTTCCACACCGGTGAAGGATGATGATGGTAATGATAAGGATAGTGATAATGGCCGGATGATTTTCGCGGAACGTTGGGCCCTAAGCGTCCTGACATTTGCCTTCAGGTGAGGAAAAGCTTCGGAAAAACACCTCACCCAGAAGCCTGTCCCGACCGTGATTGAACCCGTGCCCGCTGAGTGACAAAGCATACCATATATATATATATATATATATATATATATATATATAAGGGAGAAAATGAAGATTCAAGACACTATTTTAGATTACATTAAAACTCAGCAATTAAGATGGTACGGACATGTCCAGTGAATGGCAGAGGATCGACTACCAAAATCTGTTTTGGAATGGAAACCTGAGGGAAAACGAGTCAGAGGAAGACTTAAACCTCCTGGAGTCAGGGAATATGTTTATACATGAAGGAGAAACATCTACAACCAGGAGATTGGATGGACCGACAAAATTAGCTATTAGGAATCGGACGATGTCAAAGACATTAATCAACCGATGATATATATATATCTTGTTAAACTTTCTTTTGGGGTGTAGGTGGCTGTTAAATTGAAATAAAGGTGTTGAAAGTCTGTTGAAAGGAGAGAACTGAATTGAAAGAAATGCTTGTGACCTGGGGAGTCGATCTTGATAGGTCGGACCCCTGCATTTTGAAAAGATTTATTTACGTTTTGGGGTCGCGAGAAGATTGTAACTTTGCATATGTAGATAGGCAGGAGGGTATAAAATGAGAGTAGGGAATAAATATGGGGACAGAATACCAACTTAAATGTCAGAGGGAGTAAAATTTCCCAGTTCAATGAACCTATATGTTTTTAATGACCAATTCTCTAGAGTCAACATTTATTTTTGTTCGGACAGGGGATGAAATAGGGTGGTTACACCCTTCCGAATTGAAATTGGAAAGATTAAGTTCACTATGGGGGAAATTTTACGATTAGTTGAAGAGAAGAACAGCCTACGATATTTTTCCTATTAACAACAATGTAATTATGAAGGCCCTAACATACTTTTAGTGAATTTCCAAGGAATTTAGGGCCTACCTAGAGGTTGTTTTCATTAAAACGTTTTTAAATATATGTAACAAATCTATAACTATTTCTATATACTAGATATCGAAATTAATTATTAAAAATAATGACCACAAAGACATTAAACATATACTCAATTCTCGAAATGTGTGCTATTATGCATTACAGAGACTTTTGACGTCCCAACTCCTTTAAAAAAACGTTAAACTGAAAATATATAAAACTATTATTCCACCAGTTATATTATATGGGTGCGAAACATGGACTCTTACTTTAAGGGAAGAAAGGAGATTACAAGTTTTTGAGAATAAAGTTCTTAGAAAAATGTTTGGACCAAAGAGAGATGAACAGACAGGTGAATGGAGAAGACTACATAACAATGAACTACATGGTCTGTATAGGAAGCCAGATATAATAAGAACAGTTAAGTCTCGTAGACTGCGATGGGCAGGACATGTGGCACGTATGGGGAATGAAAGACGTGCATGGAAGCTTCTTGTAGGAAAGCCAGAAGGAAAGCGTCCAGTTGGTAGACTAAGAATGAGGTGGGAGAACAACATTAACTATGATTTGAGGGAATTAGATTATACAGGGAATGATTGCAAAATATTAGCTCATGATAGGGATGTATGGAGAGCTTATGTCCGCGCGGCCATGAACCTACGGGTTCGATAGTGCCAGTGAGTAAGTAAGTAAGCAATGGCCGACCTCATGGGCCAGAAGTCAGCGTTTCTGTTTACAGTTCATGATGTCCCGGGTTCGATTCCCGGTCAAACCATAAAAATGTTTCCTTAAAGGGAAATATTCCTGTAGTTGCCGATGGCCTGGAATTTAGGTTAAGAACTCTCCTGGCGCTTCATTATCATCTATCACGTATCATATCGTCGGGATAACGTAACTCCGCCTTTCAGGTGCTCGAACCTAACAAACGGATTACAGTTCCGCCAATGCCAGGGGAGAAAACCAGAAATGTCATAAAAGACAACCTGGTGGATTTAGATCAAAAAATAATTTAACTAACTAACTAACTCACTGGCACTATCGAACCCGTAGGTTCATGGCCACGCGGACATAAGCTCTCCATACATCCCTATCCTGAGCCTGTTTTCCAATCATCTCCTGTATAAAATACTTCCCTCAAATCATAGTTCATGTTATTCTCCCACCACATGCTTGGTCTACCAACTGGGCGTTTTCCCTCTGGTTTTCCTACAAGAAGCTTCCATGCAAGTCTTTCATTCCCCATTCGTGCCACATGTCCTGTCCATATCAGTCTACGAGACTTAACTGTTCTCATTATATCTGGCTTCCTATAAAGACCATGTAGTTCATTGTTATGTAGTCTTCTCCATTCACCTGTCTGTTTATCTCTCTTTGGCCCAAAAAAAATCCTAAGTACTTTATTCTCAAATACTTGTAATCTCCTTTCCTCCCTTAAAGTAAGAGTCCATGTTTCGCACCCATATAATATAACTGGTAGAATAATAGTTTTATATATTTTCAGTTTAACGTTTTTTGAAAGGAGTTGGGAAGTCAAGAGTCTCTGCAATGCATAATAGCATGCATTTCCAGAATTGAGCCTATGTTTAATTTCCTTGTGCATCTCATTCCTATCTGTGATTAACTAAGAATTTGATTAATCAACTCAATGGTATGTCGGTTCATTAACTTAGTTTACAGGAGCTTTGCTTTGTAGATAAGTAGGTCCATTTTACACGCATATGTTCTTAGCATATCAAGCGGCGTTGTCACGTATTATTCACTAGAATACATTTTTACCAAAAATATACTGCAAAGGAAAACTTTTACAACACTGTTAAGATAATTATATCCAGTGTAGTAAACATAACTAACTAACTCATTGCCTCTATCGAACCCGTAGGTTCATGACCGCACGAACATAAGCTCTCCATACATCCATATCCTGAGCTAATGTTTTCCAATCATCATCATCATCAACAACAACAAAGATTAAGCCCAATGGCCTGTTCCGAACTCATTATAGGTCCAATTTGTCCTTCCATCTCTTCAATGGTCTTCCCAAAATTCTTCTCCCCTTTGGTTTATAATTATACATTCTTCTTGGTATGCGCTGTTCATTCATTCGTAATACGTGCTGAAGGTAAGCATTTTGATAATATTTTATTCTTTCACAGAGATTAAATATATTAAGTTCTATTCTCATATCTTCGTTTTTCTTTTTATCGGTCCTTTGGTATCCTGCTATTGCTCTCAACATCTTCATTTCAGCAGCCTCTATTTGTTTACTATCTGCCTTTGTTTCACATCCATAGATAAGAGATGGAACTTAGTAGAACTTTCTTTTCTGGTCCTAGTTTTCCAATCATTCTCTGTATAATTTACTTTCCTCAAATCGTGGATAATGTTATTCTTGCGCCTCATTTTTGGTCTACCAACAGGGCGTTTTCCCTCTGGTTTTCCTACAAGAAGCTTCCATGCACCTCTTTTATTCCCCATGTCCTGCCCATCGCAATTTACGAGACTTAATTATTCTTATTATATCTGGCTTCCTATAGGCCTACATATCATATACGAGTAGCTCACTATTATGTAGTTTTTTTTTTCTATTCACCCGTCTGTTCATCTCTTTTTGGCCCAAACATTTTCCTAAGAACTTTATTCTCAATTACTCGTAATCTTCTTTCCTTCCTTAAAGTAAGAGTCCATGTTTCACAATTTTTCCTATGATGAAGGCTTTACACTTATTGTTAATGAATTTCCAAGGAATATGGGGCCTATCTAGAGGTTCTTTTCATCAAAACGTTTTTAAAGAAATCATACAAATTCGAACTCATCCTAAATAGTAGACTTCATAAAAGTTAATAAAAAAATATTTCCTATGTGATTAATCTAAATCTAAACAACTCAATGGTTTTAAATACGTTTTAATTTCTGAGGCTGATGAAGTATTATTATTATTATTATTATTATGATTATTATTATTCTTATTATTATTATTATTATTATTATTATCATTATTATCATTGTTATTATTATTGTTTTTGTTATTATTACTATTATGATGATTATTATTATTATCATTATCATTATCATTATTGTTATTATTATTGTTATGATTATTATTATTGTTATTATTATTATGATTATTATTATTGTTATTATTATTATTATTATTATTATTATTATATATTATTATTATTATCATTATTGTTATTATTATTGTTATTATTATTATTATTGTTGTTGTTATTATTATTATTATTATTATTATTATTATTATTATTATTATTATTATTATTATTATTATTATTATTATTATTATTATTATTATTATTATTATTGTTATTATTATTGTTATTATTAAGTATTTTAGGCGATGGCGAGGAGATACTAAAGGCCAATACACACACGCACACTCTCTATTGAGTAACACTAAGAAATTGGGACTGGAATTAAATATCTTCTTCTTCTTAAACTTAAGTTGTAGGATTTTCATCCTGTTTATTTCCAAAATCACTCCTCGGAGGAAGACATATTGGATTAGCATTCACTGTCTATCCATCTCTTGGCTGGTCTTCCTCTTGTTCTTCTCCCTTCCATTACTCTATCTTCTTTAGCTCTTTTTTCAAGTCGGTTTTCTTCCATTCTTTCTATATGACGCTTCTAATATTTTCAATAATCAATTGAGTTGGTGTTTACTTGATGAAAATGCATATTTATTAATTAAATAAAAATAAAACGTAGTTTTATTTGATTTTCATATTTATTATATAATTCATGTCTGAAGAAGGTACAGTGTACCGAAACAGCTGTCACTGAATTATATTATAAATATGAAAATCAAGTAAAACTTCGTTTTATTTTTATTTAATTAATTTTAATTTTAATATTTGGTTATGTCTTGAATATGACATTTTTCCCTAATTTCTGTGTTGTGTACGAGTATTTTATCAAATAATGTTTTCCCCTGAATAGTTCTTAAGATTTTCATTTCACATGTCCTTATTGTGTGTTTAATTTTTGTTGTATCAGCCCTAGTTTCTGCACCATATACGATAACAGGTCGAACTATCGTTTTGTATATGCGGGTTTTGCTTTCTATTGACATATGTTTGTTGCGCCAAATAAAGTCTTTCATATATCCTGATATTTGTGCTGCTTTATCAGCTTGTTTCTTTACTTCATTTATTAAATTTTAGTGTTTGTTATTAATACGCCTAAATAATTAAATTCTGACACTTGTTCTATAATTTTTCTTTCCACTTCTAATTTGCATCTTACTGGTTCTTTTGATATTGTTAAGCATTTTGTCTTATTCGTGTTAATTTCCATATTGTATTTTCTGGCATTTATATTAAATTGATGTAAAGATCTTTGTAAATTATCTTCAGATTCTGAAAGCAGAACGACATCATCTGCGTAACATATTAAGTGAAATCTAGTGTTTCCCATTTTATAACCCAAACGTGGTGGTATGTTTTCAATAATTTTATCCATTATAATATTAAATAAGAATGGACTTAAAGAGTCACCTTGCCTGATGCCCTTTGTGAGGGTTATTTCTTCAGTTTGCTGTTCTTTTACTTTGATTACTGTTTTGCAGCGTGTGGTAATTGATATTATTGCTCTAATCAGTTCAAGATATGTACAACATCTTCAAGCTGTACTCTATCAAAATCTTTTCTTCATATCTATGAAACATAATAATACAGGTTTATTGATTTCCCATGATTTTTCCACAATTTGTAAGAAATCTTACAAATCCAAATTAGTATATGTTAAAAATAATCATTAAAAAATATAATTTCTATGTAATGACTTATAAAGTGTTATAATATTTATTAATTAAATAAAAATAAAACGTAGTTTTATTTGATTTTCATATTTATTATATAATTCAGTGACAGCTGTTTCGGTACACTGTACCTTCTTCAGACATGTTAACAACTGATCTAAGCAACAATACAACAATATTTATTTAAATTTTTTAATTTAATTGTTATATAAATATTGTTGTATTGTTGCTTAGATCAGTTGTTAACATGTCTGAAGAAGGTACAGTGTACCGAAACAGCTGTCACTGAATTATATAATAAATATGAAAATCAAATAAAACTACGTTTTATTTTTATTTAATTAATAAACATGGATTTTCATCAAGTAAACACCAACTCAATTGATTATGTTATAATATTGTAATGATACAGTGAAAATAAAAATTGTCTGAACCAGGAATCGAACCGTGGACCTCTAGTTCTCCAGACTAATGTGCAGCCCACTACGCCATTGTAGACCTGGCACGAAGTGGGCTGCAAACTAGTCTGGAGAACTAGAGATCCACGGTTCGATTCCTGGTTCAGACATTAATTTTTCTTTTCACAATAGCATTATAATATTATAATATGATCCATTATTGGAACTGTGTTAAAATAACAGTATTGGAAAATGCTAAATAACATGGTTTACTGCTTATAAAAGTGATGGTGTAAACTTCTCAAATATAGATACTTCTAAACGAAGCCGGCCGGTGGCGATGGTAGTGTCACCTACTTGACAGCGGACGAAACGAGAATTATAGATTTGTGTATGTGGAAAGAATTGTTAATGTTTGTGCCAGGTCTAGAATGGTGTAGTGGACTGCACACTAGTCTGGTGAACTAGAGGTCCTCGGTTCGATTCCTAGTTCAGACATTAATTTTTCTTTTCACAATATCATTATAATATTATCATCATCATCATCTTCATTCATGGATTAGGTCTGTTGGCCCTTTCCGATTCAGCCCATCTCTTTCTAGGTCTGCCCACATCTCGGGTGCCTTTAGGTTTGTATTTTGTTATTTGTTTTGGATTTCTATATTCATTCATTCTGTCTATGTATTGCTTCCATTTTTGTCTATATGTATCCATTTTATCAGTTATTGCAAATATTTCAAGTTCCTGTCTTATTTCTGTGTTCTTGATTCTGTCTTCCTTAGTGCACCCTTTAACAGATCTCAAAAATTTCATTTCTGCCGCCGTTATCCTACTTAGATCTTGTTTTTTTTATGTATCCAGGCTTCTGAATCATAGAGCAGTACCGGTACTGCCAACATTTTATAAAATTTCAATTGGGTCTCTCTTGTTGTTTTGTTATTTAGTGTTCGTTTTATCGTACCACATATCGTACCCATGGAGAAAATGTCATAAATAAAAATGGACAGGAATTAAAACAATTCGCAATTTTAATGATTTTAAAATATAATATTATAATATGATCCATTATTGGAACTGTGTTAAAATAACAGTATTGGAAAATGTTATATTGTAAAGTTTTGTATAAGAAATAGAGGAAATGTATCTTTCGCCATTTAAGAAGAAGAAATTATATAAGGTTCATTGGAAAGCATTAGCCCAGGTTACGGATGTATGGAGAGTTTATGTTCGAGCGGCCTTTATATCGAGTAATATCGAGTACATGATTCTGAGATTGGTTTTAAAGTTAGTTGTATGAGGAGAGAAGGAATGTGTAGGAGGTAATGTTGGTGTATGGACCATACTTCATTTTCGTACCACTGCGCTGCCTTGAATTACTTCCAAGCCACTGTACTTTATGCTTGCCTGCACTGCTTGGCGTTCCTTTTTTGTTTCGTTTTGCATCTCCCTATCGCCATTTCCATTCTTTGGCAATTTCTACTCCCCACAAACTGTATACTGATACACGTCCCGCTATATTTTTCATATTGACATCTCTATTCATCCCGAGACCTGCCCTCTATATCTCCATTCTGTTCAGTTCCTTTCCATTCACTGTTGGGCTCGAGTGAAAATGATTTTTTTCGCTTAAAGTACACACACTTTCCTTCTTACCTCCAATTTGAAAATAGCTTAAAAATTAATTTTTCAGGAATTAATACTTTGAGGTAGTATTTTTTAAGTAAATTTTTATTAAAATATATCATTAATTAAATAAGAATAAAACTTACAGTATTATTTGATTTTCATATTTATTAAGATATAATTCAGTTACAGCTGTTTCGGTACACTGTACCTTCTTCAGACATGTTAACAAATTATTTTTTAACATGTCTGAAGAAGGTACAGTGTAACGAAACAGCTGTAATTGAATTATATCTTAATAAATATGAAAATCAAATAAAACTGTAAGTTTTATTTTTATTTAATTAATTAATGTGGATTTTCATCAAGTAAACACCAACTCAATTGATTAAATAATTTATCACCTCCTATTATCCTTCTTCCTCAATTAGAATTGATTTTTGTTCAAAAAACTTTGTTAAATTATTAAATCATAAACGAGAACACACCCACAGACCTAAACTCATAATATAAATTATACGCCGACATCAGTATCAATCAACATGCCAAAGATGAAGCATGATTTTGAAAGACCTTCATGATCTAATTTTTGAACGATTTTGTTTTGTAATAAAAATAAATTCTAATTAAGGAAGACGGATAAAAAAGGTACTATAATATTATTTAAATCTTCTTACACGATAGTCCGTTCTTTCGTACTTACAGCAATTGCCAAACACTTGCCGCATCTGATATCCTGTAAATAAAAATGTTCTCGAAGATCGGTTGAACTAACTTGCTGTCTTTTAGCCAAAATACTTAAAACTAATACTTACACACGAAATTAATGATATTGAAAATAAAACGCGCCGTAGCCGAGCGGTTAAGGTAGGAAGCCTTGGCGCAGAGCTACGGGACTTGCGCTGGTTCGAGTCTCCATGGGGGAAGAAATTTTCTCATGGTATTTCGGCCAGTATGGGACCGGTGCCCACCCAGCATCGTGAGGCAATTGGGTATCTACAATAAGTAGCGGCTCCAGGTTGAGGAACCAGCTATAACGGCTCGGGGACTTGACATGCTAACCACATGTCACCCCTACACTGGCTGTTGATCATCTACCTCTGTGATTGACACATGTAGATGTGAAGGGCCAGCAGCCGGCTGGTAAAAGGGCAACCGCTGAAAAGTGGAAAGACCCTCAATCGGAAAATAAAATAAACAACAAACACACTTAAATTATGAAATAATCAATATTTGTAATTCAATTGAAATTCGCGGTTGTAACAAAAAGCACAGCCACCTGGATCTCTCTTGGTTAAATAATAAACCAATTACCTTACACCGCCATATGTTAGAATCGTATGGAACTCACAGATAATTACACCGCCATCTGTTATAATCGTATGGAACTCACAGATAATTATAACTCTTTGTTAAATAATAAACAAATAATTTGCAATAAAAAAATAATGCGACTATAAATTTAGTTATAAACTACCCTAAGTCTCAAGTTGGATCAAACTGCACACAGCGTGTAAAATTTTATTAAAATCGGTTCGGTAGTTTACGATACCATCGCGGACAAACAACGTGACACGAAATTTGTATATATTAAGATATACATGCATTCATTTTTATATTATATTATATTATATTATATTATATTATATTATATTATATTATATGATATGATATTATATTATATTATATTATATTATTATATATATATATATATATATATATATATATATATATATATATATATATATGGCCTTCTGGTCTTTTCTGCTTGGGTTGAGCTGGTCTCTAAAAAGTCAACAGTTTGTCACAATCATGTTTACAAAGAAATAAGTAAAATGATAACAGAGCCATCTAGTTTAGAATAATATAACCAGAACAAATTTCCATCAGGAAAACCTAAACAATTTAAATACAAATAAATTACACAGTAATGTAAACAAAAATAAAAATTTATAATTTAGGTTTTTTTTTCAAGTTTTTAATGTAATATTCCCGTAAAGTATTGCCAACCCATGCATGAAATTACAGTTGACGAGCGAGTGCGTGTTTTACCAACTGTGTAAATTGAAAACAAGCTAAACCAAGGTATTATGTCGTATTGTGAGTTTAGTTCTACGCAGGTAAATACATTTATTAACACTCCCAGAGGACAGATAGAGGGCGAACAAACACTCATTGCATTGTAAGTTTGTTTGGGCTGAGCAACTGAAAAAAAAAAAAGAATGGAACCTTCCCACACAACGCTAACACATTATTTTTCTGTTGCTAATTTTAAACTTCTGTTTGTTAAAAGGTGTTTATATTTCTTAAAGGTGAGTGGAGGAATGTCAGTATAAATTGGGCAACGTCATTATACCGTAGATTCAATTGAATCATAATGGATGTTATTCAGAGATATTGACCCGTTTTATTCGTTTCAACGTGTCTCTACATATATATATATATATATATATATATATATATATTATATGAAATTTTCTTTTTTCTTTTTATCTATCTATCCATCTATCTATCTATCTATCTATATCTATCCCTATCTATCTATCTATCTATCTATCTATCTATCTATCTATCTATCTGTCTGTCTGTCTGTCTGTCTGTCTGTCTGTCTGTCTGTCTGTCTGTCTGTCTGTCTGTCTGTCTGTCTGCCTGTCTGCCTGTCTGCCTGTCTGCCTGTCTGCCTGTCTGCCTGTCTGCCTGTCTGCCTGTCTGCCTGTCTGCCTGTCTGCCTGTCTGCCTGTCTGCCTGTCTGCCTGTCTGCCTGCCTGCCTGTCTGCCTGTCTGCCTGCCTGGCTGCCTGTCTGCCTGTCTGTCTGTCTGTCTGTCCGTCCGTCCGTCCGTCCGTCCGTCCGTCCGTCCATCCGTCCATCCGTCCATCCGTCCATCCGTCCATCCGTCCATCCGTCCATCCGTCCGTCCGTCCGTCCGTCCGTCTGTCTGTCCATCTATAAATTATCTCAGATGATTTTGTTTGCCAATTTATATAAAAAACTTATGAAGTCTTTTAGCTATCATGACGCTGGTCATTCATTATTTTTGTGTAAAATTTATTCTTTTTGTTACTTAAGTAGTAATTAAAGAAAAATCAATGTAAATATAGGAACTTGATATCTATATTTTTATGCAATACCTTGGCGCAAGCGGGTAGACACTCGCCTCTCACAACTGGAGTCCCGAGATCGAGATTCGGTCACTCCACGTGGGTTTCGTGGTGGACGAAACGGAGCTTGGGCAGGTTTTCTCGGGTATCTCTCGTTTTCCCCTGCCACAATTTCATTCCACCAGTTTCCGTACTCATCCATTTCGTTTCATTTCATTCCATGCCCCAGTGATGGTGCGTCGGGTTTGGTCCACCGGCACCCCTTGTTATTCATAGACCTCTAAATTTGTAAATTATATTGTAAATATCTTACTTTTGTCTAATAAAGTCCTACTACTACTACTACTACTACATGTAATAATAATATTTTTTTTATTATTCCGGCTTTTACAATGAATATACATTTTTCCGGTACCCATGTTCACAGTTAACTACACATTTGTTTCAACACATTTTTCCATTCTTGTCTGTTCATCCATATATCTTCTTCTATTTCCCATTCCCTCTTAGTTTCATTGATTCCCTGAATCCACGTAGTATTTGGTCTACCCTTCGTTTTACATCCCTGTGGTACCCAATCCATGATTATCTTAGGTAGTCTTCCTTCTTCCATCCTTCTAATGTGTCCGTACCAATTTAATTGTTTCTTCTTTATAAAATCTAATATTGAATATTGTACCTGCATTTTTCTTTTATATATGAATTTCTGATTTTATCCTTCCTGGATATTCTTGCAGCACGTCTCCAGTAGTCCATTTCAGTGGCGAGTAATTTTTTTTTTATTTGTGCATTTAAAGCCCACACATCAGCTCCATAGGTAATAATGCTTCTGATTATTGTATTAAAAATAGTTTTTTTTGTTTCTTTGAAGATATGTTTGTCCCATACTATTCCATTTAGGGCAGATATAGCATACTTTCCTATATTAATTCTGTTTCTTATCTCTGTTTCTTGTTTAATAATAATAATAATAATAATAATAATAATAATAATAATAATAATAATATTAATAATATTAATAATAATAATAATAATAATGATGATGATGATGATAATGACAATAATATTAATAATGATGATAATATTGATGATAATAATAATAATTATTATTATTATTATTAATTATAATAATAATTATAATAATAATATATTTTACTTGGCAGAGTTAAGGCCTTAAGATCTTGTCTGCCACTCAACCAGGTTAAAAAATATACAAAAATCATTCCTACATCTAAATTACAAAAACATAAATATATCTGGTACGTCTACAATATAATTATTATAGATAATATATTTTGATTCAATCTAGATTTAACGAATATAAAATGTACAAGATATAAAAGACAGATAAAGAACTATTAATGGCGTAGAATAAATTTAGTTGTAGAGAAAATTTAATTATTTAACAACATGTATTTGTATGACCGTGATGTAGGGGCTCATCTCATCTCATTCCTCGACCCGACCCTGAGTTGGACACGTGTTCAGGATTGTTTTTAATCTATCAATTCTCCATCTGTCCACCTATCTATATATCCTGTCTGTCTGTCAGTGCTTGTGTATAGGGAATTTGAATGCATGGCGAGTTACCTGTGGGGAAGGGGGGGGGAATTAGCATCGATATTTTGATGTGACTTGTTATTAGATTACAAAATTTCTCCTTTACATCGGGGAATTAAAACTTATTTGGCAAGTAATTTTATGTCCAGTAATGTAACAAAGTTAAATTCCCCATCCTGCATATGTGAACAATATCTACTCTCCTTTTTTTAATCTAACAAAAAAAAACATGAAAAGAGAAGGAGGGAATTTTTGATGTATATACATTTGCCTGGAAGGAACGTGGAATGTATTTAGATTACCAGAGAATGTACAACTCTAGAAAATGTAATTTCCCTGATCCAAAATTCATTAAAACTGTTCCCCATGTGATTAAAAATCGCACTGATGTGAACCAAGGCTTTTGTGTAATCAGGGAAAACCCGAGTTGATTCACAGTAGCACCTCAGACTACAGATTCGGGCTGGGAATGTATGGCTCTCAGTTTTTTTATATATGATATATCACCCATAAGACACTACTGTATTCCAGAAACGTTCACCAGGGTAAATTACATTACAACACAATTACATAGATACTGGATGTTTCCCAGTGCTACTGGTTTACACACTGTGGGTCGTGGTTCATATATCGTCCGAGATTATCAAGACATAAAAGATAAAAATAATTTATTTATATACAGAATTTTAATGTTTACACATCTTTCTGTACCTGAAGTTTTATTTTTCTTCTCCACTCGTTTCTCTCCATCCGATCCATGTCCTCCAGTCCTCTTGCTCTCATTCCAGTTCTTATCTCCTGTATCCGCGAGTTTCGAGGTCTTCCTCTCCTCCTTCTTCCAGGTGGAAATCATTCCAATGTTTTCCTGGGTAATCTTTCTTCTTGCATTCGTCGTACGTGCCCATACCACTTTAATTGCTTGTACACTTACTAAAGCGTCACTGATTGTTGTAATAGCAGATAAAATACTGTCGATGTGTTTCTAACTTCATTTGTCTTTTCCTTGCAGGTAAGTGTGTGTACAACATGCCGTTATTCTTCTGTTTTCTTCCGATAAATGTAAGTTCTATTTAATATATTTAAATATATGCATTTCAACTTATATTAATATTTTTGATAACGATTTTGTTTTCATGTATACTTAAACGAATGGAGGAAAACACAACGAGGATAATCAATACCCATCAATAGGAACCTCAAACTCGATGCTATTCTTTTTGCAGACGATTTAGCTCTTCTGGCACTTTCCGAAAATGATTTGCAACGATCAACTTATAATTTACAAAAAATAGGTGCCAAATTTTATATGGAAATATCAATTAAGAAAACTAAAATTATGGCATTTCATGGGAAGGACCCCATACAAAGTAAAATCTGTCTCCAGAATAAAATTTTAGAGAGATCTAATCAATTTAAATATCTTGGATATTATCTCTCTATCTGGGATGAAAAGGGTATCCCTGAAAAAGTTACTAGTTATAATAAAAGTTTAGGAATTATTAATCAAGTTATGAAACCATCCCTTGTACAAAAAACACCAGATTACGTTTATATAACAATTTGGCTAGACCAGTGTTGACCTATGGTAGTGAAGCATGGACACTAAAAAAACAACATGAAAGCAGAATAACGGCTTGTGAAATGAGATTCATGCGCAGAACAGCGGGTTACACCAGATGGGATCGGAAACGGAACACCGATATCTTAAAAGAATTGAAGACTACGCCAATTTTGGAATATATTAAACAGTACCAACTAAATTGGAAACACCATCTTGAAAGAATGAGTTCAAATCGGATCCCCAAAGCTGTTTATAACTATATACCAAAGGGCGAAGATCACTGGGCCGTCCTATGAAACGCTGGAGGGAAAACTTTCTATAGGATCGTAACAGGCCTTGGCCTAATACTTGGAAGGGAGGAAGAAGAAGAAGAAGAATACTTATATAGGATGATTTTGAAAGAGCGTACACAAATTAAACATGACATAGGGTGTGCTTCACTGAACAATTTGAGATAGTGAACCTATTGAGTTATGGAAGTAAACTTGTCTATGAGGCCTATTATTGTTTTTACCAGTGTCAGCAGGTTGTCTTCATTACATTTCTGATATTGCCCTGGCACACACACACACATACACACACACAAATCTATTGGAAGTGCAGGACCAACCTTAAATGCTCCCCTCTCAACCGGCCAAGTAAGCACCCGGTTTCCCGCTAGCATTGCTCAACAGGTTCGCAGGTGGAGCCTAGCAACTACCGTGTCTTACATGCCCTCTTCAGCCCTTTGGTATTAAATCTTTCGTTGGTTGAGCGATTATCCGCCGCTGGTCATAATTAGCCGCAGATAGAGACACAAAGATCCGCTGGTAGGACATTAACAAGCCTTGGAGATGCTGGTCGGTACTGATGATCTTAGTAGACGCTCTCGTTGACACTTCAAGCCGCCAAGAGGAAGACCGCCAAGCCCCAGAGGGACAAGAGCGGGAGGACAAGTCGCCCTTCCAATCAGAAACGGCTCCCTTGTGGTTTTGCTAATCTGAGGTGGAATTTAGAATTTTGAAAATGTTGGAGAGTTATTTTACTGGTGGACTCTAGGGGACCACTCCGACATTTGTCTTAGCGCCAAGAGAAAACAACCGAAAACCTTAGCAGAGTGGCTAGAATAGAGTGATATTAATAAAATAATTTGGAAAAAATCACCATCATCTTCCAGGTATTAAGCCTGTTGGCTCGTTCTGGTTTCATGAAACCTAGAATTGTTAAAATTGTTCAGACCATCTTCTGTGTGGGCTACCAACATTTCTCCTTCCGTGCGGTTTATAATTTAGCAATAATTTTTGAAATCTTCATTCTGGCATTCTATCAATATGTTCTTTCCAGTCGTTCCTATATTTAATTATTTGGTCTGTAAGTTTGAAAATATTTAGTTCCTTTCTTATATCTTCATTTATTTTCTTATCCAGCAGAGTATATCCTGCTATATTTCTTAAAAATCCCATCTCATCTGCTTCCAATCTTTGTTCTTGTCTTTTAGTGATCGTCCAACATTCTGATCCATACATCAATACAGGAACAGCCATTACTTTATAAAATTTCATTTTTGTTTCCTTTCATGTGTTTTTAAGGGTCTTTTAATAGTGCCACACATTAGATTAAATTTATTTATTTTGTCATTAATATCTTCAGTTTTAACATATGATAAATTGAAACGTAGATATTTAAAACTGTTCACCTGCTCTAAAATTTTATTATCAATTACTATTTTTGCTCTTAAGGTATCATGTCCTTTAAATGCTAAAATTTTAGTTTTATTCTTCGAAATTTTTAAATTGAAATTGGCACTTATTTTTCCCAAATTAAAAATAGCTCTTTGTAGATCATCTTCTGAGCTGGAAATCACTACTTGATCATCAGCAAAAAATATTGTATCCAAAAGTTTATTATTTATTTTAAAATGTTTATTTAAATTAATCTGCCACTTTAAATAAATTAAAGCCAAATTGATCAGCATTCTTTAGGCTCCACAGCAAATTAGCCAGCGGAGTCGCTATTTAAAGGCGTGTTGGGACACATCCTATCTTCGTCATATGTTGACATGCACTCTACTAGGAAAGTGCGTTTCTTTTGTGATTTAGTTCAAAAGTTCCTCAACTAGTTTGTCTAATACTTCTTTCGTAATTAGATAATTTGTTTTAGAGAGGGTCGTTTGAACCGGCTTTCTCTTTTTTAACGGATCCATGGCCTTTTGAGTGCCTCTGGTCGCGTTTTTTGGTTCAGGTGAGATTTAGAGCTCAGCTAAGGCCTTGATTTTCAAAGGTCATTGCTTCCCGAGCCTTGTTGGTCCCGGTATGTCGCTTTTTTCTTTGCTTAGTGCCAGTTGCAGCGCTTAGATTGGTGTTCTGGACGATCTCAGACCGAAGAACAGCTGGCTCTATCCGGTCTGAGTTGTTGGGCAAGACAGTAGGAGCAAGCTCCATCAAACTGTATTATTTCTGGTCTTACTTTAAGGGGGGAAAGGAGATTACGGGTATTTGAGAATAAAGTACTTAGAAAAATTTTTGGACCAAAGAGAGATGAACAGACAGGTGAATGGAGAAGACTACATAAAAATGACTCATCATCACATCATGTGCATTCATGGATTAAGTCTGTTCACCCGTTCCGACTTCAGCCCGTCTCTTTCTAGGTCTGCCCACTAATCCGGCTTTTCTTCTGCTGAAGTTTATGAGGAAGTTATTTTTTACTAGTAGAGGTTACCAGCCTCTAGCCAGACCCCTCTTCCTGGAGGGCAGGGAACTGCAATTTCGGAGTGTTCGTCTCCTACAGAAGTTGCCTTCACTACGGCTTCGGGGACTTCTCTTCTCCCCACGTAACCCTGTGGACGGGGCCCTACCCAGGTACTACCCGCTGGGCGAGTGGGACCTGGAGCTCATCAAAAGGGCAGGGGCGCCTACTCCCTGGAATGGACTACCTCTTTCAAGGGTACCACTCTGTCTTTATAGGAAGCCAGATATAATAAGAACAGTTAAGTCTCGTAGACTGCGATGGGCAGGGCATGTTGCACGTATGGGGAATGAAAGACTTGCATGGAAGCTTCTTGTAGGAAAGCCAGAGGGAAAACGCCCAGTTGGTAGACCAAGAATGAGGTGGGAGAATAACATAAACTATGATTTGAGGGAAGTAGATTATACAGGGAATGATTGGAAAGCATTAGCTCAGGATAGGGATGTATAGAGAGCTTATGTCCGCGCTGCCATGAACCTACGGGTTCGATAGTGCCAGTGAGTAAGTAAGTAAGTAAGTAAGCAGGTGTGACCTGCATTCCCTTTTTTTGCTGACGTCGATATGGCTCGATTTTCACTTTGTAGTGAAGGAGCCTACCAAGTTGCAATAAGTCAGCGATCTTTGGACCATCCCTCAGAGTGACAACAAACATGGGCAATGGACTCTTGGTCTTTCCGGACGTCATGTTGACAACCTTCAAGGCCTCGAATCCATTGGCCTTCAAGTCGACCCTGTCATTGGCGGAATTGTAACCCACTTCTTAAAGCGAGGGAGAGGGCGGGGGGCTGGAAGGTGGAGTTTCGTCACCCCGATTATTTGATGAAGCGCCAGGAAAGTAGGCACTTAAACATAAACTTAATCTAAATACAGACAATGCGAGGCTGTAACAATAATTTCCTTTTAAGAACAAAATTCCTGTTGTCTGACCGGAAACCAAACCCGGAACCCCACACACTATAGTCAGTACCACTGACTACTAGCACACGGGTCTAATTATTATTATTATTATTATTATTATTATTATTATTATTATTATTATTATTATTATTATTATTATGTCCCAACTCCTTTCAAAAAACGTTAAACTGAAAATATATAAAACTATTATTCTACCAGTTATATTATATGGATGCGAAACATGGACTCTTACTTTAAGGGAGGAAAGGAGATTACGAGTATTTGAGAATAAAGTTCTTAGGAAAATTTTTGGCCCAAAGAGAGATGAACAGACAGGTGAATGGAGAATACTTCATAACAATGAACTACATGGTCTTTATAGGAAGTCAGATATAGTAAGTACAGTTAAGTCTCGTGGACTACGATGGGCAGGACATGTTGCACGTATGGGGAATGAAAGACGTACATGGAAGCTTCTTGTAGGAAAGCCAGAGGGAAAACGCCCAGTTGGTAGACAAAGAATGAGGTGGGAGAACAACATTAACTATGATTTGAGGGAAGTAGATTATACAGGGAATGATTGGAAAGCATTAGCTCTAGATAGGGATGTATGGAGAGTTTATGTCCGCGCGGCCATGAACCTACGGGTTAGATAGTGCCAGTGAGTAAGTATTATTATTATTATTATTATTATTATTTTATTATTATTATTATTATTATTATTATCCCGCCATAGTCTGTCTTAAACGAGGTTAGAAAAGGGTGAGTGGGAGGAGTAACAACCTCGTTACAAAAAAACCAGGGTTCAGTACGCTCGCCTGATAGTACCTTGTGAGAGCCCCTTATCTAGGGTACAGATACTGCTGCCTTGCTCTTCGTCATTGGTTTGATAAAGGTTAGAGGAAGAAAATCTTGACCAAAAATCACCTGGTCCTCCAGGTTGGGTGTTGTTGCATCAGGCCCAGCGCTCTGTTCGTCGGAAAAAGCATAACAATGCTAGAAAGCCTAAAGATTTAAAGTCCACCTGCAAGAAGAAGGAAAGGAAGACCTCGAAACTCGTGGATGCAATAAATAAGTACTGGAATGAGAACAAGATGACTATAGGAAATGGAGTGGATGGATGGAGACGAGTGGAGAAGGAAAATAAAACTTTAGGCACAAAAATATGTGTAAACATTAAAAATCTGTGTATAAATAAATAATTATTATTATATAGATTTAGCAACTTTTTTAACAAATTAAAATTGTTTCTTTCTAACAGTTGTCGTAGTAAAGAAAAAATGAATAATATTTCCAAGTGCTAGCACTTTGTTAGAATTTCTTTGTTAAAAGTTTTATAATATATTGGATTTGAAAATGGCGGAGCCTCCTTCCTTATTAGATCCTTGCATTTCTATTGAAATTTAATTCAAGCATCCATTTTGTGCTGAAGTAAAAAAAAAGGGGAGAGAGGTAGGGGTGGGTGGGAGGCAGAAGAAGCAAAACTTTGCTAATATTTAAGATGTGAAGCATTTTGTATGCTGTAAGGCGTTTAGTATTCAAATATACAGCAGGGGAAAGAAGGTGACTCCTACAACTTGGGGAATGTAATCTTGCTCCTAGCGGAACGTTTTTCAGACCGCTTAGCATTTTTAATAGCTCATGTATGATAAACGTTATGAGAAAATGGAACTTTGCATCACATTGTATCTTCATGTAACTTCCTAAAACTGCAATAAAATGCTTTTACAAACGGCAGTTTCATTCGATAACTGGAATAGGGGAAGGTGACCTAATATCGGATAAATATTCACTTCGCTTTTACAAATGGCATTTTCATTTTATGAGTATATTTGAAATAGGGGAAGGTTACCTTATATCGAATAAAAATACACTTTTCTTTCATAAACGGCAGTTTCATTCGGTGACGGGAGTAGGGGAATATGGGATAATATCAGACAAATATACTCTTTGATTTTACAAACGGTTGATTCATTCGATAAGAGGAATAGGGTAAGATGACCAAATATCAGACAAATATACAATTGCTCTCTCAGGTAATAGCACGTTTGTTTACAAAAAGTGATTTCGTTCATAAAATATAATAGGCTAGAATAACTATTACTGAAATAAAGCATCCCTTCATTCCTAGATTGTGACGTTTATATCTTCTTCTTCATCACGGTTTAGGCTTATTTACTAGCCTGTTCCGGATCCAAATTGCTGCTCTTTCCATCTTTTCTTTGGTCTTCCCAAACATCTTCTTCCTCGTGGTGAATAGTTGTACGCTGCTTTTGGTATTCTGTTCTCAGTCATCCTTGCCAAGTGTTCTTTCCAGTTTGTTCTGTATTTCACTATTGCTGTGTTTAATTCCTCTACTTTTAATTGTTGTCTTATTTCTGTGTTATGTTTTTTGTCTGTTCTCTGATATCCTGCTATTGGTCTGAGGAATCTCATTTCAGCAGCGTGTATTCTGGCAGATTGTTGTGTTGTCACTGTCCATGTTTCGGATCCATAAGTAATTAGGCACTGCCATTGTTTATATCAATTAGTTATTTAATATATTTTTTTAAGATTATCTAGAATTAAATTAGTTTTTTAAATATTTATCTTATTATAAATGAATTAATTTACTTTATTGAATGAGAAGTTGTGATAATTAATTAAAATAGTATTTTATTAAATTTACATTTGTATGTAATAATATAATAATAATAATAATAATAATAAATAATTAATATGTAGCATTATCGAAACCATTTGTACATTCCAATCATGAGCGGTTTTCCAATTATTTCTTCTATTCATGGCTAATGTTATTCTCCTACCTCATTCTTCGGTGCTTTCCCCCTTGGTTTCATACAAGCAGTTCTCATGCCCCTCTATAATTTCCCATTCGTTAAACATAACCTGCCCATCAGAATTTACGAGACTTACACATCTTGGATTCACATAAAAATCATTTAGCTCACTGTTATGCAGTCTTCTCCATTCACTCATCTGTCCATTTCTCTTCGATCTAAATTTTTTGTGAGAACCTTATTATCAAACACTCCTAACCCTTTCTCCTCCGTTCAAGTAAGAATCCATGTGTCGCGTCAATATAACTGGGACAATAACTTACTTACTTACTTACTCACTCACTGGTACTATCGAACCCGTAGGTTCATGGCCGCGCGGACATAAGTTCTCCATACATCCCTATCCTGAGCTAATGCTTTCCAATCGTTCCCTGTATAATCTAATTCCCTCAAATCATAGTTAATGTTGTTCTCCCACCTCATTCCTGGTCTACCAACTAGGCGTTTTCCCTCTGGCTTTCCTACAAGAAGCTGCCATGCAAGTCTTTCATTCCCCATACGTGCAACATGTCCTGCCCATCGCAGTCTACGAGACTTAACTGTTCTTATTATATCTGACTTCCTATAAAGACAATAACAGTTATATATATATATATATATATATGAGTTCGAATCCCGACTCAAGCATTCATTTTTCTTTTCATATCATATATATATATATATATATATATATATATATATATATTTCAGTTTAATGATTATTTGGGAAAGTTGGGACAAGAGTCTTTGTATTGTATAATAGCATGTATTTCCAGAATTATACCTATGACTTAATTTCTTTCTGCATTTCATTTCTGTTTGTAATTATTGTTCCTAGTTATTTGAATTCACTTTCTTCTTCAAAATTTGCTTTATATATCAGTAATTGCCCATTTCGATTTAATAATAATAATAATAATAATAATAATAATAATAATAATAATAATAATAACTTTCAACTCAGAAGCTATCGACGTCACTGGAAGGCCGCTAATGTCGAAAGCGTCGCAAAACAACAGCAGTCATTAGTACATATCATTATGCTGATAATGGAACCCCGTTCCCAAAAGGCCTAGAATTTTAAAAATAAAGTAATCTAATCGAGGTCGACGGCACCTGCCAGGTATCTCATATGTAGAAGAAAAAGATGTAAATGCAAAAATATTAAACTTTTTAAGGATTTTAGGGTAATAAATTCTATGTTGACGCCACAGTTAGTCCAAAAACATTCAAGACTAAAATTGTATAAACCACTGGTTCCTCCAACTCTTTTGTATGGTAGGGAAGTATGGACATTGAAACAGAAGGATATAAAGAGACTTAGATCTGCTGAAATGAGATACCTTCGGGGGACTGCAGGATACACACTACTAGATCACAAACAAATGAAGACATCTTGGAAGAATTACACATGGAACCTTTAGAAAACAAAATTTCTGATTATAAGTCAAGATGGATGCAACATGTTCATCGAATGGAAGATCACAGAATACCCAAACAAATGTTAAGATATCAACCTGCAGGAAGAAGAAGACCAGGACGTCCACTCAAAAGACTTCTGGATGGTGTTTCTCTAGACGCCGAAACGGGTCATCAAATGGCCTAAATTCGTGAATGTACTATGATGATGATGATATTTTACTTTGTGACTATTTACCCCAATGGGATTTTTGTATACACTTTATGAGTATTAACCCTATAACCACAGACTACTGGCTGACTGACTGACTGACTGACGACTGACTGACGACTGATTGACGACTGACGACTGATTGAATACTGACTGACTGACTGACGACTGACTGACTGACTGACTGACGACTGACTGACTGACTGATGACTGACTGACGACTGACTGACGGACTGACGACGGACTGACGAGTGACTGACTGAAGACTGACTGACGACTGACTGACTGATGACTGACTGATGACTGACTGACGACTGACTGACGACTGACGGACGGACTGACGACTGACTGACGGACTGACGAGTGACTGACTGAAGACTGACTGACTGACGACTGGCTGACTGACGACTGATTGACGACTGACGACTGATTGACGACTGACTGACGACTGACTGACGACTGACTGACTGACTGACGACTGACTGACTGATGACTGACTGACGAGTGACTGATTGAAGACTGACTGACTGACGACTGACTGACTGACGACTGACTGACTGACGACTGACTGACGAATGACTGACTGACGACTGACTGACTTAATGATTGACTGACTATGCCCCATAAGTTCCTCGTGGGAACATGGGTGCTCCCCAGTTTCTTAACCAAGCATAATTTAGTTACGCTTATTTGCCTACAGATGTCAACGAGTGACATGCGGTTAACATCACGCCTCACAGAGACATCTAGTAGGCAACTAAGGTATTACTTGGATGGCTGAAAGTCGGTTAAATTTTGCGCATATGCCTTTTTATTTAGGATTGTGGTTCTTTAACGAGCCGGAAAATCTTCAGACTCGAGACCCACGGCTTCAAGTCCCTTCCGGAGGATTTAATAATAATAATATAATTGCGCACAATCCTGCAAAATTAATTAATTGGCGTATTGCGCTAATGACACTGTCACTTTGGAACACAATTCCAGATGATATCTTGTACACTTTAGTCCGCACAGTTTACTGTCTTCGGTTTGATGGTAAGAGACATTCACATACAGTTTGTGGACTGCATCTGGTGCCTTAGTTCCTTGTTTGGTCCACACCAGCTCCTATCTGTCATGGCAGGCGTACCGTAGAATTCTTCAGGAATGACATCCCGCTTCTGTCTTCTGTCTTGCATCTGTTGTTCGTAAGTTTTAGTGGATGGCAGGTAGTAGCGGTCTTCCAGGAAGAACTGTTCTCTTGCTAGTACATAGACCAGTCTCGAGGGAGTGAATTTAGAGACTGCTAGAATTTTCTTTAGATAGGAGGCATTGACGCTTTCCCAGATTTTTAAGTCACTTATCTTCAGATGTTTCCAAACTATCTTTATCCCATATGCGATTATTGGCATTAATTTTGCATTGAAGACTTGCACAGCTGTGTCTATTGATGGTAGGGCAGGTGATTTTATTTCATTCGTGGTTCTTAGAGCCACTGCTTGACGTGTATCTTGAAGGTGGTACCAGAGGTCTGAAAGATAATGCCGAGATATTTATTATGGCTGACTTTTTCTAACTCTCCTTGATCTGTTCTAATGCAGTCACCAGCCTTCACTCCACCTCCTTCCGGAAGATTTGTCTCTTAGATTTTTCATCTTAAAAATCCATCGACTACGGCCGGGTTTGAACCCGAGTCCCTCGGAACTAGAAACAAGGAACACAACCACTAGCCCACTAGGGTCGATAAGGGTAAAGTGATCCCACTGCAAGTCATAGGAAACCCTTGGGGTAGAATGATGTTAAAGCTCCCACTTTTTATAGACAATCGGCACTTCGTCAACCGGGTTGTCAGACCTGCGTGACGGCCGATTTTACCTCCAGAACAAGCGTTTGGTACTCATTTCCGTTAGAGGCTGAGCCGATCCCAGGACTATGGTGCCAAGGGAAGGTTTGGGTCAGTTTAAAAATCCGGACCTCACCGGGACTGAAACCGTCAACCTACCGGTTTGTAGCATATTGCCTTAACCCATTCGCCTCAGTGGACGAGGTAGACTCGCCGACAGTTAAATGGCCTTCAACTCAGAAGACGAGGTACACTCGCTTAACTCTGCTGTTACATATTTTGTAATATTTTTTACATCCCTTGGCAGGGTAACATTTTGTTAAAATTTATGAATAGTAGAGGAATGTGTTTTGGCCTTCACCCTTATTGTGATCTCATGTGCCGTTATCTTTTGTTTGTTTTTATTGTCTAAAAATAGACAGTATAATTTACGTTAACTTAAATCCGGTTTCTGGGGAAATGCATCGAGTATTTAAAACCTGAAGCGAATGGGTAAAGCAACTGTGCTACGGCGTGCCCCCTATAACCACTAGAATTTTGTAATAGGAATTCTGAATCACTCTGTATTTGTAAAAATGTCTTATGTCGCTTTTAGAAAAGGAGCGTGTGTCAGAGTGTAACAATTTATATAAAGGCAAGTGATTTTATTAACCAAATTTGCTAGGAATGTTTCAGTTGAATGGAAAAGGATCTAGTTAAGTTAGAATTCGCATAAAACAAACTTAACCACTCTAGGAACAAAGGAAGTTGTTAACACTAGACGGTTTTATAATTTCTCACACCGCTCTTGGAACAACTGGTGTGGAAAATGTGCATTTCGAACTTAAAACTTTTGTAGCTGTTCAACTGTCGACTTTCTCCTCCTTTGCCTTTCAGTGACGTCATGCGCACAACACCATGTGATTACGTCATACACTACCTCTTGTAAGGCTGGTTTAACTTAACTTCCAGTTTAAAAAAGGAAATTTTGCAGTTAAGTTGAAATAATATTTACGTATTCTCTCGAAATTTTGAAAAGAGAAATAAAGAAGCAACTCATTCCAAAACTTCCTTTTGTTCTACTTCTTTCACAGTAGCATCTGCCCCCTCCTGGAATTCACTCCCTCAAGATATAAGGGATGGCCACACACTTTACACTCTTAACTCACGCTTGTTGTTAAATAATGTATTTTTCTCAAGAACTAAACATATTCTATATTATTAATAATATGGAAGTGAATCTTGGATTACCACTACCAAACAAGAAAGTAAAATCCAAGCAGCCGAGATGAAATTTTTAAGAAGAGTAAAATGCTGCACTAGAATGGACCAGATAAGAAACGAGGATATCCGTGAAGAACTGCAGATCTACTCCATAAAAGAAAATATATTTAACAACAAGATACAGTGGAAAGAACATGTAGAAAGAATGGAAGAAAGTAGATTACCAAATAAAATCTTCCATTATTTTCCAAGAGGAAGAAGAGATGTCGGACGTCCTCGGAAGAGATGGTCTTAGATCTATTAGTGAAGACGGAACAGGCAACTCTTGCCTAAACCAGGAAGTGAAGAAGAAGAAGAAGACTATTAATAACTATTTTTTTCTATCTCACACATTTTATATAGTCCAAGATCCGGCTGCGAGATTACTACATTCATCGAGTGTATGAACAAAATCAATTTTTTTTCATAAAATTGTGAATTACTGAATACATTTTTTGCCGAGTTGCCTATTAGAATTCGGCCGCCAGTATATTTAATTAAAATATAATTAATTTATTTGTTCGAAATAGTTTGATTCACTTGTTATTAAAATAAATTATAATCCAGTTCGCAGAAATCGATGTATAGAGCTGGAAAAGTTTTGGTTGCCATTGCACACTTGGCCGTAAACCCCCTCGTGGCTACAGGAGGCTGTGACACCAATCAGTAATAAAATGACGGCAAGTACGTATTTATTGTTTTATATTGTTCCCTCGCAGAGGGAAGTGAAACCACTGCCCTTTTATGTATACTACTTACAATGTATATACAAAAAAAATATTCAAAAGGTAGTGTTAATATACATTATACGAAACAAATCACAGCATTTTAAATGAACTGAACTTTATTTGAAACAATATAGGTATTAATTAATTTCTGATGTCCTATTATGTAAATATGTCAATTGTATTTTTCTGCAACGTCATTTCCTGGAAAATAATTCGTTTGAGAAAGTGCAAACACTGTTTTTTTTTGTGTTGTAATCAATTGTTACAAATTTGTTTATACTATCTCTCGCATGCGCTTTCTGTTAACATTCATGCACTATATATTTAGTCTGGTAGCCGTATTTCCTAGAGAGTCAGTCACAGCAAAATAATGCTATGACCTATTCAGATTGTCTTTATTATGACTATTTAACTCATGCCCCAAATGGGAGTCAGTGATCAATCACATTTCAATTATTTTTTATTTACAACCACTCATAGTCATGTTTCGCCTAGAATTTCCAACTAAAATTTATCATAATAAAGAGAGCACCTCCTTTTTAACATTCTGAATAGGTCATAGCATTATTTTGCAGTGACTGACTCTCTAAGAAATACGGCTACCAGATTATATATACAGTGCATGAATGTCAGCAGATAGCGCATGCGGGAGATAATATAAAAACATTCGTAGCAATTGATTATACCACCACCAAAAAAAAAAAAGAAACCACTGTTTTCACTTTCTTAAACGAATTGTTGCAGAAAAATATAATTGACATATTTACATCATAGAACATGAAATTAATTAATACCTATAACGTTGGTTATAAATTTCCCCACTAGGGTGCATTCTTACAACATTGCGATCCTTTGGTAATAAACAATATTATGATCCGGTTGCTGTGATGAACAAAATAAGCAAATGAAGCGTACCAATCGTTTCTCATTTGTTTTTTCAAACATCGCCGTTTACATTAAATATATAAATATTTTAAAATAGCTATAGTTAAATAATGAATTGTGAGTAAACAGCTTAATTTCATTCGTTAAATAGTCCTAACAAATGCCACTCTTGATTTCCATATTCTTTAGATAAATTTAAAATCACTCGTGGCATTTCTTATGATAAACATTAGTTGGTAAATTCTAGGTGAAATACGACTGTGATTGGTTGTAAATAAAAAATCATTGAAATGTGATTGGTCATTGACTCCCATTTGGTGCATGAGTTAAATAGTCATCAAAATATGTCCTAGCAGCCTTTAATAGTTACATTCATAGACTTTTAAATATCACTCTTTCACCCTTGGAATATCATAATGAATTGAATATTATTAAACAATTGGCTGTTAATAATGGCTACGACCCTGAAATTATAGAATGTTTAATTAAGAAGGTTCATTACAAAAAAGCAATTAACAAAGTTTTCCCTTTACCCAAAGAAAATATAAAGAAATAGGCCTATGTCGTAATGTCATACATAGGCCCACTTTCAAATAAAATATCTAAACACTTTAAAAAGTTGAACATTAATGTGGCATTTAAAACTAATAAAACTCTACAAAATATAATAAAAAACAATAAAACCAAAACAAAAAAAGAAAAATTATCAGGGGTGTATATAAATTGAAGTGTGGCACATGTGACAATGTCTATATAGGACAAACTGGTAGACCTTTTATCTCTCGGATAAAGGAACACATGAGAGCATATAACAGAAATTTAGAAAATTCAAAATATGCTAACCACCTATTCCAATTTAATCATTGTTTCGATCCAAATTTTGAAATTTTACATATTTGTGATAAGGGTAAGAAGTTAGATCTTTTGGAGGCTGTAGAAATTAATAAATTTAAAAGTAATAAAAAACTGTTAAATTCTCAACTTGATTTGAATGAATCCCCTTTGTTAAATTTAAAATTTAAATAAATATTGTTGTATTGTTGCTTAGATCAGTTGGAACACAATTCATAATTTGTTAACATGTCTGAAGAAGGTACAGTGTACCTAAACAGCTGTCACTGAATTATATAATAAATATGAAAATCAAATAAAACTACGTTTTATTTTTATTTAATTAATAAATATGGATTTTCATCAAGTAAACACCAACTCAATTGATTATAAAATATGTCCTGTTGTTTATGAGGATTTCAGTGACATATACACGTACTAATAACCATAAAAGTCGGATCAAGAAATTCAGGTAGTTTGTCCAGTTATTCTATGTTGGAGTTCTTTGTATTGCAGTTGAATATGTTTTCATTTAATATAGTTTCGTCAGAAGATCCTGTCAGAGGTAAAATTGTACTGGACAATAAAATTTTGGAGCAGGTGAATAATTTTACATATCTAGGATGCAATATCTCATATGAAGAAGAAAAGGATGTAAATGCAAAAATATCTAAATTTTTAAGAATTTTAGGGTTAATAAATGCTATCTTCAAGCTACAGTTAGTCCAAAAGCATTCAAGACTGAAAGTGTATAAAACACTGGCTCTTCCAACTCTTTTGTATGGTAGCGAAGTATGGACGTTGAAACAGAAGGATATACAGAGACTTAGATCTGCTGAAATGAGATATCTTCGGGGGACTGCAGGATACACACTACTAGATCACAAAAAAAAATGAAGACATCTTAGAAGAATTACACATGGAATCTTTAGAAAACAAAATTTCTGATTATAAGTCAAGATGGATGCAACATGTTCATCGAATGGAAGTTCACAGAATACCCAAACTAATGTTAAGATATCAACCTGCAGGAAGAAGAAGACCAGGACGTCCACTCAAAAGACTTCTGGATGGTGTTTCTCTTGAGGCCGAAACAGGTCAACAAATGGCCTAAATTCGTGAATGTACTATGATGATGATGGTGATAGTTTCGTTTTCAAACTATGTGGGAAATTGAGTGAAGGTTAAATAAAGGTCAAATAGTGAAGAGAGTAGAATCAATATTTCGAGTAAAGTATATTTTTGTATGAGTAACAGATGAATTGTCAGATGCAGATCGGTGCTAACAATAATAGGATGAAATTGGAGTTATTGGCGAGTGAGACAAAGAGCGAGGTGTTAATATAGACGATTATGTACGCACATTAATGTGCGATTGAGATGTGTCAAGTGTCTGGCTATAGATGCTTGATTTACTGTTGTTCTGGTGATGGATAGCAATTCAAATACCTCTGCCATAACACCTGTGCTTTGTCTCTACATAAATTATTTTAAATGTTACCCCCACCACCACCGCAGTGCCATTCAATGTCTGCACGAGATTTGTCTTATTCAAGTATACATGTTACCAGCAAACTATGTAATTCAAGCATTTCATAAAATTACCAGTAATTATCTAAACTGCCACTCAATTTCTGGTAATTAATTGAAGAAGGCACCTTTTGAAAAGCTGATGATTTAACATGTTCCGAAAGGCCTACTAAGTGCTTTTACTGAAATTATAATTAGTTCCGGATGACTGAAGTGTAGGTAATTATTTTATCATCATCATCATCATCCATGCAAGTATTAGGCCGTGTGGCCTGTTACGGTCTCAAAGAGCAATTTTCCATCCAGCGCTTTTTTGGACCTTCCAGCGATCTTTTGCCTTGGGGGCAGTAGCGAAGTATGGCTTTTGGAATTCTATGAGATGGCATTCGTTGAAGATTCTGTTTTCCATTTGTTCTGGTAGTTTTGTATATGGTGAAGAATGGGTTCTACATCCAGTTCTTCCATAATTTCCTCATATCTTTTATGGTCCCACTTTGTGTAGTCTGCTGTACGGCGCATAAATCGCATCTCATTTGCTGTTATTCGGCTTTCATCTCTTCTTCGTATTGTCCATGCTTCACTACCATATCTTAATACTGGTTTTGCGAGAACCTTATAAAGCCGTAATATTGTGTTCTTCTGTACTAAATATGGTTTCATTATACTGTTAATTATCTCCGTTGTTTTTGTAAAATTTGTGATTTTCTTCGACATATCAGCTTCATCTTGAAATGTTAAATTATAACCCAAATAATTAAATTTGTTTACTCATTCTAAAATGTCATCATCCAAAACAATTTTCCTAGGTATAGGGTATTTCCCACAAAAGGCCATCACTTTAGTTTTCAGAATGTGGTGATGCATAGCACGGTATTGGTGATATCTTAATATGAAATAGTCTTATAGCTATGATGATCTTGAAGAAGATTTTCGGGCTGTAGGCCGTGGTCGTGAGGCTTGTAGTTCCCCGACGTTTCGCCAGAGACTGCGTCTGGCATCCTCAAAGATTGTCTTGAGACTGGCAATTCTGTCCGCTATCTGTCTTATAAAGGGCAACCGCTGAAAAGTGGAAAGACCCTCAATCGGATCGGAAGTCTTATACGAGAATTTCCCGGAAGCGCTGGAGGGAAAATTTTCTATAGGATCATAACAGGCCTTGGCCTAATACTTGGAAGGAAGAAGAAGAAGAAGAAGACCAAATACAGCGTATTTAAAACATTTAACAGTGCGTTACCTCGTGAATTACAGCTTTAGCTTTTCGAGCATGCGCAGTGGGCCATAATAGTGACTGCTTTTTCAAGCGGCTCAATGTTTTTGTCGCTAAGTGTACAGTAGTTTACAAAGTGTAATTGAACAAAAAACAATCACCTTCCCTCTTAGCTGCAGCGAATTTTAAACTTATTGAAATCTATATGTTCTAAATTTGCTGCATTTCCAGGACCACGACGAGGACGTGAGGGATAGGATATTCCTGTTGTTCCTTCGTGTATTTTAGTGCATTTATTGCATTTGATTGTTGTATTTAATGCAGGCTGAACTAATGAAGGAATGACAGGTATATTGGTTCCGTTAACGTTTTTATATAAAATCAATAGTTTTATATGAAAACGTTTCACCAAAAATCAAGTAACTTACTCCTAGGCCTAGAATTTTTATAATCTTTATGCAATTTCGGCTAGATGATATTTTCTGAACCAAAAAGAAAATAAAAAAAATATATATATAAATATAAATTTATATTTTGTTACTTGATAATTGGTCATATTCATTAATTAATACTAACTAACTAATTAATTAATCCACTGCAACCCATAGGTTCATTGCCGGGAGGAAAAAAGTTCTCCATTCGTCCCCATCCTGAACTAAACTTTTCCAATCATACTTACTTACTTACTTACTTACTTACTCACTGGCACTATCGAACCCGTAGGTTCATGGCCGCACGGACATAAGCTCTCCATACATCCCTATCCTGAGCTAATGCTTTCCAATCATTCCCTGTATAATCTACTTCCCTCAAATCATATTTAATGTTGTTCTCCCACCTCATTCTTGGTCTACCAACTGGGCGTTTTCCTTCTGGCTTTCCTACAAGAAGTTTCCCTGCACGTCTTTCATTCCCCATACGTGCAACATGTCCTGCCCATCGCAGTCTACGAGACTTAACTGTTCTTATTATATCTGGCTTCCTATAAAGACCATGTAGTTCATTGTTATGTAGTCTTCTCCATTCACCTGTCTGTTCATCTCTCTTTGGTCCAACAATTTTCCTAAGTACTTTATTCTCAAATACTCGTAATCTCCTTTCCTCCCTTAAAGTAAGAGTCCATGTTTCGCACCCATATAATATAACTGGTAGAACAATAGTTTTATATATTTTCAGTTTAACGTTTTTTGAAAGGAGTTGGGACATCAAAAGTCTCTGCAATGCATAATAGCATGCATTTCCAGAATTTAGCCTACTTTTCCAATCTTCCCTTTTATAAATTATTTACCTCAGTAAAATCGTGGTTAATATTATTCTCACACGTCTTTCTTCACCTACCTTTCTTCACCTACCTTTCTTCACCTACCTTCTGAACGCTTTCCCTCTGATTTTCCTACAAAGGTTCCATGCTCTTCTTTCATTGGTCATTCGTGCCACATGTCCTGCCCATCACAGTCTACAAGACTTAATTTTGTCCTTATTACATCTGGTTTCCCATAAAAATTATGTATCTCACTGTTCGACTTTCTTTTGCCCAAAGGTTTTCCTAAGAACTTTATTCTGAAATACTCGTAATCTTTTCTCCTACCTTAAAGTTTCCTAACATTCCATGTTCCTAGGAATACGTCCCTGAGTTCGAGGCTCTGCCAAGGATTCCCTGAAGTAGTTACTGCCCGGAGATTCGAATGGAGGAATATTTCACTTCCGGAAAATTTTACACCAGTGGAATCAATTCCCACGTTTATGACGGTTGTATTTTTGCTGACAGAGATCGTCACTCTTTCAACCAGACAATTCTTTTCGTTTGATTTATCGCCTACAATCTGTTGGCATAGCTAACACTTTCGGAAGCAAAGCTAATATATTTTAGTAAATTACTTTATTGAGATGAAGAGTGGACACTTGTAGATATTAATTATCTACTTTACCGGGATTGGTAAACGGTATCATTCATCTCAGTAGGCCTACTGTTGTAGGAACTAATATGCATACTCCATGTACAGTACATAGAAAATTCTTCTATGTGATTTGTACATAATAATAAAAAAGTCTCTTGTCGTTGCACGTGACCCAAGAAGAATGGCAGGTGTTTTGTCGGCTAATTCTGATCCTATACAATATCATTGAATGTTTTGAAGGTGTTTGTGTTATTTTGTCTACCCCTGTGTACAGTGTTTACTTATTTACTATTGCTCCATATTGTGACAGACCTAGAAGACTCTTGGTCTACCAGACGGTTCACGTCCACATGTGTTAATCACTGATGCGCTAGTATTGGAGTGATATATGGTTGGCATCGCGGGTCCCCCAGTTGTTATAGTTGGTTTTGTCAACCTGAAATCGGTACTTATTATAGTTGTCAAATTGCTCACGATGCTGGGTAGGCACCGGACACGTACTGCCAGAAATTATATGAACAAATGTTCCTTTACATGATCTCGAACCAGCGCTAGTTCAGTAGCACTGCATCAAGGCATGATGCCTTAATCCACTCGGCAACGGCGTAGGGACCTATATTACTTAATTAAAATGTGTAAATACCTGCAAATATCAATTCACTACCACATATGAATTGGTAAACAGACTTTTTCTACAGTGTACCGTGCAGGAACTAAGATGCATTCTTCAAGTACAATATAGGCCTATATGAAATTATTGTCTGTGAATTGCACATACTTAATACAAAATAGTCTTGTCTTTTCCCTTGATTCAAGGATAATTGTAGGTGTTTTAAAGACTAAAGCTGGACCTACATAATATTAATGAAGATTGGTAGATGTTTCCATTATTTTGTCTCCGCTGCATATAGATTTATTTAATTGTCAATTTTATTTACTTATTTATTTATTTATCTTTAATAATATCATGAAATGGCGAATGTTATGAAATATACCTTGAAAATGATTCCAAATTAGAATTTACGTCGACAATAATTGAGAAAACTGAGATATTAACACGGAAGTTGAACGTGGTTCGTTTCAAAAACGCTACCGCTTGAATCAACTAGCTGCTCTTTTAAAAGCGCTATATAGATGTCAGTTTATGATTAAAACAAAAGATTGGCATATTAATAAACATACTTCCCGCTCTAATAAATGAATGTAGCGGCATTTGTTAGCGTTCTCCCACATAGATGGCACAACAATAGCTTATGTTACTAAAATAATTGAAATTATTATAAAATATAAAACATACATACTATATTAATTATCCTCTAATTATATAATACAAATCGACATTTTGATTAATAGAAATGCTTAAAAGCTAGTATGATACACTACAGAATTTCAAACTTGATACTGCCTCTGAATATTCTAAGAGTTAATTTTTGTTTGCCATGTTTACTACATGATGCTCGTGTTAGGTTCCATTGTGCCGAGTGGTTAAACCCGCTCAATTTTTGAACTTGATTTTGATCTTGGCATGCAAAATCGACATATATGTGTGATATCATAAGACAGTTTAACGTTTAGCGGCATTTGTTAGTATTCTCGCACATAGATGGGACAACAATAGCTTATGTTACTAAAATAATTGAAATTATTATAAAATATACATACTATATTAATTATCCTCTAATTATATAATACAAATCGACATTTTGATTAATAGACATGCTTAAAAGCTAGTATGATACACTACAGAATTTCAAACTTGATACTGCCTCTGAATATTCTAAGAGTTAATTTTTGTTTGCCATGTTTACTACATGATGCTCGTGTTAGGTTCCATTGTGTCAGGTGGTCAGACCAGCTCAATTTTTGAACTTAATTTTCATCTTGGCATGCATAGATATTTGAACCATAAACCTGGAATTTCAGAATGAAGGATGAAAGGAGATTGGAAAAAGAAGAAATGAAATTCATCTGATCATTATTCGGGATAACGGGACGAGATCACATCCCGAATGCCGACCACCGCCCCTAAACGAATATTCCTTATGTACCTACATGAAAAATCAAAGCCATCTGAACTCAAAATGCTTCTTTTTACACGATTTATATTAGCTTGACCTGTATCTATCTATCTATGTAACGGAATTTTTCAACGCGATTTTCACCCACTTAAAATCATGTGATCAACTTGAAACTTTGTATACTTGTAGAGGACCCGTGACAATACAATAATTTCATATTTATTAATATCAGGTACAATTATGATAACGAGTAAGAATTTTGCAAGCTCCATTTTGTAAATATTCGCGAAATTATTTGTCATTCTAATGATGTCACTATTGTTAAGAGCAAAAACGTTTTTAAAAACGTATTTTTTTTTTCAATAAAAAGCATTTTAAAATCTACTGTGCACTTAACCTAACAAACAATATAATAACGCTGGATTAAAACAAAGTAAGTGCGATTTAAGACTAACAATATTAATAACTAACTGAAATTTTACCTAAATGGAGAGTGTCAATTGTTTTGTGTTAACTAATTAAATGACTCACTATCTCTATCGAACCCGTAGGTTCATGGCAGCGCGGACATTAACTCTCCATTTATTCCTATCCTAAGTTGATGTTTTCCAACCATCCCCTGTATAATTTACTTCACTCAAATCGTGGTTAATTTTGTTCTCCCGCCTGATTCTTGGCCTACCCCTGGTTTTCCTGTAATAAGCTTATTCTTTCATTACCCATTCGCGCCATGTGTCCTGCCCATCGCAACTACAAGACTTACCTGTTCTTATTTATGTATTTAAATAAAGAAAATCTAGCTCACCGTTTGGTAGTCTTCTCCATTTTCCTCTTGTTGATCTCTCTTTAGTCCAAAAAAATTCTAAGAACTTAATTCTCAAATATTTCTTAATTTTGTCTCCTCCCTTAGAGCAAGAGTTCATTTTTGCATCCTTGTAATGTACCTGGGGAGATAACAGTTTTATATATTTTAAGTTTGATGTTTTCTTCTTGAGATTTTTAAACTTAAGTCCAGTGTGTGGACGTGAAGTGAAAACATGCACGTTATAAATAAGAGTACATTAACATCATTCAACCATCTTGGAAATAACAAAACTCGATAACAAAAGAGTTTCCATAGATATCGTTTAATAATAGTGACGTATACTTAACAATTACTAACAATGCGTATTACAAATGATATTATCTACTTCCCAATAAATGACTTTATCGACTGTAGACCGTTTCTAGTTGAAGATGTACGGATTCAGTTATAAAATGTGGACAAATTATAAAGTTTTAATACGATGTTAAGCTTGTGCCATAGAATGTCTGAACATCAAACCAACGATCTTCATCATTAAAAAGGAATAACTATCTAAACCAACTGGCGCTATCTATCCCATAGGTTCATCACCGCGTGGACATAACCTCTCCATACATTCCTATTCTGAGATAATCTTTTCTATCATCCCTTGTATAACTACTTCCCTCAAATCATGGTTTATTTTGTTCTCCCTTCTTCATTCTTGGTCTACCAACAGAGCGTTTTCCCTCTGGATATCCTACAAGAAGCCAACATGCCCCTCTTTCACTCCCCATTCCAGCCGCAAGTTCATCCATCGTAGTCTAAGAGACTTAACTGTACTCATTATATCTGGTTTGCTATAAAAATCATGTAGTTCACTGTTATGTAGTCTTCTCAATTCGCGTGTCTGTTCATCTCTCTTTGGTCCAAAAGCTTACCTAATATATTTATTCTCAAATACTCGTAACCTTTTCTCTCCCTTAAATTAAGGGTCCATGTTTCACATCTACATACGTATTTTGCTTCTGTACTAACGCCGTAGCGTAGTGGTTAAGGCAATGAGCAACAAGCCGGAGGGTCGAGGGTTCAAGTCCCGTTGGGACTCTCCTGGCGCACCATTATCATCACATATAATATCATCGGGGCAACGTAACCCTGCCTTCCAGGCGCCCCAACCTCAGAAGTGTGTTACAAGTACGCCATGCCAGGAGAGAAATAGGAATGTCGAAAAACAAATCTGGGGCATTTAAAAAAAAATGATAATAAACAGATATTGGTAAAAGTAAAGCGTCTACGAAGAAAAAGCAGCCCTGGCTTTTGATGGTATTTTTTTTAGATAACTACAGTTTTATTCTAAATGTGTAGGAGATGATTTTTTTGTTGACCACTTTAAATTCATCCCAAGCGTGTTGCAAATTAAAATTATTTTTCATTTTTTACTTCAGTTTTCCAATAAAGCGTGCTGTTTTAGTTTTTTGAACTATTATTTATATTTTATTTCTTAGTTTTAATATTTTACAGAATAAGATAAAAATGTAAATATCTTTAAATTCGATACTATTGTAGTATGAGCAAAAAGTAATACTCTTCTAAGAAAAATCCTCCGGGTCGGATTTTAACCAGCGACCTATGGATTACTGAAATTATATACCACTACAGTCTACCGCTCTACCAACTGACCTCTTATAACGATTGACTAAAAAGTTGACAAGTCCGCAACCTATTATACTGGTTTTTATTTTCTTGATTTTCTGATGATTGTGGCAAGGACTTTAGAAAACATTTATGAAATTATTGTATTGTCATTGGTCCTTTACAGTATACAAAGTTTCAAGTCGATCCAATGATTTTAAGTGGGTGAAAATCGCGTTGAAAGATTCCGTTATATAATTACACAAACACTTTTTTTGATTTTCTGATGATTCTGGCCAGGATTTTAGAAAACATTTATGAAATCATTGTATTGTCATTGGTCCTTTACAGTATACAAAGTTTTAAGTCGATCCAATGATTTTAAGTGGGTGAAAATCGTGTTGAAAGATTCCGTTATATAATTACACAAACACTTTTTTTGATTTTCTGATGATTCTGGCCAGGATTTTAGAAAACATTTATGAAATCATTGTATTGTCATTGGTCCTTTACAGTATACAAAGTTTCAAGTCGATCCAATGATATTAAGTGGGTGAAAATCGCGTTGAAAGATTCCGTTATATAATTACACAAACACTTTTTTTGATTTTCTGATGATTCTGGCCAGGATTTTAGAAAACATTTATGAAATCATTGTATTGTCATTGGTCCTTTACAGTATACAAAGTTTCAAGTCGATCCAATGATTTTAAGTGGGTGAAAATCGCGTTGAAAGATTCCGTTATATAATTACACAAACACTTTTTTTGATTTTCTGATGATTCTGGCCAGGATTTTAGAAAACATTTATGAAATCATTGTATTGTCATTGGTCCTTTACAGTATACAAAGTTTTAAGTCGATCCAATGATTTTAAGTGGGTGAAAATCGTGTTGAAAGATTCCGTTATATAATTACACAAACACTTTTTTTGATTTTCTGATGATTCTGGCCAGGATTTTAGAAAACATTTATGAAATCATTGTATTGTCATTGGTCCTTTACAGTATACAAAGTTTCAAGTCGATCCAATGATATTAAGTGGGTGAAAATCGCGTTGAAAGATTCCGTTATATAATTACACAAACACTTTTTTTGATTTTCTGATGATTCTGGCCAGGATTTTAGAAAACATTTATGAAAATCATTGTATTGTCATTGGTCCTTTACAGTATACAAAGTTTCAAGTCGATCCAATGATATTAAGTGGGTGAAAATCGCGTTGAAAGATTCCGTTATATAATTACACAAACACTTTTTTTGATTTTCTGATGATTCTGGCCAGGATTTTAGAAAACATTTATGAAATCATTGTATTGTCATTGGTCCTTTACAGTATACAAAGTTTCAAGTCGATCCAATGATATTAAGTGGGTGAAAATCGCGTTGAAAGATTCCGTTATATAATTACACAAACACTTTTTTTGATTTTCTGATGATTCTGGCCAGGATTTTAGAAAACATTTATGAAATCATTGTATTGTCATTGGTCCTTTACAGTATACAAAGTTTCAAGTCGATCCAATGATATTAAGTGGGTGAAAATCGCGTTGAAAGATTCCGTTATATAATTACACAAACACTTTTTTTGATTTTCTGATGATTCTGGCCAGGATTTTAGAAAACATTTATGAAATCATTGTATTGTCATTGGTCCTTTACAGTATACAAAGTTTCAAGTCGATCCAATTATTTTAAGTGGGTGAAAATCGCGTTGAAAGATTCCGTTACGTAGATAGATACAGGTCAAGCTAATATAAACTCTGTAATAAAAAGTGTATGTGTATATATATACTTACTTACTTACTTACTTACTTACTTACTTACTTACTTACTTACTCACTGGCACTATCGAACCCGTAGGTTCATGGCCGCACGGACATAAGCTCTCCATACATCCCTATCCTGAGCTAATGCTTTCCAATCATTCCCTGTATAATCTACTTCCCTCAAATCATATTTAATGTTGTTCTCCCACCTCATTCTTGGTCTACCAACTGGGCGTTTTCCTTCTGGCTTTCCTACAAGAAGTTTCCATGCACGTCTTTCATTCCCCATACGCGCAACATGTCCTGCCCATCGCAGTCTATGGGACTTAACTGTTCTTATTATATCTGGCTTCCTATAAAGACCATGTAGTTCATTGTTATGTAGTCTTCTCCATTCACCTGTCTGTTCATCTCTCTTTGGTCCAAAAATTTTCCTAAGAACTTTATTCTCAAATACTCGTAATCTCCTTTCCTCCCTTAAAGTAAGAGTCCATGTTTCGCACCCATATAATATAACTGGTAGAATAATAGTTTTATATATTTTCAGCTTAACGTTTTTTGAAAGGAGTTGGGACATCAAAAGTCTCTGCAATGCATAATAGCATGCATTTCCAGAATTGAGCCTATGTTTAATTTCTTTGTGCATCTCATTCCTATTTGTGATTATTGTTCCTAGGTATTTGAATTCAGCCAATTCCTCAAAATTTCCCTCATTTGTCATTAGCTGTCCATTTCCATTATATAATGTATTTCTACGTGTGATGTGTATATATATATATATATATATATATATATATATATATATATATATATAGGGGGCTAAGCATCGAAGATGACCAAGACCGTAGGCTTAGGAGGTTTGGCACGGGAAGACGGCAGCAGCTGTAAAACCCGAATATAGATAGATAGATAGATAGATAGATAGATAGATAGATATACACTCTCAACTCAGGATAGGGTCGTGGAATGAGATGAGATGAAATCCCTATATTTACAGAGGTCTGTGAAGTACAAAGATGCTGGCCGATCACTCCTGTCACACCGTCATAGGGGAAGATGAATAAAATGAAACGAAATGGATGAGATGAGTATGGAGAAATGGTGGCAGGGGAAACGGGAGAAATCTCGAGAAAAACATGCCCAAGCCCCGTTTCGTCCACCACGAAACCTACATGGAGTGACCGAGACTATATCTCGAGACCCCAGCGGTGAGAGGCTTGCGCCACTGAGCGGCCTTATACCCATAGTTAATTTGGTGTTCAAATGGTTATTATGGTTGTCTGTGTTTTCAAGGATCCCAAGTTAAAAAAAAACAACGAAGACTTCTTAAAGTACACTTAGTGACAAAAAGAATGGGCCGACTCTTGATCGCGAATATTTCCTAACGCGCGATTCACACGAGTAAACTAATTGCACAGTAGAGCTACAATACGTTTCCCTTCTTCCCTTGAAGAGTACTCTTTCTAAACGCAATAAAGCAGCGAAAGCGTAGCTCAGTGCTTAGTGGCTTGATTCGTTTACAATAGTTCGTTTCCCGTTGAGGTTAATTTTTTTTTAATTGTTAGAGTGCTCTCTATTTTATTCTGTACTAGCTAATACCCGGCGTGCGCTGCTACTTCTAAATTATTGTTAATGTGTTTTTACCACCAGCCGTGCGCTGTTATGCTTGCCCGGGAATCTGCTTATCCCGATCTTCTTGTCATCAATGAAAGACAAAAATTGTTATTGTGAGTTATCTATAGAAGATAATCGCGGATGTTTTTGTAGAGTTTTTGAGTTATTCGATTCTGTGTACAGTAATTTGGTGTATTTGTTATGGTTTAGGCAGCGTAAGTCATTTAAAAGCATCAAAATAGGGACTTTATTTCACGTTTTTCACTACAAAGGGTTATTTTTAGGGGTGATGGGGTTGAGTTTTACAACTCTCTTATATCCTATGTTCATTCCCGGAATCTCCTGAACATGTTTCAAAAAGCCCCATCTCAATCGGATGAACGGTATGGCAGAGCACGCTTGCCCGGGAATCTACTTATCCCGATCTTCTTGGTATCAAAAAAAGGAACTCAAAGCGCGACAGGCCTAGAAGGCTTTTGGCTGACCAGCCGGCTGTTGGCCTCACATCCACATGTGTTAATCACAGAGGTAGACGATCATCTAGCCAGTGTAGGGTGACATGTGGTCAGCATGTCGGATCCTGCAGCCGTTATAACTGGTATTCTCAACCTGGAGTCGCTACTTATTGTAGCTACCCAAATGCCTCACGATGCTGGGTCGGCACCGCACAGTGGGCTAGATACGAAATCTAGCTGGAAAAAAGTATTTTACTAACTTTCGCCAATTCATCTTCCTTCACTCTAAAATTATTGCCAGATGACTGTTATTTACTTATATGCAAAGGAGGGTAGAATTCTAAAATGTATGTAGATGAACGAAAGTTTAGAGTATATATATTCAATGCTTCCTTTATACGTCACGGGGTTTCATTGTTTTCCGACAGATTGCTGTGATGTACTTTAGTTTTAAAATGGCAACTGTCGGTGAAACACATTTAGAACAGAGACTGTGATTTAATTTATTTCTGTACAGCAGGAGACGTTTTAAAACATTCACAGACGTTTACAAAATATCTACGGCAATCAAGTAGTAAATAGGAGTGCTGTCAGTCGTTGGGCTAGCATAATGTCAGCGGCAGAACGAGGTAAAATAAGGCAGTCAGATCCCCTGACTGTCAGATCCACTGTTCGATCAAAAGTGCGTTAACCGCCGTTTTAAATATTAAGTATAGCAGAGCCATCTGTCGGAAAAAAATGAAATCTCGTGATGTTATAAAGAAGGGATTGCAGATACGTTCTGTAAAGTTTCTTTCATAGCGGCTACTATTTAGGGGAAATATGTGAAGGGGTATTTCACTTTATTTTTAGCAGAATTGTTTTAAAACTTTATTTTCCTCATCACGATTGTTTGCTTTAATAGAAACATACTTTTGATTTATTGTATGAGGCGGGACTCATTGTTGTTGACACAGAGCGCCCGCGCCACGTAGTGTCATTCTGGTCCACGCCGAGCGCTGAAGTAATGGATTTTTGTTCCTACCTCTGGGAGCGGAGCTTATCTCACAGGTCACCATGACAACTGTGACGTCACCCGCTGATGTCTAACTAAGTAAAATACGACAAGTGAAGTATGGAGAGGAATATAGGCACCTGCTTCGTAACTTTTCATATTAAATTCTTTCGTATTGCGCTGTTTGGCCTATTGTTGTGGTGGCTTGAATATGAATTCTGTTGATGATCTGGTGTGTTTCATTGGAAACACGTTTTTGACATTGGAAAGATGAAGATAAAAAGGAAGTTTTAAATTGTGGGCGTCTTACCGAATCTGTACAAATATTTGGTTCAAAAGAAGTTAAACATTCAGGTAAAAGCAGAATCTTATATTCAAACGGACATGTTTTATTTAATGTCCATGTTTGTGCTCCTCCCAAACTCCACAGAAATAATTTTGTTGGCCTGGCTTGCTTTTTATCAATAAATACAACTTTTGTAATGGAGAGAAACCCTTTTCATGTCTTGTCTTGTAAGCCCATGTTTCCCTTGACAGAGATTTAGGCGCTCTCCCCCTATAGGGAAGAATTTGAACCATACTAATTTAGTTACACTTGTTTTCTTATAGATATCATTTGAGTGGTCCGTGGTCAGCGTTCCGCCTCATACTGACATCTAGGAAATCATGCTAGTACTAGGACGGGAAAATTCGGTAAATTTTGCTTAGAGGCCTTTCATTTAGGCTTAAGGATCTTTTACGAGCCTGAAAATCTTCAGACTCGGGACCCACGACTTAAAGTCCCTCCCGGAGGGCTTGCTCCTTGGATTTTTCAGTCCTAAAAAATCCATCGACCCCGGCCAGGTTTGAACCCACGACCCTCGGGGCCAGAGGCAAGGAACATAACCACCAGTCCACCGCGGCCGAGATAACCCTTTTCTAAACTTTAAAAATAAAATTGTTGGTTACAAATTAATAACTGGCAGAATTTAGTTGTGTAATTAGTTAAATCCTGTGGGGGAGAGGGGGGGGTGAGTGGAATCAGTGACATGGTTACCTTATATAAGTATAGGATAATGAATGTGGAAGAAGATCCCAGAGGAAACATTCGTTCCTCCCCGATTCTGTAACTTGTCTGACGCTGTACATCGCATCCCCAACAAAACTAGTATTAATATCGTTATTTACATCCCTGTGACGTTAATTAATTTCCCTACTTTTTGAACAAATGCATCCCTTATGGACAGAGTTACATCCGTGCATTAATTCCGTTCCAACTGAACAACGCTGTAACCTAATTAATCGAGTGAACTAATGTGGATTCTTCAATTCTGTGAGTGATCCGCAAAATGCGTGTGTCGTTCAATATATAATTCACATATATTTAGTTATTTCGTTTAATTTCGTTCGACTGCCCCTGTGATGGTGCGTCAGGCGTGGTGGGCCCGTACCATTGTCATATAAGTGGCTTCATCTCATCTCATCCCTCGACCCAACCCTAAGTTTCACACGAGTTCAGGATATTATATTATTTATAATAATAATATGTCCACCGTTGTGGTTTCGAGACAGCGTGCTGCCTTGTCACGCAGCGGGCCCGGGTTCGATCCCCGGTCGGGGCAGTTTTCTGGGTGAGGTTTTATCGGGTTTTTTCTCACCTGTAAGAAAAATGTCAGGATCCCCGAAATCATGTGGCCATCATAATCATTATCATCATCATCATCATCCTTCACCGGTGTGGAAAGCAACGGGAAGCTACCACACCTACAATTCCCTAGTAAAGCTACAAGCATAGCATGAAAATGCTATGATTGGTGTGAAGGACCTGCTCTCGGGCAGAAATACTATGGATGGATAATAATAATAATAATATAATATTATTATATAATAATAATAATATTATTATTATTATTATTATTATTATTATTATTATTATTATTATTATTATTATTTGAAACAAATGTGTAGTTAACTGTGAACATGGGTACCGGAAAAATGTATATTCATTGTAAAAGCCGGAATAATAAATAAATTGTTATTATTATTATTATTATCTAATATAAAAAATGAATGTTTGTTTATTGCTACTTAATGCGCGGCCATACCGTTGATCGGATTGTGATGGGGTTTTTCGCAAAATGTTCAGGAGTTTCCTGGGATGAGCATAGGCTATAAGAGAGTTGTGATAGGCCTACTCAACTCCTACACCCTTAAAAATCGTCCTTTGTAGTGAAAAACGTGAAAAGGTAGCTCTTTGGAGGCTTAAATGGCTTACGCTGCCTAAACCGTAACAAATACAAAAAATTAACGTACACAGAATTGAATATCTCAAAACACTGTATAAAAAATTCTGCGACAATATATACTTATATCTTACGGATTTGTTTTTCATTGATGCCAAGAAGATCGAGACAAGGACGTAGATTGCTGTGCATGTATAGCAGTGCACGCCGGGTATAAGCTAATTAATAATAATAATAATAATAATAATAATAATAATAATAATAATATTAATATAGCCAGAGAGTTAAACATCGTACCTATATCTGAATACCTCCAAGAATATAGAAACAATTGTCTAGCCCATATTGAGCGCATGGATCGTCACAGAATACCAAAACAAATTCTTCACTACATTCCTCGAGGCAGAAGATCTGTGGGTCGACCTTTTCGGAAATGGCGGGAGACCGTAACGGGCCACTGGGCCTAATACTTGAAAGGACGATGATGATGATGATAATATTAATAATAATATTATTATTATTATTATTATTATTATTATTATTATTATTATTATTATTATTATTATTAAAAGTGGCTTACCTGGTTTTTTCCTCTGTAGCCTTCATATATCTCACAACCTTTATATTAGCATGTAGGAGATTATGAAATCCTTAACAATAAATTAATTTGTGCAGCACATTCTCTGGAGATCAGAGATCCAGTGGTTGTTCCGCTGGCTTTCAAATTTTGTAGAAAATGGCGCTGGGGTTTTCTGATGTATTCGTGTAGATTAAGTGGTTACAAATTCAGTTATTTTGCTGACAATGGCTGAATATTTATCTTCATACATGTATAAAGCAGTTTCCTATTCATGTAGCTTGGAGTGCCTTTAGTCTGGTCAATCCACATTATTCAATTTAACGAAAGAGGAGTAGAGAGAGTGCAGTGGTTTTATATTTATTCAGCCCCAAGCAATACACTTCTAATGTTATTATTCTCTTGTAAAACAGGGTTTTATATCCGCAAATTGTAGCGTTGTATTTTCCACGAAATTAACGAATTCCAGTGAAGACAAAAGGAACCAGGATTGATACCGCAGAGACAACACAGTTTTCTGTACTATCTCAGTTTTTTGATAAAATAAGCCGCATTTGTTATACAGATTTCTATTTCAGAAAGTCAGGCTGCAATTTACAATCGAGTCTTCATGTTTAGTGTTATATAGTCTTCTCCATTCTTCTCTCCGTTCGTATATCTTTGGTCCAAAAGTTTTGCTAAGAACTTTATTATCAAATACTCGTAATCTCCTTTCCTGCCTTAAAGTAAGAGTCCATGTTTTACATCCGTATAATATAACTGGTAGAATAATAGTTTTATATATTTTCAGTTTAACGTTTTTGAAAGGAGTTGGGACGTCAAGAGTCTCTGTAATGCGTAATAACACGCATTTCCAGAATTGAGCCTATGTTTAATTTCTTTGTGCATCTCATTCCTATTTGTGGTTATTGTTCCTAGGTATTTGAATTCAGCCACTTCCTCAAAATTTCCCTCATTTGTCATTATCTGTCTATTTCCATTATATAATGTATTTCTAAGTGTGGCCATATATTTAGTTGTATTGATATTAAATTCCAGTCCCAATATCTTAGTGTTACTCAATAGGTAGGCCTACAGCAACTAAATTAAAACGTGTTTCTATATATAGGCCTATATATACACACACACACACACACATGTATACAGAATGTTTCTAAAGGATGGCGCAAATTTAAATGGTTGAAAGTACACGATAATAGAAGCAACAATGTCCCAATAAACATGGGTCCGCAAACGAGCCGTTTGCGAGATAATTACGAATGTATGGTTACAAGCCGCCACTGACTTCATTGTAAACATCGTCCTAGTTAGTAGAAATTTATTTGAATTTAGACTTTACTATTAATTTTTCATCTCATTTAGTTCACGTTTTACAGTTCACGTTTACACTTCACTTATGGGTTACCTGTTAAAGTGTCTTCCTTGCATCTGGATGCAATACTGAGCTCGTCTCTGCAATCAATGTCGAATTCTTTCGAAAACCCCTGGATCATTTCTGAATTTTTGACAAGCATGTACAACTCTCTGCTCCAGTTCTTCAATCGTGCTAACGGGTGTGCTGTACACTTCGCTTTTGAGGTGACTCCAGACATAAAAATCCAAACGATTTAGATCAGGTGATCTTGGAGGCCAAGGTACAGATCCGCCTCGACCTATCCATCTTTGGCCGTATCTGCGCGTTAGATGCCGTCTCACAGCAGCAGCAAAATGTGCCGGAGCTCCATCATGCATGTACCACGAACTCGGACGTTGCTGAAGGAAAACATCCTCAAGCAATCCTGGAAGATGACGCCGCAGAAACCTAAGGTAACTCCGTCCATTAAGTTCTCGTGGAAGAATGTGTGGCCCAATGAGATAATCGCCTAGTACGATGTTATAAACAATGACGTCAGTGGCGGCTTGTAACCATACATTCGTAATTATCTCGCAAACGGCTCGTTTGCGGACCCATGTTTATTGGGATATTGTTGCTTCTATTATCGTGTACTTTCAACCATTTAAGTTTGCGCCATACTTTATGAAACACCCTGTATATTAAGGTATACCTTTGCTTTGTGATAATTTTGAACAACTGAAAATTCCAAATTATAGTACGTGAGGAACTTTGACTTCTGTAGTCCCACGTGTATGAGTGAATGCTTACTGTATCTTTTCTCACTTATTTATAGTGTTCATTATAGAATAGTCTTGATTTTGTAACAAAAATTTATTTTATCATTATTATTAAATAGTCCATCGCTGTGGTCTCGACGTAGCGTGCTGCCTTGTCACGCAGCGGGCCCGGGTTCGATCCCCGGTCGGGACAGTTTTTCTGGGTGAGCTTTTTATCGGGGTTTTTCCTCACCTGTAAGACAAATGTCTGGAAAACTTTAAGTCCCAAACGGTGCCCGAAATCATGTGGCCATTATCATCTTCTTTATCATTATCATCATCATCCTTCACCGGTGTGGAAAGCAACGGGAAGCTACTACACCTACAATTCCCTAGTAAAGCAGCAAAGCATAGCATGAAAATGCTATGATTGCAGTGAAGGACCCCTGTCTTCTGGCAGAATTACTATGGATGGATAGATATTTAAAGATTTGGCGCTTAGAGTATACTTCATCAGCCAGTGCAACACATGACATTAAAATCACATTTTTTAAAAAAATACGCTTAGCCGGTTGATACATAACTTTATCCAATTTATTTGATAGCTTGGTGGCATAGCCCCCCTTCCATAAATATAAATTAGCTTGTTTAAAACATTCCCCACTAGGGAAGACCCTAATACCCACAGTTGAATGTATGGAATATAGTGTATAGATAGATACATTAAAAATCTTCTTCTTCTTCTTCCTTCCAAGTATTAGGCCAAGGCCTGTTACGATCCTATAGAAAATTTCCCCTCCAGCGTAAATAGTTTGATCCTTCCGGAAAATTCTCATATAAGATTTGAAAGCATAATAATAGTCCCTTCGATTGGTTGCTGGCCAAAAGAAGGCAAGACCAGTGATGGGACTGCCATCTTATAGCCTCTGGTCAGGCTTTTCTGGAGAAGAAAAGAAAATAAAGGAAAGAAGAAATGGAAGAAAGGAAAGACTCCCTAGCCCTCGGATGCCCTAATAGCGTCGGGGTCGAAAAAAACAAGAGTTAACCAAGAGAGGTTAGATAGTAAAGTTAAAAGAGTGCAAAACACAAGTAAGTGGAAGAAATGTTTTGCTCAGCTTGGGCACCTTGTGGTCGCCATCCACATATCCTCTAGATGAGGACCCCTGAGGGTTACATTAAAAATAATTTAGGTAAATTCTATAGATGCAGAGAAGTAAAGTAGAAAAGGAAAATAAATACAAATAAATTTAATTTTGAGGTAGATCTATGAGGGCTAAGTTGTAGTAATTTTATTTAGCAGTTGGTAGCCTCTGGAAACTGCAACACCTGCCAACTGCTCCTTAGTTCGGGCCCCGAGGGAATTCCTTCAAACTTGTTCAAACTGAAAACAGAGTTAAAGTTGCTTAATTGCTCTTCTCTTGTTTTCGAGTTATGCAAAATTGTCAGTTAACTCGTTAATTCCCTGTTCTGAGCTGCGCCACTCTCTAACTTCAGATTGAGTTATTGCATTTCTATTTACTCCGCCCGCTTGTTACATTTTATTATATTGCATTTAACATTTATATATCAAGTTGTGTTATTAGCCAATCCCCAAAAAAATACAATAATTTGGGCTGTTCTCGTTAATATATTTTGAAAAGAATACATAATTTTTATCGAGCGTACTTGGTAGACTCGAAAATCACCTTGAGAAACGTGTAGGTTATTGCCTTTATAAAATTCTTCTGTCGGCCTAAGTGTGTGTGTCACTGAACTCCTCCTAAACGTCTAGGCCGATTATAATGACTATTTAACTCATGCCCCAAATGGGACTCAATGACCAATCACGTTTCAATGATTTCTGTTTTACAACCAATCAGAGTCGTGTTTCACCAAATATTTATCAGTGTTATAATTACCATATTAAAGAAAGCTCCTCCTTTTTAATATTCTGAACAGGTCTGACCATTATTTTGCAGTGACTGAGCCCGTAAGAAATACGGCTACCTTATTGTATATATAGTGCATGAATGCCAACACAGGCCGCATGCGGGAGGTAATATAAAAACATTTGTAGCGATTGATTTACCACCAAAAAAAGAAACCACTGTTTGCACTTTCTTAAATGTATTTTTTCCCAGGTAACAATCCAGAAAAATATAATTGTCATATCTACATCATACGACATCAGAAATGAATTAATATGCAGTTTGATGTGTTTCATTTTTTTCTCCACTAGAGAGCATTCTTACAATATTGCGTTTCTTTGGCAATAAATAGTATGATCTGGTTGCAGTGATAAACAAAAGAAGCGTATCTATCGCTTCTCATTTGTTTTGAAACATCGCCGTTTACATTAAATATATAAATATTTTAAAATAACTATAGTTAAATAATGATTTGTGAGTAAACAGCTTAATTTTATTCGTTAAATAGTCCTAATAAATGCCACTCTTGATTTCCAAATTCTCTAGATAAATTCACTCCTCACTTCGTGAGTCGTGAATTTATAGATAATTTGGAAATCACTCGTGGCATTACTTATGAAAATTTTTGGGTGTTTGAGTGGGTCCCTGGATGGTTTAGATTCACAATTAGACCCAGTTAAACCATTAGGCGTAGGAGTTCACCTGAAACATAAAAAAATAAGAAATTAGGACTGGAAGTAAATATCAATAAAATTAAATATATGGTACACCTAGAAATTCATTATATAATGGAAATGGACAGCTAATGACAAATGAGGGAAATTTTGAGGAAGTGGCTGAATTCAAATACCTAGAAAATAATCACAAATAGGAATGAGATGCACAAGGAAATTAAACATAGGCTCAATTCTGGAAATGCGTGCTATTATGCATTACAGAGACTCTTGATGTCCCACTCCTCTCAAAAAACGTTAAACTGAAAATATATAAAACTATTTTTCTACCACTTATATTATAAGGAGTCCACCGCTGTGGTCTCGAGGTAGCGTGCTGCCTTGTCACGCAGCGGGCCCGGTTTCCATCCCCGGTCGGGGCAGTTTTTCTGGTTGACGTATTTATCGGGGTTTTTCCTCACCTGTAAGATAAATGTCAGGAAAACGTTAAGGCCCAAACGGTGGAAACCATGGACCGCGACTCTCGTCACGGTGTGTCTGAGGTATCTGGCTGCTGTCAATTCCCTGTAGATCATCGCATCCGTTGCGTAGAACTCAGGCCATATCTGTTCTCTCTTCTCGTTAAATGTAACTTATACATTTTTGTCCAGGTCTTTTCGGAGTTAAGTACGTAACCTCGATAACTAAGTAACTAACTCACTGGCACTCTCGAACCCATAGGTTCATGGTCGCGCGGACATAAGCTCCCCATATATCCCTATCCTGAGCTAACGTTTTCCTATCATCCCTTGTATAATCTATATCCATTAGATCATAGTTAATGTTATTCTCCCACCTCATTCTTGGTCTAGCAACTGGGCTTTTTCCCTCTGGTTTTCCTAAAAGAAGCTTCCATGCATGTCTTTCATTCTCCATTCGTGCCAAATGCCCTGCCCATCGAAGTCTACCAGACTTAACTGTTCTTATTACATCTGCCTTCCTATAAAGACCATGTAGTTCACTGTTAAGCAGTCTTCTCCATTCACCTGTCTATTCATCTCTCTTTGATCCAAAAATTTTCCTAAGAACTTTATTCTCAAATACTCGTAATCTCCTTTCCACGCATAAAGTACGAGTCATGTTTCGCATCCATATAATATCCATTCTTCCATAGTAATTCTGCCCGAAGGCAGGTCCTTCACTGCAATCATAGTATTTCCATGCTATTCTTGCAGCTTCACTTGGGAATTGTAGGTGTGGTAGCTTCCCGTTGCTTTCCACACTGGTGAAGGATGATGATGATAATGATGGCCGGATCATTTTCGGGGATCGACCGATATCACCTGTTACAGTGTAAAAACATAGGAACATCGATAACAGACTTTTGTAAGACATGAAAACAATTCTTTCTACATGGTCATTGGCTGCAATAATACCTATTATTATTATATTTATATAACTCTTCTGTATACCTACGTGTGTATGACACTGAACCCCTCCTAAACGACTGGACCGATTATAATGAATTTTTTGTGTGTGTTTGAGTGGGTCCCTGGATGGTTCAGATTCACAATTGGACCCAGTAAATCTATTAGGTGTAGAAGTTCACCTGAAACAAAAATTAAGTAATCGCTCTAGCAATCGCAATTTTCTATTTTGACAACGAAACTCAGTATATGACAATAAAATAAATAGAGGTAGGTATTGGCCAAAAATGATCGAAATCTCGGCGATATAAGTGTGAGTTTATCTGAAATTCGAAATTAAAACTTGACTCGGGGCAGCCATGTTTGGTTTGTCATAGTGAACAGCATAATCCTTAATATTTCATTTATTTAAATGTAGCATCGCACGCCAAGTATTAGCTAGTATATATATATATATATATATATATATATATATATATATAAGCAAAAATATTACAAAAAAATAGAAAATTACAAATATATCAAACCATAATTCAGAGCATTTTAACATATGGTGCTGAAGTCTGGCAAATTCCTACCAGAGAAATGAAAAGAATTTTAAGTACAGAAATTGATGTTTTAAGAAGATCAGCTGGAAAATCTAGAATGGATAGAATACGAAATAAAGAAATAAGGGAAATTATGGGTGTACAAGAGGAGTCGGACATCATAGACATCATAGAAAAGAAAAGATGGCAGTGGTATGGTCATGTCAAACGAATGCCAGAGCAAAGATTGCCAAAAATTGTTATGGAATGGATCCCAATGGAAAGGAGGAAGAGAGGAAGACCGAAGAAAACTTGGATAGAAGGGGCACAAGCAGCTATGAATATCAGAGGAATGGAGGAAGATCAATGGATGGATAGAAAGGAATGGCGTTTGGTTTCCGGAAGACGGCGGCAGCTGCCATGATACCGGATGATAATGATGATATATATATATATATAATAATAATAATAATAATAATAATAATAATAATAATAATGTTTTATTTATTCTGGCAGAGTTAAGGCCATAAGGCCTTCTCTTCCACTCAACCAGAACAAATACAAATAAATATTTGACAAATATAGATATACTCTATACTAATTATAAACAGTTAAAGATAGGCCTACATTAAATGTAGCAATATATATATATATATATATATATATATATATATATTTTCTTCAGTTCAACTTCCCTAAAGGAACATTAATCTGAAAATGAAACTGTTATTCTACCAGTTATATTATATGGATGTGAAACATGGACGCTTAGTTTAAGGGAGGAGAAGAGTTTACGAGTATTTGAGAATTAAGTTCTTTGGAAAATTTTTGGACCAAAGACAGACGAACATAAATATGATTCCAGAAGACTACATAAGTGAGCTACGCGATATTTATAGTAAATCACATAAAACAATAACAGTTAAGTATCGTAGACTGCGATGAGCAGAACAGGAAATGTAGAACGAATTGGGAATGAAAGACGAGAATGGAACCTCCTTGCAGGAAAATCTGATGTTGTCCTAATATACGATCTAATTTTGATCTAGTCTCTAAATTATCTGCTTATATTCGTTACCTATCTTCGTTAGGTTTACCGTCACAGGTCACATGACCTAAAACTAATTTGTTCACGATGGCGATGGTAATAATAAGTTTAATTTATTTATTTATATAGAGAATTTTAATGTTTACACATCTTTCTGTGCCTAAAGTTTTATTTTTCTTCTCCACTCGTCTCTCTCCATCCAATCCATGTCCTCCAGTCCTCTTGCTCTCATTCCAGTTCTTATTTCCTGCATCCACGAGTTTCGAGGTCTTCCTCTCCTCCTTCTTCCAGGTGGACACCATTCCAATGTTTTCCTGGGTAATCTTTCTTCTTGCATTCGTCGTACGTGCCCATACCAATTTAATTGCTTATACCGTATATAATCTACTATTGAATAACCAAAATTCATTTTTTCTCTTATGACAGTATTTATTTTGTCTAATTTTGAACACCTTGCTGCTCTCCACAAGAAATCCATTTCCATCGACATTAGTTTTTGTTGTAAGTTTCTGTTGAATTTCCAAACTTCAGCTCCATATGTGACAGTACTTCTCACTATTGAATTATATATTTGTAACTTATTTTTCCTGGTTATATGTCTGTTCCATAAGACTCTATTCATCATTGCTGTTATTGCTCAACCTTTATTTATTCTGTTCTTAATATCACTTTCTTGTTTATCCTCTTTATCTAATTTTACTCCCAGATACTCAAATTCTTCACATCCTCTAATATACACCTTTTCATCTTTTAATATCAAATCTTCGGTTTCGGCTCCACATCCCATATAAAATGTTTTTTTCTAAAGTTATTTTCAAATCCCAGTTATCGTATTCGTCCAATAATTTTCTGAATATAAACTCCATGTCTTCATATTCTTGAGCAATTATTATTTGGCCATCCGCAAATAACAGTGTATTTATTATATATGTTGATCCATCTCCAATTGGTACTCCCATTCCTGAACATTTTTTGCTCCAGTTTGACAGTGTTTATGTATAAATATCTTAAATAATGTTGGTGATATGCTACAACCTTGACGAAGGCCTTTTGTTACTTTAATTTCTTCTGATATATATTTTCCAATTTTAATTTTAGATACTGCATTTTTACACTAATTTTTATTGCATTAATAATTGTATAATTTTAGGCCATATCTTCTAATGCTTCCCACAACTTTTGTAAAGGTACAGTGTCATATGCCTTTTCTAAATTCACAAATGTGAAATGAACTTGTTGGTTGTTATTATTCGTTTTAATAATAATAATAATAATAATAATAATAATAATAATAATCATAATAATAATAATAATAATAATAATAATAAGAAGAATTGCTTTATTTTTACCTAACAGAGTTAAGGCCTTAAGACCTTGTCCCCCACTCAACCAGGTTAGAAAAAAAATACTAAAAGTAGTCTTGCATCTGTGTTTGAGCCTTTGGCATGGGTTCCCTGAAGTAATCCCCGCCCGGAGAACCGAATGGGGGACTGTTTGACCTCCGGAAAATTTTACCCCAGTTGAACCCATGTCCGCATTTCTTGAGTTGTATTTTTACGGTGAAAGATCGTCACTCTTTCGACCAAGGTACTTTTTTCGTCTGGCTTATCACCTTCGACCAGTCCGGCATGGGTAACCCTATCGGCAGCAATGCTACCGCCGGCATAGCTCTCAAGATCATTTAAGCACGCAAGCCACTCCACCACGACAAGATAAAGATACCATGGAGGCGGCCATGAACCTACGGGTTCGATAGTGCCAGTGAGTGAGTAAGTAAGTAAGTCTTGCATCTATATTACAATAAACATGAACGATTACATAGTATGAACGAAGTCGCTCTGAACTAAAGTTCTTTTACTGTGATGGTATTTGTAACAAGTGTAGTTATTCTGTTAATGAACTGAGGTCTTGAAGCCATTAAGGGGAGATTTACCTCAGGGTTGATGTATTATTTTGATCGAGGTAAACATCGTAAAGTATTTACGCCGAGTTCGTGCTGAAGCCAGTTGCCATCTCTTACCAATCTGCGAGGGGAGACTTGCACTCATTTTATAGCACAGTCCTCCTCACTTATTTTTATACTTTGAGTTACTAACCGCGCTCCACACTTTCGCCATCATTATTTTTACAGCATTTTTAACGGGGGGATGATTATATGGGGGCTTGTATTTGGGATGCCCTAGGTTCACACTTCCGGTGCACGAGAAACTTGAGGGCTTTTGTTGTTTTCTTCAGTTCCCTCTTCCCGTCCCCTTTCCAACCTTTGACATCTTTCAGAAACAAATTGAAAATAAAATTATTAACAGAAACATCTCACTAATATTACTTTTTTAACAATTGTTAATTTATTTTTCATTATTTAATAGTGAATTCAAATACCTAGGAACAATAATCACAAACAGGAATGAGATGAACAAGGAAATTAAACATAGGCTCAATTCTGGAAATTATGCATTACAGAGACTCTTGACGTTCCAACCCCTTTCAAAAAACGTTAAACTGAAAATATATACAATTATTATTCTACCAGTTATATCATATGGATGCGAAAGATGGACTCTTACTTTAAGCGAGGAGAGGAGATTACAAGTATTTGAGAATGAAGTTAAGAACATTTTTGGACCAAAGAGGGATGAAAAGACAGGAGAATGGAGAAGACTGCATAACAGTGAATTATTTATAGGAAGCCAGATATAATGAGAACAGTTAAGTCTCGTAGACTACGATGGGCAGGACATGTGGCACGAATGGGGAATGAAAGACGTGCATGGAAGCTTCTTGTAGGAAAACGAGAGGGAAAACGCCCAGTTGGTAGACCAAGAATGAGGTGGGAGAATAACATTAACTATGATTTGAGAGAAGTAGATTATATAGGGGATGGTTGGAAAACATTGGCTCAGGATAGGGATGTATGGAGAGCTTATGTACGCGCGGCCATGAACTTGCGGGTTCGATAGTGTTAGTGAGTTAGTATTTTTAAATAAATTATTTTATAAGAAATATGTTTGATGTGTTTTATTTGTATGAAGTTGAAAGAGTTGTTCTTCACAAATTGTGGACACATAATAAAACATTTTCTTTCTCCTGAAAGACGTGCTACGAGAGTTTTCTAAACTATTTCCATATTCAAGAAGCTCTTTACAGTTTTACTTTCAGAGAAAACTCTAACATATTGATTGCGCGATGTTCTCTTGTTTCCCCGTGTAACAGAATATGCGCATTATAATCTTATAAGACACAAAATGGCTGTTTTTAGGTCAGACGGTTTCAACTGTTTAAATACAGCAGGCCATGCATATGTATTCTGTTCATAGTGTTGTAGGCTATTCGCCGGGACATCACAACTATAAATATAAACCGAGGGACGGAGCGAATTGAATCAACGGTAGCGTTTGAGACTCATATACGGGAGGTCAGGAGTTGAAATCCCGGCGATGACCAATCTATCTGAGGTTTTAGCGCATTCGGAAGGAATTTAGAAGCTTTCGGGATTCTGTAATAAAACATGTTTTGAAAAAAAATACAGATCTTAAGCGTTCCTTTCTAGTAGACACCGAAAATGATTATGACATATACAAATAATTATCCTCAACTCGTGTCCAACTAACGATCTGGTCGAGGGATGAGATGACATGAGTCCCTATATATATATATTCACCGCTGTGGTCTCGAGGTAGCGTGCTGCCTTGTCAAGCAGCGGGCCCAGATTTGATCCCTGGTCGGGGCAGTTTTTCTGGCTGAGGTTTTTATCGGGGTTTTTCCTCACCTGTAAGACAAATGTCAGGAAAACTTTAAGGGCCAAACGGTCCCCGAAATCATATGGCCATCACCATCATCATCCTTATCTTCATCATCTTCATCCTCCACCGGTGTGGTAAGCAACGGGAAGCTACCACACCTACAATTCCCTAGTAAAACTGAAAGCATAGCATGAAAATGTTATTATTGCAGTGAAGGACTTACTTCGGCAGAATTACTATGGATGATGGATATATATATATATATATATATATATTTATATATATATTTATATGTATATATATATATACATACATATATATAGATAGATCTGTGAATGACTACACATGTGATATAAACATCTTATAACCCGATTGCAGCGCCACCTATGGAATCCAATTGTGCATTTAAACCATGCAGGGACTCGCTCAAAAAAATCATCAAAATCGGTCCAGTCGTTTAGGCAATTTTTAATTTCGGGTTTCAAGTAAACCTCCACTTCTAATTGTCGGATTTCGCTCATGTTTTGACAATACCTTCCTCGGTTTATTTTAATACGATATACTGAGTTACGTTGTGAAACATTAAAAAATGTGACCGCTAGAGCGATTTTTTTATATTTTCACTTCAGGTGAACTCCTATACCTAATGGTTTTAGAGGGTCCAATTGTGAATCTAAACCATCGAGGGAGCCAATTAGACACACACATAAAATTTCATAAAAATCGACCCAGCCGTTTTGGAGTTCAGTGATAAATACACGAACAGAAACATTATTTATCTAAAGATATATATAATTATACACACACACACATACACATGTATAAGCATTGTAATATTGTAAGACATGAAATGGCGGTTTTTAGGTCAAAGAGTTTCAACTGTTTGAATACAGTAGGCCATGCATGAATCTTCTGTTCTTATTGTTGTAAATGTTCAAGATACAAGTTTTCTAATCAACTGCTTCATTCAACTGTGAGTAACTGTCGGCAGTTGAGGAGTTCACAGAGAGCACGCAGTATCTCCTGATGAGGTCTACCGCAGCAGTAGACGAAACGTCGAGTATAAAGACAACCGGACCACGGCCTATAAGCCCGGAAGACGAACCAAATATGGATCTGGTTTTATCTGTTAGCACACACACACACACACGCACACACATGCACACACACACACACACATATATATATATATATATATATATATATATGTGTGTGTGTGTGTATATCACTAGCGCTATCGAACCCGTAGGATCATGGCCTCGCGGACATAAGCTTCATACATCCCTATCCTGACATAATGCTTGAAAATATCTCCTGTATAGACCTAATATACTTCTCTCAATATAGTTCTACCTCATTCCTGGCCTATCTACTGGACACTTTCCGTCTAGTTTTGTTACAAGGAACCCTTCTTTCATTCCTCCTTTAACTCGAACCATTGGGAGTTGAGCTGAAGCGAAAAAAGAACTGTATAATGCTCTAACTTAATTTTTTTTAAAATGGTAATAAATTATTTACCTTTTCGTTACTTTAGTCAAATATTACATTTTTGCGCGATAGTGCGTTTTGTCATACTTACAGCAATGGCGATCATGATTGAAAGTTCAACTTCCTACATTCGGGATTGCCAACCTAAATAACTTTACTGTAATATTACATATTACAAACCACGTGCGGGAAGTAATATCACTGTCATTTAGTATACTGCGAACAATGTATATAGAAAAATATACCCAAAAGGTAGTGTTATTATACATTATACGAAACAAATAACTGCATTTTAACTGAACTGAACTTTATATTAAACAATATAAAACAAAAAATACACTTACCGCCATTTTATCACTAAATTATCTCACGGTCTCCCGCTTTTTCAACTAACAACCTTTGGCCACACTGTTAACGTTAGTCAGTTGTTTATAATTTTATTTGCAACAAAAATGTTATTATTTTACTATTATTCATTATTTTGAAAATACCATCCTGCAAAAAATAATGTAGAACGCAACTTTTATGAAGTGTTTTACCGACTCTCGGAAATTAAAAACCTGGCTATTGCTCGGTTTTTAAATGTTTCCTCGCTTCTGTAAAAACCACTTTCCAACCTCTCATCGTAATATACTATTATGCAGTAATTCGTAATGGTATATACTTAGTATAAACAATCCATACAACATGGATAAATATTAAGATTTGGCTAATGAATTCATGGAAAGCAACGGTGGCTACAGAGGAATTACTATCCTTAAACATTAAGGAGAGTTTTTGTAAGGAATATGGTTTATTTGTGCGTTGGATGGAAGACAAATTAGTGAAAGTAAGAAAGATAGTGCACAATTTAACAAATAATGAATCTCTATTACCGGAAATGTCAATTTATCGGATCATTTAATGCAGACAACTTTTATTTCAATAATAAGAATTAATGTCTTGAGAATGACCTCACATAAGGACATCGAAAGTCGACGAATTATTGAATAAATAGAATATTTGACTGAGATAACGAAAAAAAACTTCAAAATTCGACATTAGATTTTGTGAGGTAGACAACTAGAATGGTAAGTTCATATACGTGGAATGCCAGAGAAAATATTACCCAGACAAGCTTTGGAATGGATTCCACTTGGGAAAGGAAAGAGAGGTCGACCTAGATTTAAATGGTTGCATGACGTAAGAAGAGGTATGAGGGAGCTAGGTCTGGAAGAATTGGAATGGGAAGATAGAGAAGAGTGAAGAAAGAAGATACAAATTTGAAAAGCTTTGGGCCCAGGAAGATGTTTATTACATTGTAAATCTGTTTATAAAAATTATTATTATTATTATTATTATTATTATTATTATTATTATTATTATTATTATTATTATTATTATTGATTTCTTGAGGAGAGCAGCAAGATGTTCAAAATTAGAAAACATAAAAATTACTGTCCTACGAGAAAAAATGAATAATAGATATTCAGTAGTTGATTATATAAGATACAAGCAATTAAATTGGTATGGACACGTACGACGAATGCAAGAAGAAAGGTTGCCCAGAAAAAATATTGGAATGGTGTCCATCTGGAAGAAGAAGTAAAGGAAGACCTCGAAACTCGTGGATGCAAGAAATTAGAACTGGAATGAGAACAAAAGGACTGGAGGACATGGAGTGGATGGATAGAGACGAGTGGAGAAAAAAAAAACTTTAGGCACAGAAATAGGCCTATATATAAACATTACAAATCTGTATATAAATAAAAAATTATTATTATTATTATTATTATTATTCAAAACTACCAGAACAACTGGAAAGCCCATCTTCAACGAATGCCATCTCATATAATTCCAAAAGCCATACTTCGCTACTGCCCCAAGGCAAAAGATCGCTGGGACGTCCAAAAAAGCGCTGGATGGAAAATTCCTCTTTGAGACCGTAACAGGCCACACGGCCTATTACTTGCATGGATGATGATGATTGTGTTTATTATTAGTATTATTATTATTATTATTATTAATTTAGCTATTCAAAGGGAATAAAATAAAGAGATAATCAATATTCATTTCTTTAATGAATATGTTAGGTAGGCCGCTGTTGCATATAGACATTAGTTGATGTATATTTGAATGTGCAGTGACATGAGATTCAAATGATTTTAATTGTCCACTAGATGGCAGCAGTGTGCTGATAAAACCGCATCGCGCCATTGGTTTTTATTGTATTTCCAAAACGGGCCATCTCATTGACATGGCTCACTTGGAATAATTTCCGATATTTGTAATGTACGCTCATGTTCAGAGCTGTTCCATCAATAAACATTTTACTTCAACTTAGAGCATGGCCATCTTAATGTGCATTCTTATATTATTCTTGTTTTCTATGGCAACCACAATTCCTGAAATCTGCATCAGTGTTCCAAAACAGTAGGCCTATATCTGTGACTATTTACCAGCCTCATGGGCTAGTGGTCAGCGTTACATATTACTGTTCATGAGGTCCCGGGTTCGATTCCCGGTCAGTCCATAGGATTTTTTTCTTAACGGGAATTATTCCTGTGGTTGAACATGGTCTGGAATTTAGGTTAAGTTTAGGTTAAGAACTCTCCTGGCGTTTCATTATCATGTATCACCCATCATATCATCGGGGTAACGTAACACCAACTTCCAGGTGCCAGAACCTAACAAATGGATTACAATTCCGCCAATGTCAGGGGAGAAAGCTAGAAATGCCATAAAACACAGGCTGGTGGCATTATAATATATATGTGACTATTTACCTCATGCCCTGTGCCGGTTCGCTCAGGGTAGAATATGACCACTCAGGGATGTTTATATTATACACTTATTATTTCAGTTTATTGGACAATTTTTGTGTTTACAATTGTAGACTTACAATGTTTGATACTTAACTAACTCGGAGTGGAGTTGATGAATTACTTCCGCCCATGTGTTTTAATATCACCTTCGCGAACGGTTACTGAATAACTTAACTATTGCAGAACGTAGGAGCGTGAGAGAGTTTTCACATGCGTCCTCGCCTTATAAGGGCGATGACTCCTCCCATAAAGTCGCCACCCCCACTCCGAGTGCATATGTTATTCATTATAGCTTAGAGGGGTAGGTAACATTCGTTTGGGTTTCTATGTTGGTAATAGACTCGTGTGCACGTTTGTGCGCCTTCCAGTTATTACTATTAATGGTACGTTTTAGTACTTACGAGTCTATTACTTCTTGCCACAGCCCCAAATGTGAGTCAATGACCAATCACGTTTCAATGAATTTTGTTTTACAAATGACAGTCGTGTTTCACTCATTTTTCATCGAATTCTCTTTACCATCTCCTGCTTTTGTGATAAAGGAAGCTCCTCGTTTTTAATATTCTGAACAGGTCAGAATTATTTTGCAGTGACTGATTCTCCAACAAATACATTTTTTAAGTTTTATTTCAATATATTTTTCCATGATACTTAACTACATACGTAACATGAAGACGTGGCAGTCATATTGTTTTAACGAATATTCCAGGAAACAACAAAGACGTGTCCCAGTGCAGCCAACATAGAATAAGTACTAATTAACTGTACACATGTACTTCAGAATTTCAGAACTTACTATTTATTTTTGGGTGTTGCATTCTTTCAGAGGTTAGAGGGCTTAATTTGTTTTAGATTAGCTTTTAGGTTGATCTTTCACAGGTTAGAGTGCTTATATTGCGCGTGGTTAGCTTTTAGATTTGTATTTCACAGGTTAGAGTACTTAAACTGCGTTAGGTTAGCTTTTAGGTTTGTTAAATATCGTGTATATGTTGGCTGCATCCCGTGATTCCATAGTGTAAAATGCTTCGCATTTGTTGACGCATGCGCATGGTATATGATTGGAACTTAGAAAAAATGTTCGCGCCACATATATTGAGGATGCCATTATTATTATTATTATTATTATTATTATTATTATTATTATTATTATTATTATTATTATTATTATTATTATTATTATTGTTGTTGTTGTTAGGGACAATTAAATACACTGAAGAATATAAGTATATATAAGTATTTGGGAATTAAAATTACTAAAGATGGAAAACAAGAAACAGAGATAAGAAACAGGATCAATATAAGAAAGTATGCTATATCTGCCCTAAATGGAATAGTATGGGACAAACATATCTTCAAAGAAACAAAAAAAACTATTTTTAATAGAATAATCAGAAGCATTATTACCTATGGAGCTGATGTGTGGGCTTTAAATGCACAAATAAAAAAAAATTACTCGCCACTGAAATGGACTACTGGAGACGTGCTGCAAGAATATCCAGGAAGGATAAAAACAGAAATTCATATATAAAGGAAAAAAATGCAGGTACAATATTCAATATTAGATTTTATAAAGAAGAAACAATTAAATTGGTACGGACACATTAGAAGGATGGAAGAAGGAAGACTACCTAAGATAATCATGGATTGGGAACCACAGGGAAGGAAAAAGAATGGTAGACGAAATATTACGTGGATTCAGGGAATAAATGAAACTAAGAGGGAATGGGAAATAGAAGAAGATATATGGATGAACAGACAAGAATGGAAAAATGTGTTGAAACAAATGTGTAGTTAACTGTGAACATGGGTACCGGAAAAATGTATATTCATTGTAAAAGCCGGAATAATAACAAAAATTATTATTATTGTTATTATTATTATTTCTATTATTAGAATCATTGTTATGAAATTTGACTTGTTAAAATTGGCTTAGCTTACGCAATTCCTGAGTGACATACTGTTTTTTTTTCTGTGACGTGTAAATTAATAGGATGCTATTTTGTTACAGGTGAGTGGGTGTTTTGATAATTCTGGTAATGGGAAAGTGACTGCTCGTGTCTGAAGAAATGTAAGTACAAGATTGATGGCAGTTCCCTGGAATTTACGCAATTACGCCCCCAGATCCCTCTGTAGGCGTATCAGTCAACCACTACCACATCTACAGAGACATGTCCCTCTCGTATGTTATTTTATCACGGTGCTGGTTACTGGCTAAACTTTCTGATTTCACCACAGTTTTGGACTATTGCCACAACATACTATCTAAATTTCCCACTGTTCTGTTAGGAACAAAAATAAATTGGAATAATCACTAATATATAATTAATAGATAGATTATCGGTTGATTAATGTCTTTGACATCGTCAAATTCTCAATAGCCAATTTTGTCGGTCCATCCATTCTCCTGGTTGTAGATGTTTCTCCTTCATGTATAAACATTAATGTATTTAAGTCTATGGAATATTCACCTGAAAGGTCCGTCTCCTCAACTTAATTAATTATTTAACTGTAGCGCTTTCGGGACTTGTCCCGTCATCGGCAGGATTCAAGTCCTGAAAGAGCTACAGTTAAATAAATAATTAAGTTGAGGAGACGGACCTTTCAGGTGAATATTCCATAATTTTATGTTAATTTTGAATAATACCTCAACGGAACACATCATGAATCTTATAAAAGTTGATTATTTAAGTCTGTGAGTCTGTTAGTCTGGGAGTCTGTCCCTTATGGACTCAAAAACTACTTAACTGATTTGAATGGGGTTTTTTCATCATTTAGATATTTTTAATGTTATGCATTAACCGGCTAAACGCCATTAAACATTATATTTTGATGTAATCTGTTGCACTGGCTCATGAAGTAAGTGTACTCACACTTTTAGCTCCAAATCTTTAAATGTAGCCTTGTTATTAAAGAAAACGTAAACGGAATCAGTTCTATCAGAGATTCTTCTTCTTCCTTCCAAGTTTTAGGCCAAGTTCTGTTACGATCCTATAGAAAATTTTCCCTCCAGCGTTTCATAGGACGGCCCAGCGATCCTTGTCCTCTTGGTATAGCTATAATTATAAACAGCTTTGGGGATCCGATTTGAATTCATTCTTTCAAGATGGTGTTTCCAATTTAGTTGGTACTATATTTAATTAATGTTGGGAAGTAAACATTATGAGGTATAATCATTAAAATTCATCGGAGAACATATTGTTTAAACAACTCACCTCATAGGATTCATGCTTCCATGATATCGCGATTTCAAACATAATCATGTTCATCGTCAGTCGGAGTTATGGCTGACGATGAACATGATTATGTTTGAAATCGCGATATCATGGAAGCATGAATCCTATGAGGTGAGTTGTTTAAACAATATGTTCTCCGATGAATTTTAGTTGGTACTGTTTAATATATTCCAAAATTGGCGTAGTCTTCATTTCTTTTAAGATATCGGTGTTCCTTTTCCGATCCCATCTGGTGTAACCCGCTGTTCTGCGCATGAATCTAATTTCACAAGCCGTTATTCTGATTTCATGTTGTCTTTGTAATGTCCACGCTTCACCACCATAGGTCAAGCACTGGTCTAGCCAAAGTGTTATATAAACGTAATCTGGTGTTTTTTCATAACTTGATTAATAATTCCCAAACTTTTATTATAACTAGTAATTTTTTCAGGGATATCCTTTTCTTCCCAGATAGAGAGATAATATCCAAGATATTAAAATTGATTAGATCTCTTTAAAATTTTATCCTGGAGACAGATTTTACTTTGTATGGGGTCCTTCCCATGAAATGCCATAATTATAGATTATATGTTTTGCAACAAACGGTTATGAAACCAGATCTTCATAAATGCATCATTTAGGTAAGCGCCAAATGTTCCCGCTCTTAGATTGTTGATGCATAATTGACGAACAAGGAAAGTAACAATCAATATGCAGAATGGTTAGTTTGTCGCTACAATAAATAGTGAAGATTGACTTAAACTTTAAACGTATTTTTCTCGAAATTTGATTAATGGCGCATAAGCGGTTGATGCATAACGCTTTCCAATTTCGTTAACACTGGTATGATATAAAATATAATAATTACACAGGTCAACATGAGTTTTGTCTCATGAGTACCAATAGTTGTACTTAATCCAGTTTTTTTATCGCGTTTTCATATATGTATTCGGGATTTCTCCATCACCCACAGTTTTTTTTATTTCAATTTCAGTTAATGGATTTAAATAATTATTTTTTAATAAACGTTTTTTCGTCCATTTGCCCATTGTAAAATAAAATCAAATGAGCTAACTAAAATGATTTCAGCTATGGAAAAGAGTTATCAAGGCAAATTGAATTCTAATATGCTGGCCGATTATTGTTGGGATGCTCCACAGGCGAAATATAGCAGAACATCGTCATTTCTTACTTTCTAGGTGAGTCCGAATGTTCGAATATTGTGTAGTTACGATTGTAGAAACTATTAAATTGTTTGAAATTATAAATTCCTGACTCTCGGAAACCTTGCGTGATGGAGAGAAACCGATATTATATTTGAATTCAGGAGAAAGACTACTTTCAGAATCACATATTTTTCTTTCTGAGACAAAAGAAAGTTTATTTTTTGTTGCTTAGTGTTATTAACGCTGGTATGATATAAAATAGAATTCTATAGATACTCCATTTGGACGATGTTATGCATTTTTAATTTCTTTAAATATCTCGACGTCTTCTAAGAAGTTTATTTGATCGTTGTTACACTCTATGTGTTGTATTAAGAGTGTATTGTCATTGCGTTGAATTGATGACCTGTAATGACGTTCTTCGCAAAACATGACATTCCCTCGTTACATTTGAAGTCATTAAAATGCTCGTTAAATTTTACATTAAAATTTCTGTTAGTTCTGACGATATAAAATGTATCATAAGTAATGCCTCGAGTGATTTACAAATTATGTAGAGGTTTTGCAAATCAAGAGTGGCATTTGTTAGGACTATTTAACAAATAAAATTAACCTGTTTACTCAAAAGTCATTATTTAAATATTGTTACCAGTATTTTAATATATTTATATATTTAATGTAAATGGCGATGTTTGAAAACAAGTTAGAAATGTGAGGTTATGTAGCCTATATTCATTGCAACTTCATCATATTATTATTGCCAAATATGATCGTAATATTGGAAGAGTGCACCCAAGTGGAGAAATAATGAAACACATCAAACTATATTATAATCAACATTATAGGTTATTAATTTATTTTTTAGTAAACAACTCACATCAGTAAAATCAAGGAATATGTTCTTCTTCTGTTTCTTTCCAAATATTAGGCCAAGGCCTGTTACGATCCTATAGAACATTTTCCCTCCAGCGTTTCATAGGACGGCCCAGAGATCTTCGTCCTCTCGGTATATAATTATAAACAGCTTTGGGGATCCGATTTGAATTCATTCTTTGAAGATGGTGTTTCCAATTTAGTTGGTACTGTTTAATATATTTCAAAATTGGCGAAGTCTTCAATTCTTTTAAGATATCGGTGTTCCTTTTCCGATCCCATCTGGTGTAACCCGCTGTTCTGCGCATGAATCTAATTTCACAAGCCGTTATTCTGATTTCATGTTGTCTTTTTTAATGTCCACGCTTCACTACTATAGGTCAAGCACTGGTCTATCCAAAGTGTTATATAAACGTAATCTGTTGTTTTTTTGTACAAGGGATGGTGGAATCTGTTCATTATTTGCTATATGCAATGTATTTGTTGAAGACAAATAATGGTCTGAGATGTTAGGAATATTAAAAATAAGGAGGTTTCTTTATCACAAAAGCAGGTGCTGATAAAGGGAAATCGATAAAGAGCGAGGTGAAACACGACTGTAACTAGTCATCATCATCATCATAGTACATTCACGAATTTAGGCCATTTGTTGACCTGTTTTCGGCCTCAAGAGAAACACCATCCAGAAGTCTTTTGAGTGGACGTCCTGGTCTTCTTCTTCCTGCAGGTTGATATCTTAACATTAGTTTGGGTATTCTGTGATCTTCCATTCGATGAACATGTTGTATCCATCTTGACTTATAATCAGAAATTTTGTTTTCTAAAGATTCCATGTGTAATTCTTCTAAGATGTCTTCATTTTTTTTGTGATCTAGTAGTGTGTATCCTGCAGTCCTCCGAAGATATCTCATTTCAGCAGATCTAAGTCTCTGTATATCCTTCTGTTTCAACGTCCATACTTCGCTACCATACAAAAGAGTTGGAAGAGCCAGTGTTTTATACACTTTCAGTCTTGAATGCTTTTGGACTAACTGTGGCTTGAAGATAGAATTTATTAACCCTAAAATTCTTAAAAATTTAGATATTTTTGCATTTACATCCTTTTCTTCTTCATATGAGATATTGCATCCTAGATATGTAAAATTATTCACCTGCTCCAAAATTTTATTGTCCAGTACAATTTTACTTCTGACAGGATCTACACCTTGAAATGCCATAATTTTTGTTTTTTCTGTAGATATCTTTAATCCATATTCTTCTGTAATTTTGTTAAGTTCATACAGACCTTTCTGTAGATTATCTTCGGAATTTGCTATTATTATTTGGTCATCTGCAAACAGTAGGGTGTTTAATTTTCTATTTTCTGATATTCTTATTCCAAATTTATATGTTTTGTTCCAGCAACATATTACTTCATTGATATAAATTGCAAACAGTGTTGGGGATAGGGGGCAGCCTTGTCTCACACCACGATTTATAATTCCTTCTTCAGAAAATCTGTTATTTAATTTAATCTTTATGGTGTTGTCTTTGTAAATATTTTGTATGTTCTGCCGAAGTAAATTTGGTATATTTCTGTCTTCCAATATATTTGACATAGTTACTGTAACTAGTTATAAAACAAAATTCATGAAAACGTAATTGGTCATTGACTACCATTTGGGGCATGAGTTAAATAGTCACAACTATTGAAATTTATCTTGTGGATTCCTTTATTTCCGTACTAGCCAATACCTGACGTGCGCTGCTATATCTAAATAAATTAAATGTGTTTTATGTTTACTTGAATAAGTAAAAAAATTATTATAAATTTTATCATATTTACTTTTTAGATACCCCGTGCCGATTACCTTGTGTTGCCGGGAATCTACTTATCCCGATCTTGTTGGCATCAATGAGCTGGAAGACAAAAAATAGTTTTTGCGAGTTATCCGTAAAATATATGTTGACGCGAACTCATTTGTAATATTTTTATATATTCAATTCTGTGTATGTTCCTTTGGTGTGTTTGTTATGGTTTAGGCAGCGTAAGACATTTAAGCGTCCAAAAAGCGAATTTTTAGTTCACCGATGCCCTTTTTTTTTTATTTTTTAGCTTCCGCCCTATAGTACATAGTGTAACGTTACATGTGTCAATTATACCAAAAATTATCGAAATTACGACCTCCATTAAAATCAGTTAAGTAGTTTTTGAGTTCATAATAGACGGAAAGACACATATATTAATTAAATAAAAATAAAACGTAGTTTTATTTGATTTTCATATTTATTATATAATTCAGTGATAGCTGTTTCGGTACACTGTACCGTCTTCAGACATGTTAACAAATTATGAATTGTGTTCCAACTGATCTAAGTAACAATACAACAATATTTATTTAAATTTTTTAATTTAACAAAGGGGGATTCATTCAAATCAAGTTGAGAATTTAACAGTTTTTTACTACTTTTAAGTTTATTAATTTCTACAGCCTCCAAAAGATCTAACTTTAGAAAATTTATAAAATTCAAAATATGCTAACCACCTATTCCAATTTAATCATTGTTTCGATCCACATTTTGAAATTTTACATATTTGTGATAAGGGTAAGAAGTTAGATCTTTTGGAGACAATAAATTTAAAAGTAGTAAAAAACTGTTAAATTCTCAACTTGATTTGAATGAATCCCCTTTGTTAAATTAAAAAATTTAAATAAATATTGTTGTATTGTTGCTTAGATCAGTTGGAACACAATTCATAATTTGTTAACATGTCTGAAGAAGGTACAGTGTACCGAAATAGCTGTCACTGAATTATATAATAAATATGAAAATCAAATAAAACTACGTTTTATTTTTTATTTAATTAATAAATATGGATTTTCATCAAGTAAACACCAACTCAATTGATTGATAGATAGATAGATAGATCATCGGTTGATTAATGTCTTTGACATCGTCCGACTCCCAATAGTCAATTTCCTGGTTGTAGATGTTTCTCCTTCATGTATAAATATATTCCCCGACTCCAGGAGGTTTCATGTCTTACGAAAACAGATTTTGGAAGCCGATAAATATATCAACACTTTTGAAATTCATATTAAAGCACCTTTGAGGTTATGTAATAAGATGTTAATTACATAATTTTTACTTGGTAAGTCAGTCGTCAAATAAATTATTAAACTTCTTCAAGTTATTCTAATATGGGGGCCTTTCGAAAGCAATGTTTCATCTTCTGCGTTTTACAGCCTATATAACACCATCAGCTCCAGTTAAAACGCAGAAGATGAAACATTGTTTTCGAAAGGTCTCCATATTAGAATAACTTGAAGTTTAATAATGTAATTGAGGACTACTGACTTACCAAGTAAAAATTATATAATAAACATCGTATATATATATATATATAGTTTCATCTATTTCATTAGAGATTAAATTTTATTAAATTTATTCTTGATTTTATAACGTACTTTTATGTTTCAATCCTGTTTCTTAAATGTTTTCGTCACTTTTATGGTTTCTTTGCCAATAGCCTAAATGTGTTTTCCATTTAGTTTTATTTTTGTTTGGTTATGTTTGTTAATCCGTCTTTTTCTTTCTTCATGTTTGTACTAGTATATCAATAATTTCATGGTTATATCCCATAGACTATATTATATAGATAGGAAAGTAAGCAAATTTCGCGTACATGCCACAACGGGCGCTAGTGTGGAACTAACCTGCTGACATCTAATATATTGCTGTGGTACTAATATCAAAGTCAGCACCGTCTGGTGGTAAAATTATGAATTAGTAGATATAATATAAATAGTTACCCTTAAGGTTCCTCAGGGAAGCAAAAAAAAAAAAAAAATACTTTCCCATATAAAGTATTGCAGCCTGTACAATATATACATCAGAAATTCGATTGGAAGCAGCTGAGATGAAATTTTTAAGAAGTAGACAAGGATATATTCTGCTGGATAAGAAAAGAAATGAAGATATAAGAAAGGAACTAAATATTTTCAAACTTACAGACCGAATAATTAAATATAGGAACGCCTCGAAAGAACATATTGATAGAATGCCAGAATAACGATTTCAAAAATGATTGTTAAATTATAAACCGCACGGAAGGAGAAATTTTGGTCGCCCACCCAGAAGGTGGTCTGAACAATTTTAACAATTCTAGTTTTCATGAAACCGGAACGAGCCAACAGGCTTAATCCCTGGATGATGATGATGATGATGGAATTTAATTTACAAAATGGCTAATTTCCCATAATTCCGAGTGCTCTGTGATCGCCGTGTGCCTTGTATATGTTTCATTAGTTACAAATTCTGTTACTCTAAACTAAAAACGCTACCACTCCTTCGTTCGTTGTAGTTCCTCGCAATTTTTAGGTGTCACTGTATAATACACAGACGAAGAGAATGAAAGCAAAGGACGAAGGGGGGCACGGGGAATTGCAAGCGATATAATGACATTCTACATGAGAATAAAGGAACTCTCATGACGTATGAAATACCTACTGCTTTCATTCACTTCGTCTGTGGACAACGCAGTTTGTCCTCTGGATGTAAATTCTCTGTGGTTATATCAATTTGAATGTGTCAGGGTTCTTACGTAATTAAATTGTTTATGGTAAATTGTTTTATTTAACGGTAACTGACGCCTAATCATTCTACAGTGTGATTATAAAGTCCCAGTACATTTTGTGGATAACGTAGCGCAAATAAAACAAAAATTATAAGGTAGTTTCTACTATCAAGTTAGTGTTCAACATAACTTTCATCAATCTCAAAACATGTTTCCCAACGAACCGTCGCGTCTCCCGGAAAACATGCACCAACATATCCTCTGTAATCATTTCACTCGCTTGGCGTATGCGTTCTTTCAGCACTTGCAGATTAGGAAACTTGGTTCTGTACACCTGTTGCTTGATGAACCCCCAAGCAAAAAAGTCCAGGGGTGTGAGGTCTGGCGAACGAGGTGCCCAGATACGAGGAGATGCCCTTCCAATCCACCTTTTGGGAAACCTGTCATTGAGACACCCGCGTATAGCCAGAGCAAAGTGTGGTGGTGCTCCATCTTGTTGTAACACCACTGTATCAATGATACCATCTTGCTGTAACTGTGGCTGTAAGAAAAGTTGCAACATATCAAGATACACATCTCCCGTGATGGTTTCCTTTGGAATCAGTCTCTAACTTCTTCGTACGACTGGCCTCTTAAACGCGCAGCAACAATCTCTATCCGCTCTTCAATGGTGAACATATTTGTATCTTTCGAATGGCTGTAACATAAATACGATATGTAAGCGATTTATTTAAAATGTACTGGGACTTTATAATCACACTGTATTTACATAATATGCATTTTCCATGCATCCGGCTTATAGCATATTTCAGTTATTTGTATTTAGAATAGTTATTTTTTATTTTAAAACGCATGTATATTTAAAAAAATCACGTGATTGTAAAATTAGTTGTTAGAAGTGTACTTAACAATGTTGTGACACTTGTTAACAGATGGCGCTAATCGTGTTTTCAACACAACTGAACTTTGTGCGTGCGCTTTGTTGAGCAATTATATAAAAAAAGCAAGTGAACATAGGAAATTTATAATTCATTGTTGAATGTCACGTGAACAATTGACGGTCTCTGCAGCAGTTGGTATCACTGAGGTACATTTTTATTTTTAATTACGTGGAAGAATTGTAGAGTAAGCAAGCATGACGCTGCGTACAAAGCTGATTAAAATGACATTTCAATTAATTAGTGCAGTGTGTTTTTTGTTTCTGTGCCTGCGAGCTTCTTCCTCTTCAAAAATGTACGCTATATCCCAGTTATCAACTTAACGAAATTAAATTTAACCAACTCTAGAACATTGCAAACAAAAATTAATCTTATATTCAAGAGGTACATTTCTAATTTTTAACTGGGAATGTTTTTAAGTTAGTCATTGCGTTGGTAATAATTAAATAGTTTCATGTTAAAACGATATCAACAGTAATCTAACAAGAGGTTGTATTTTTCTGAGAAAAATCATGAGGGACAAAGTCGCGAGTGATTTTGTCTAATGAAAAACTCAACCTCGCGTTGGATTTGGAGTGACTATTTAGCGAATAATACAACATCCGATTGAGGGTCTTTCCACTTTTTCAGCGGTTGCCCTTTTACCAGCCGGCTGCTGGCCCTTCACATCCACATGTGTCAATCACAGAGGTAGATGATCAACAGCCAGTGTAGGGGTGACATGTGGTTAGCATGTCGAGTCCCCCAGCCGTTATAGCTGGTTCCTCAACCTGGAGCCGCTACTTATTGTAGCTACCCAATTGCCTCACGATGCTGGGTGGGCACCGGTCCCATACTGGCCGAACTACCATGAGAAAATTTCTTCCCCCATGGAGACTCGAACCAGCGCAAGTCTTCCTACCTTAACCGCTCGACTACGGCGCGGGACATATAATACAACATCAGAAGCTAAAAATAATTATAATGTTTAATATTTACCAAATGTTAGATTGTGTATTCCCATCTTTCTTCCGGGCGATTTCTAAGCCTTCTGTATAGTTATAAATAGTATATTTTTATAGTTAAATCTCTTTGGGCTTGCGAAAAATCAATAATAGATAATTGTATGAGAAATATCTATTAACAATAATGCAGATTCTTTATACAGCATTTAATATTTTTTAGAGCAACTTACTTACTTACTTACTTACTCACTGGCACTATCGAACCCGTAGGTTCATGGCCGCGCGGACACAAGCTCTCTATACATCCCTATCCTGAGCTAATGCTTTCCAATCATTCCCTGTATAATCTACTTCCCTCAAATCATAGTTAATGTTATTCTCCCACCTCATTCTGTGTCTACCAACTGGGCGTTTCCCCTGTGGCTTTCCTACAACAAGCTTCCATGCAAGTCTTGCATTCCCCATACGTGCAACAGAACTAGCCTTTCTTTTTTTCTGGCAATTTTCAAGTTGTTTTCTATTTGTATTTCTTGCTGTACCATATCGATCGCACATTGTTGAATTATTATATTCTTTGTCAAATAAGTTAATTTGCGGAGATACATCTCATTAGGAATTTTAATTTCAAAAGAGGAACAATATTTCTGTTAGTAACACTGGCAGCAAGAGACAATTTTACCGGTCTGTGGGATAAATAATCAGTCTACTTGTATCACAGTTAGCATGCAGGTTTAGGACATTTGGCTTGTTACTTCACCAGAATTCAAATCTGCTCCTTCCAGGGATTCCTTGCTCGATCTTACTGACTTACTTACTCACTGGCACTATCGAACCCGTAGGTTCATGGCCGCGCGGACACAAGCTCTCTATACATCCATATCCTGAGCTCATGCTTTCCAATCATTCCCTGTATAATCTACTTCCCTCAAATCATAGTTAATGTTATTCTCCCACCTCAATCTTTGTCTACCAACTGGGCGTTTTCCCTCTGGCGTTCCTACAAGAAGATTCCATGCAAGTCTTTTACTCCCCATACGTGCAACATGTCCTGCCTATCGCAGTCTACGAGACTTAACTGTTCTTATTATATCTGGCTTCCTATAAAGACCATGTAGTTCATTGTTATGTAGTCTTCTCCATTCACCTGTCTGTTCACCTCTCTTTGGTCCAAAAATTTTCCTAGGTATTTTATTCTCAAATACTTGTAATCTCCTTTCCTCCATTAAAGTAAGAGTGCATGTTTCGCACCCATATAACATAACTGGTAGAATAATAGTTTTATATATTTTCAGTTTAACGTTTTTTGAAAGGAGTTGGGACATCAAGAGTCTCTGCAATGCATAATAGCACGCATTTCCAGAATTGAGCCTATGTTTAATTTCTTTGTGCATCTCATTCCTATTAGTGATTATTGTTCCTAGGTATTTGAATTCAGCCACTTCCTCAAAATTTCCCTCATTTGTCATTAGCTGTCCATTTCCATTATATAATGTATTTCTACGTGTGACCATATATTTAGTTTTATTTCCTTGCTCGATCTGAATCATTCAAATGTTCTTATAGTATTGGACCTTAGAATCCTCCATGGTATATTTACCTTGACGTCGTGGCTTGGTTTGAGTGCCAAAATGTCCCCGAGGGCTATGCGGGCGGTAGCAGAAGGGTTGCCCATGTATTCTTACTATATGCCATTCGTAACGTAAGATATAGGGAAATAATCATAATTAAATTTATCATAAGTAATGCCACGAGTGATTTCCAAATTATCGATAAATTCACTACTCACGAAGTGTGGAGTGAATTTATCTAGAGAATTTGGAAATCAAGAGCGGCATTTGTCAGGACTATTTAAAGAATAAAATTATATTGTTTACTCACAAATCATTATTTAACTATAGTTATTTTAAAATATCTATATATTTAATGTAAAACTGCGATGTTTGAAAACAAATGAGAAACGATTGGTACGTTTCATTTGCTTATTTTGTTCATCACTGCAACTAGATCATATTATTTATTGGCAAAGGACGCAATGTTGTAAGAATGCACCCCAGTGGAGAAATTTATAATCAACGATATACTCGTAGATATTAATTAATTTCTGATGTCCTATGATGTAAATATATCAATTATATTTTTCTGCAACGTCATTTTCTGGAAAATAATTCGTTTAAGAAAGTGCAAGCAGTGGTTTCTTTTTTTTGTGGTATAATCAATTACTAGAAATGTTTTTATATTAACTCCCGCATGCGCTATCTGCTGACATCCATGCACTGTATATACAATCTTACTTACTTACTTACTTACTCACTGGCACTATCGAACCCGTAGGTTCATGGCCGCACGGACATAAGCTCTCCATACATCCCTATCCTGAGCTAATGCTTTCCAATCATTCCCTGTATAATCTACTTCCCTCAAATCATAGTTAATGTTGTTCTCCCACCTCATTCTTGGTCTACCAACTGGGCGTTTTCCTTCTGGCTTTCCTACAAGAAGTTTCCATGCACGTCTTTCATTCCCCATACGTGCAACATGTCCTGCCCATCTCTGGTAGCCGTATTTCTGAGAGAGTCAGTCACTACAAAATAATGCTATGACCTATTCAGAACGTTAAATAGAAGCTTTCTTTAATGTGATAAACTTCGGTTCATAAATTCGAGACGAAACACGACTGTGATTGGTTGTAAATCAAAATTCATTGAAATGTGATTGGCCATTGACTCCCATTTGCTGTCTGGTTAAGAAACATCCTATTAGGGAAGTCCTCGCAGTGGTACGAATTGTGACCAATCATCATCAATCAATCAGTCAATAAATTGTTCCAATATAAATAGGTAATGATTACAGACACATTATTTTGTACCGAATTAACAATATTTGAAACTTCTAAATATAGGTTGAAATGGTAATATTTAGAAAATTGGCAGTACTGAATGACATAGGTTATTTAAATTTATAGGACATGTGAAATGGGTGGGTAGTACTGTAAATAAATACAAAAAAAAAACTTTTTTCGATTTTCTGATGATTCTGGCCAGGATTTTAGATGATGAATATGAAATCATTGTATTGTCACGGGTCCTTTACAAGTATACAAAGTTTCAAATCTATCCCACGTTTCTAAGTGGGTGAAAATCGTGTTCAAAGATTCCGTTACATAAATACAAAGACACTTTTTTTTTATTTTCTGTTGATTCTGGCCAGGATTTTAGAAAATACATATGAAATTATTGTATTGTCACGGGTCCTTTACAAGTATACAAGATTTCAAGTCGATCCAATTATTTTAAGTGGGTGAAAAATGCGATGAAAGATTCAGTTACATAGATAGATACAGGTCAAGCTAATATAAAGCGTGTAAAAAGAACGAATTTATATAATTAGGTACTTGAAACATTAGAAACGATTGAATACGCCAATTGATGTTTCTGTTCGGACGAATGGAGCAGATAATTATTGTATTTTTAACTACAACTGTCCTGCGATATGCTTGTAGAGTCTCTACAGGAGTTTATTGCCCCTATTTACTGCAATATAAAACTTAATCACTTATTTTGCTGAATGTAAAACGAGAATACAGAGTGATTCAGTCGCCATTAGCATTCGGTACCACGATTTAAACCAGTCACCTGTACAGGAATGGTTTGCTCGATCGGGATCTTCAATCCCTCATTTTGAGATGAGTCAGTGGCGTGCATTATTCATAATCAACTCATTGGTATAACTAATATATAGCTTCATGGCCGCGGGGACAAAATTTGTCCATACATCCCTATCCTGAGCTAATATTTTCCATTCATTCCCTTACTTACTTACTTACTCACTTGCACTATCGAACCCGTAGGTTCATGGCCGCGCGGACATAAGCTCTCCATACATCCCTATCCTGAGCTAATGCTTTCCAATCATTCCCTGTATAATCTACTTCCCTCAAATCATAGTTAATGTTGTTCTCCCACCTCATTCTTGGTCTACCTGGGCGTTTTCCCTCTGGCTTTCCTACAAGAAGCTTCCATGCACGTCTTTCATTCCCCATACGTGCAACATGTCCAGCCCATCGCAGTCTACGAGACTTAACTGTTCTTATTATATCTGGCTTCCTATAAAGACCATGTAGTTCATTGTTATGAAGTCTTCTCCATTCACCTGTCTGTTCATCTCTCTTTGGTCCAAACATTTTTCGTATAAAGTCCTAACATTCCATGTTCCTAGAAACATGTCCCTGTGTTTGAGCCTTTGGCATGGGTTCCCTGAAGTATTCCCCGCCCGGAGAACCGAATGGGGGACTATTTGACGGAAAATTTTACCCCAGATGAACCCATGTCCGCATTTCTTGACGGTTGTATTTTTACGGTGAAAGATCGTCACTCTTTCGCCCAAGGTACTTTTTTCGTCTGGCTTACCACCTTCGACCAGTCCGGCATGGGTAACCCTATCGGCAGCAATGCTACCGCCGGCATAGCTCTCAGGATCATTTAACCCTTAAATTCGCAAAACACGAATTTCTCGAGTCGGTTATTTAAATATGGCGGACCGCAGTGAAAACGAAATTATGCGTAACTGTTATTTTTAGGTATATTGTGAAATTCTAAAACAATTGAGTAATCTTTTCTTGTTAGTTTTCATCTGTTTTTATTAAAATTGTTAAATGAATGAAACCAATTGATGTATCTTATAAGATACATTTTTAATTTAAGGGTTAAGCACGCAAGCCACTCCATCACGACAAGGTAAAGATACCATGGAGGGTCCATTCATTCCCTACTAGCTAATATCTGGCGTACACTGCTACGCCTAAATAAATGAAAATTAATATGCTTTTATGCTTAGTTGAATAAGCTAAAGGAAACATAATTATAAATGTATATCGTAATTATTTTAAGATTCCCCGTACTGATTACCCGGCGTTGCCAGGGAATCTACTTATCTCGATCTTCTTGGCATAAATGAGCTAAAAGAAAAAATTCGTTATTGTGAGTTATTCGTAAAAGAATACCTGCCATGTGCTGCTATACTTGCACAGGAATTATATGTACTTGTCTCGATCTTCTTGGCATCAATGAAAGACAAAAACGGTTATTGTGAGTTATACGTGAAAATTGAAATAAAGTACGTTTTTGGACGCTTAAATGGCTTACGCTGCCTAAACCATAACAAATACACAACATTAATGTACACAGAATTAAAAATCTCAAAAGCTCTACAAAAAATTCTCGACAGCATGTGTTAGGCAGCGTAAGCCATTTAAGCCTCCAAAAAGATACTTTTTTTTTTCAATTTTCCACTACAAAGGGCGATTTTTAAGGGTGTAGGACTTGAGTATCACAACTCTCTTATGGCCTATGTTCATCCCGGGAATTTCCTGAACATTTTACAATAAGCCCCATCACAATCGGATCAACAGTATGGCCGCGCATGAAGTACGAACAAACAAACAAATCAACAAACAAACAAACATTAATTTATCATCATCATCATCATCATCCAGGGATTAAGCCTGTTGGCTCGTTCTGGTTTTAATGAAAGCTAGAATTGTTAAAAATGTTCAGACCATCTTCTGTGTGGGCGACCAACATTTCTCCTTCCGTGCGGTTTATAATTTAGCAATAATTTTGGAAATATTCCTTCTGGCATTCTATCAATATGTTCTTTCCAGTCGTTCCTATATTTAATTATTCGGTCTGTAAGTTTGAAAATATTTAGTTCATTTCTTATATCTTCATTTCTTTTCTTATCCAGCAGAGTATATCCTGCTATATTTCATAAAGATCGCATCTCAGCTGCTTCCAATCTTTGTTCTTGTCTTTTAGTGATCGTCCAACATTCTGATCCATACATCAATACAGGAACAGCCATTACTAACCTTAATTTATATGTATATATATATATATATAGTCCACCGCTGTGGTCTCGAGGTTGCGTGCTGCCTTGTCACGCAGCGGGCCCTCACCTGTAAGACAAATGTCAGGAAAACTTTAAAGCCCATACGGTCCTCGAAATCATATGGGCATCATTATCATCATCATCATCATCATCATTTTCATTATCATCATCATCATCCTTCACCGGTGTAGAAAGCAACGGGATGCTACCACACCTACAATTCCCTAGTAAAGCTGCAAGAATAGCATGAAAATGCTATGATTGCAGTGAAGGACCTGCCTTCGGGCGGAATTACTATGGATGGGTTGTCAGCCCTGCTTAATAGCCGCCATTACAGCTTTATTATTATGTTGTTCCCAGAAAGTGTGTGTCAGTTTAAAAATCTTGACCTCGCCAAGACTCGAATTCCCGGCCTTCCGCCTGAAGTGTATTGCCTTAACCAACTATGCTAACGACATGCCATCAAGGTATAAGGGGACTGGACTAAATGAGTATTTAGTTAACTGGGGGAACAAATACACTACCCCTAGGACGGAATAATTATCAGTGATTGATTTTGCTCGCTGAAGGAGATAGGACAACATTTGCCATGACGTAAGATAATGTCGACATTGAAGGTCATGCTAGGGGCCACTCTGCTTGAAGGAGCAGCTGATGCAAGTCCATTGTTACCGGATTACCCGGATGAGATGCGACAACACACCGTGTCACGTGGGTTAATGTAGCACCACTCATGTTAATTGTGACGTCACACCACATATGCATATTACCAAGTCACTCCGTTGCAGGCCTACACTGGCTACTTGGCAAACGGCATACCTACCTGACTGTGTTTTCTGCTAAATATCTTCTTAAGTAATGCCATGAGTGATTTCCAATAATTTATCTAGAGAATTTGAAAATCAAGTGGCATTTGTTAGGATTATTTAACGAATAAAATTAAGCTGTTTACTCACAAATCATTATTTAAATATAGTTAATTTAAAATATGTATATATTTAATGTTGCGATGTTTGAAAACAAATGAGGAACGTTTGTTATGTTTGACTAGTTCTTCACTGCAACCAGATCATATTATTTATTGCCAAAGGATTGCAATATTGTAAGAATGCACCCTAGTGGACAAAACATGAAACACATCAAACTGTTTATAACCAACATTATAGGTTATTAATTAATATATGATGTCCTATGATGTAAATATGTCAATTATATTTAGCTGGAACATTAATACCTGGGAAATAATACGTTTAAGAAAGTGCAAACAATGTTTTTTTGTGGTATAATCAAATGCTACAATTTTTTATATTATATCCCGCAAGCACTATATAGTTATATTCGTGAACAATATATATACAATCTGGTAGCCACATGCATTCTAGAATTCTTACATATTAATATATCATCATCATCAACAATCACGGATTAAGCCCATGTGGCTTGTTCCGGTCTCATAGATATTAGTATATACATTGTTATATTCAATGTATTTCTTAGAGAGTCGGTCCCTGCAAAATAATGCTATGACCTATTCAGAATGTTAAAAAGGAAGAGCTTGATTTTAAAGTGATAAAATTAAATTGATAAAATCCAGGTGAAAAAGTCTGCGATTGTTTGTAAATAAAAATTCATTAATATGTGATTGGTCATTGACACCCATTTGGGCATGAGTTAAACAGTCATAAGTAATGCCACGAGTGATTTCCAAATTATCGATAAATTCATGAAGTGACGAGTGAATTTATTTAGAGAATTTGGAAATCGAGAATGGCATTTGGTAGAACTATTTAACGAATAAAATTAGGCTACTCACTCACAAATCATTATTTATGTATAGTTATTTTAAAATATTTATATATTTAATGTAAACGGCGATGTTTGAAAACAAGCGAGAAATGTTTATGCTTCATTTGTTCATCACTGCAACCAGATCACATTATTTATTGGCAAAGGGCCGCAATATTGTAAGAATGCACCGTAGTAGAGAAAAAATGATACACATCAAACTGTTTATAACCAACATTATAGGTTATTAATTAATTTCTGATGTCCTATGATGTAAATGTGTCAATTATATTTTTTTTGCAACGTTATTATCAGGGAAATAATGGTTTAAGAAAGTGTAAACAGTGTTTTTTTATTGTGGCATAATCAATTGCTAGAAATGTTATTCTATTAGGCCTATATCCCACAAGCAGTATCTGCTTACATTCGTGCACTATATATACAATATGGGAGCCATTTGCATTCAAGGATTCTTACATTTTAATATATAAATTGATATATTCAACGTATTTCTTAGAGAGTCACTGCTAAATATTGCTCTGGCTTATTCAGAATGTTAAAAAGGAGCTTCCATTAATATGACAAATTTATTTGATAAATTCCAAATGAAACACGACTGTGATTGGTTGTAAATCAAAATTCGTTGAAACCCGATTGGCCATTGGCTCCCATTTGGGGCATGAGTTAAATAGTCAAAATAAACTCTCTCCAGGTTTTTCTCAGATCTAAATATGCGCGCAGAACAGCGAAGAAATATTGAATACTTTCTGCAGTACTACATTTCTGCAGTATAGCACACTCATTGATGTCTATTAATCAGGAGATTCCAATGTAACGTTTGGGCTATTCTTTACTACTCCTGACGCGATTTTTTAAATTCCTTCAAAAACTTCTGTCAAATTTTATTCTTAGGGTTTCATTTTTCAAATTAGTTCCCACCATTTACAATCATGTATACATTTTTTCTAACGATTATTTTAATATTTTTTCTATGATAATTAACTATATACGTATTATGAAGACGTGGCAGCCATATTGATTTTAACGAATATTCTATGCAACATTAAAGACATGTTCCAGTGCAGCCAACATGGAGTATGTACTAAATAACTGTACACATATACTTCAGAATTTCGGAACTTTGTATTCATTTTTGAGCGTTGTATTATTTCACAGGTGAGAGTGCTTAAATTGCGTTAGGTTAGCTTTCAGATTCGTTAAATATTGTATATGTTGGCTGCATCCCGTGATTCCATAGTGTAAACCACTTCGCATTTGTTGGCGCATGTCAACTTACTAACGTTAACTGTGTGTCCAATGTTTATACGATAAATGCCGAAAATAATTTAGTTGAGACTACAGCAGCCCGCGACACCAATCAGGGATAAAATGGCGGCAAATACGTATTTATTGTTTTATATTGTTTCAAATAAAGTTCAGTTCATTTAAAATGCAGTGATTTGTTTCGTATAATGTATATTTACGCAAACCTTTTGGATTTGTTTTGTATATACAGTAAAACTTCTCAAACCGGAATCGCATGGGACCAATTTTTTTTTCCACATTAGACAAAATTCCGCATTATAAAAAACTAAAGTTATTAATAATCTTAGATTATACAGCGTCCCGCGCCGTAGCCGAGCGGTTAAGGTAGGAAGCCTTGGCGCAGAGCTACGGGACTTGCGCTGGTTCGAGTCTCCATGGGGGAAGAAATTTTCTCATGGTATTTCGGCCAGTATGGGACCGGTGCCCACCCAGCATCGTGAGGCAATTAGGTAACTACAATAAGTAGCGGCTCCAGGTTGAGGAATCAGCTATAACGGCTGGGGGACTCGACATGCTAACCACATGTCACCCCTACACTGGCTGTTGATCATCTACCTCTGTGATTGACACATGTGGATGTGAAGGGCCAGCAGCCGGCTGGTAAAAGGGCAACCGCTGAAAAGTGGAAAGACCCTCAATCGGAGATTATACAGCACCATATATGTCTTTTTATGTACCTTGGATTATTTGTAGTTCCGCTGCCATTAAAAGTGGAGTATAGTATGTACGAGCGACTTCGACGGTAACGCGCGAAAAAAATTCCCATTTCGTCAGCGTTAAAAATGTCTCTTAGGTGCGTATACTGAAATTAAAGTAACTTATGCAGTTTCGGTTTTCTCTCACTAAATAAACTTTCGTCCACATTCTTTGATTCTCCGCAAATTCCATTCCACACTACATTGTGTCGTCTTTTAAAACAGTCCAGCCAACCTAAAGATGCCTTGAAACCGTTATTCCTTAGGGATTTATCAATAGCTAGAGCTTGAGTTTGGAGCATCGGTCCGGACGTTTGGAGTTTTATCTTCAAACACTTTCATTTTTTCGTTTAATGAGAATGATACATACGTTTTAGCCATCTTTATTCCGTAAATTCCGAACGCTACCTGTGAAAGATCGGTCTGTGAAATTAAAACTAATTTAAGATTTTACAGTGCAATTGTTATTTGTAAGACAGGTAACTGTATTTCGCATAACGGGTATGCAGTGAATCCGGTATAAAATTTCAAGTAATAGGTAGAATCTGTACTTACCCGGTGACAGGAATCATTCATTCCTTATTATTATTTTTTTTGCCTAACCGGAATTCAGTGAAGTGGAAACCAATTTATTTCTCTCTTTTTCGGCTTTATAAAATATTTGTTTCATGAATTGTGTAGAAACATCCTTCTTTTTCCGTGTTGGACAGATTCCGTTTTATTCAAAATAAATTCATATAAAATTACTATTATTTCGCCGGGACCAATAAATTTGTTCACATTGGACAATTTCCGCATTATTCGCGTTCCGGATTAAACAAGTTTTACTGTATTGTAGGCCTACGTAGTAGCCCTACACATAAAGGGCAGGGATGTTACTTCCCGCACTAGGTAGATCATCATCATCATCAACAACAACAAGGATTAAGCCCAATGGCCTGTTCCGGTCTCATTATAGGTCGAATTGGTCCTTCCATCTCTTGAATGGTCTTCCCAACATTCTTCTCCCTTTTGGTTTATAATTATACATTCTTCTTGGTATGCGCCGTTCATTCATTCGTAATACGTGCTGAAGATAAGCATTTTGATAATATTTTATTCTTTCACAGAGATTAAATATATTAAGTTCTGTTCTTATATCTTCGTTTTTCTTTTTATCGGTCCTTTGGTATCCTACTATTGCTCTCAACATCTTCATTTCAGCAGCTTCTATTTGTTTACTATCTGCCTTTGTTAATGTCCAGGTTTCACATCCATAGATAAGAGATGGAACTGGCAATACTTTGTAAAACTTCAAAATAGTTTCTTTTCTAGTCTTATTCAATAAAGTGCTTTTGATTGTGCCACATAGATAATTGAATCGTTGTATTGTAGTGTGTTTATCTAAATTTCTGTCATTGCCTAAATGACATCCCAAATAATTACAATTCTGAACTTGTCTATAATTAGGCCACTAGGTAAATAATTTTTAATATTACAGTAGAGTTACTTAGTTGTTTATAAGTTGGTAGCTCTGGAATTTATGAAATTGAACTTTCAATCATGATGGCCATTGATGTAAATGCGACAGAACTCACTATCGCTCAAAAACTAATTATACAAGTTTCTTTCATAAGTTGCAGCTAAAATGCACTCCATGGTTACAATTTTGGTAGGAGAATCGCTTTTATTTTCAATCTGCGGCCCTCCACCTGATTCGAAAACATATTTCTGGCCCCCAGCTTCGCTATAATTGGACACCACTTGAATAAACAAAAGAGTATATTTAATTTAGATGCATTAAGTTAGAAACAAATGCATTATATTTAAAAAAATTGTAAAATTTCTCTACGGAATATTGTAAATAGATAACTATCATTTGTTTTATTTTTTAAGCAGTCCTAGCCATTAACTTAAATGTTATTGTTTAAATGATATTCAAAGCAAAACAAAATTTCCCACTTGTCATGACCTACTTCGAGTTAATGGGAAAAAATGTTACTTTTTTTGTTATTGCCAGTTATTATAATGAAGGGAGAAGGCCGGGGGCTAGAATATATTTCGTGGAACAGAGTTATGCAGAGAAAATAGGCATTAAAATCAGGAAACTTGATAATTTAATGGTTTTAGCCCCAAGAAATGATTCATAAAAGCTTCAATATTTAATTAATGTTTCTCAAATTATGCTTTTTTGTTTGCAGAATATCTGTTTTATTTTATGCCTTAATGATGTTGTGCTAGTGTTTACACACAGAAACGTGACTGAGATTTAGGAGGTTCGGTTCATATTCCTTGACTAGAATTCTTGAATAAGATTTCGGGTAACGTTTTGTAAATTAGCTGGAATTAAGCGAATTTTTGTAAAATATATGTTTTAATCTTTAGAAATAAACAGTTGGAAATTTTAGCTGACAACAATCTACCACAACAGTATATTTTAAACGTATACAATATCTATAAAACAAATTTGATTTCAGTTCGAATCAATAACACACAAACAGAATGGAGCGAAATTAATAGGGGCGTAAGACAAGGATGTGGCCTCTCGCCATTGCTCTTTATCATATACATGGGTAGAGTACTCCAAGATTGGCGACAGATGAGATACGGTTTTATCAAAATTAATAGAAACCTAAAAATAGACTCCTTTCTTTTTGCAGATGATTTGGTATTAATACCTCCAATAGAAACAGATTTACAATATTCTATATACAATTTTAATATAATTGCAAAAAGGTACAATATGGAAATCAAATACAAAAAAAAACTAAAGTGATGGCCTTTTGTGGGAAATACCCTATACCTGGCAAAATTGTTTTGGATGATGAAATTTTAAACGAGTAAACGAATTTAATTATTTGGGTTATAATTTAACATTTCAAGATGAAGCTGATATATAAATACATTCACAAATTTTACAAAAACAACGGGGTAATTAACGGTATAATGAAACAATCTTTAGTATAGAAGAATACAGGATTACGGCTTTATAAGGTTGTCGCAACACTAGTATTAAGATATGGTAGTGAACCATGGACAATACGAAGAAGAGATGAAAGCCGAATAACAGTAAATTATATGCGATTTATGAGCTGTACAGCAGGCTACACAAAGTGGGACCATAAAACAAATGAGGAAATTATGAAAGAGTTGGATGTAGAACCCATTCTTCACCGTATACAAAACTATCAGAAAAACTGGAAAGCTCATCTTCAACGAATGCCGTCTCATAGAATTCCAAAAGCCGTGCTTCTTTACTGCCTCCAAAGCAAAAGGTCGCTGGGACGTCAAAAAAAGCGCTGGATGAAAAACTACTCTTTGAGACCGTAACAGGCCACACGGCCTAATACTTGCATGGATGATGAGGATGAATCTTTAGGTATAAGAAATCATCTCGCGTATTTACTTGCAATTTATAAACTTCTAAACCGCTCAACCGATCTTCATGAAAATTTATACACACGGTTTTCAGGTACCACGAGTGTTTAGCCGCTATGTATTATGTTATAAAGCCATTAGGTGCATGGGTTAACCTGAAACGAACATTCTAAAATCTGTCTAGTTGTCTCAATTTTCAATATTTCACAACGAAACTCATCATCATCATAGTATATTCATGAATTTAGACCATTTGTTGACCTGTTTCGGTCTCAAGAGAAACACCATCCAGAAGTCTTTTGAGTGGACGTCCTGGTCTTCTTCTTCCTGCAGGTTGATCATTGTGCCGTTTTCTTTTAACCATATTTCTTTGCTGTGGGTCGTCATATTTCAATTCCTTCTGGATTTTTTCGTGTTGAGACTTGAAAGTAGTTTTGAAGTTCCTTAGGACAGGTTACTGGCCCGACGCTAAGTAGTCCAGTGGTAGGGCTACTACCTTTTAGTCTCTGGACAGACATTAGGATACCGTATTTACTCAGTACCTGATGGAACGGTTATACCGCCGTGACTCGGTTCTCAGAGCCTCGTTTGTGAAAACGGGTTGTACCACGAGAAGGTGAGGATGAGAATTGGGTAGGAGAGGTTATACACACGTCACTACCCCTTACAAGCCTAAAAGTAAAGTGATCCCACAACAGGCCCGGAGGCCCTTGGGGTAGTAGGAGGTTAAGGCTTCCACTTTTTCTAGACAATCGGCACTTGATGTCAGCCGGGTTGTCAGCCCTGCGTGACGGCCGCCTTTACTCCAGAACAAGCGTCTGGTACTCATTTCCGTTAGAGGCTGAGTCGACCCTAGGGCCATAATGCCGCCAGAAGGTTTTGGTCAGTTCAAAAATCCTGACCCCACCGGGACTTGAGCCCTCGACTTTCCGACTTATAGCGCAGTGCCTTAACCACTACTCAGTATACATTAAAATGTACCGAGGTAGGTACTGTCCAAATATCAGCGAAATTCGACCATTATAAGTAGGGGTTTTTACCTGAAATTAGAAATTAAAAATTGATTCTAGAACCCGACATTTTTGTTTCCAAGCAGGATATACTTAATTAACCCTTAATGTTTAATTTATTTAGGCGTAGCAATTCATCCAAGTGGCAGTTTCTTAACCGTGCTAATTTAGTTGTCATTATTTATCTACAGATGTCAACGAGTGACATCTGATTAGCACGTCCCCTTAACGAGACATCTAGTAGCCAACTAAGCTGACAACCCGGCTGACATCAAAGTGTCGATTGTCTAGAAAAAGTAAGAGCCTTACTACCTCAAGGGCCTCCCGAGGCCTGTAGTGGGACTACTTTACTTTACGTTGTTTTATAGGAGGCCTTTCGATAACTTAAGTATCATCTTCTGCTTTCATTTTGGTACTGACTGTTGTTGGTAATTATTTTGTAGAGAGGGTTTATATTGCTGGGTGTGTTCTCATTTAACAGGTGTTATTTGTGGTTTCCTTGATAATTTCTAATTCTTCGAGGACGTTGATTTTCGATACATCGATACTCTATGCAGGATCGATAATACGTTGTCTATTGTGTGAATTGATGTCCTGCTTCCACTATGTGTTTTGAAAAACTGGATTTACCTTCATTCTTCATATTGTTTTCATATGTATTTATTTTATTCATCATTCGTAACACCTTCTTATCAGAAGATATTTTTTATTTTATTTATGTATTTAGCCTGGTGGAGTTAAGGCCATGTGACCTTCTCTTCCACTCACCAGGACAAACATATGTTACATCAGAATATAACAATCTTAATTAAATACTAAATGGAGAATTGACCAATAAGATAATATCTATTATATTATGATCTATAATACAACCAGTTAATGTTAGTTAAGATTAAGACTAAAACTAATAATAACATGTATTCTAGCAAGATAAATTGAATTTTGGTAGACCGTCCGTGTCTAATGCAGGGGCTTATATAAAAAAACAAAAGAAAATAATGAGATATAGTAGAAAACAAAGTGTACTGAAACAGCTGTTACGAATTTGTATAAAATAACTATTTTTCAAAATCATATAAAAGTTGATAATTATGGCTTCCGACCAGGAAGAGGAAGAGAGGAAGACCGAGGTTAACATGGAAGGAAAACATGAAGACATTAATGCAAGCAAGAGGGCTAAGCATTTTAGATGCCCAAGATCGTAGGATTTGGAGGTTTGGCACGGGAAGACGGCAGCCGCTGTAAAATCCCGAAGATAGATAGAACAGTGATATTTTACTAACTTGGAATTTATCAGCTGCCTGTTGATTTATTCGTTTAGTTTGTCTATTTAAACTTGACATTTTGTAACATCCTGTATGTGTGGGTGGTTTTATTCAGGTCACGCTGCTTGATACATAATATTTAGATTGGAGATAACATTTGACTGCTTGGGATGAGGGAGATTGCTACATCCACCTCCTCAACTTGATTATAGACGATGCAAAGCAGATCAAACTGTGTTGTACCCTATTATATCATAACAACCCCACGCGCCAGATTACAACTTATGTATCAATCATTAAGTAACATAATTTTGTGCGAATCTCTGGAAATATATTTAAAGAAGAGACTACCTAATTTAAAATTGTACAAGCTTATGGCTGTTCCTATTATACTATGGCTCCGAAAATTAGACTGTCACTAAAAACACTGAGCAACAAAAAAGTATTTTTTTTTGTGTCTGAAAGAAAAATATGTGATTCTGATAGTATTTTTTCTCCTGAATTCATATATGATATCGCGTTTTCTCCATCGCGCAAGCTTTCCTAGAGAGAGGAATTTATAATTTCAAACACTTTCATATTTTCTACATTCGTAGCTACACAATATTCGAACATTCGACTTCACATAGAAAGTAAGAAATGACGATTTTCTGCTATATTTCGCCTATGGAGCATCCCTCTTGATGGTCCAATAATAATCGGCCAGCATATTAGGATTCCATTCCCTTGTTATCTCTTTTCCATAGCTGAAATTTCCTGAGTTAGCTCATTTGGTTTTACTTTATAATGGACAAAATGACGAAAACAAATTATTAAAAAATAAATATATAAATCCATCAATTGAAACTGAAATAAAAAAAAACACTGTGGGCGATGGAGAAATTCTGAATACATATTTGAAACCACGATTAAAAACTGCATTAAGTACAACTATTGGTACTCATGAGACAAAAGTCACGTTGACCAGCGAAATCAACTAAAAAATAGAATGTGCAGAAATGAGTTTTCTGAGACAAGTAGTTGGATATACTTTTCAAGATAAAAATGATAGAAAACTAGTTAATAGGCCTACGCGGCGTGCTCTGCTACTCCTAAATACATTTTTAACCTCGAATACAGGAACTGTGTCGCATTTTTTTAACCCACGAATAATGAAAACGTGAATAAGGAGCTTTTACTGTACCAATATAATAATAATAATAATAATAATAATAATAATAATAATAATAATAATAATAATAATGATAATGATAATGATAATGATAATGATAATGATAATGATAATGATAATGTTAATGATAATGTTAATAATAATGATAATAATAATAATAATAATAATAATAATAATAATAATAATAATAATAATGCTTTATTTATTCTGGCAGAGTTAAGACAATAAGGCCTTCTCTTCCACTCAACCAGCACAAATAGAAATAAATATTTGACAAATATAGATATACACTATACTAATTATAAACAGTTAAAGATACATTAAATGTAGCAATGTAAATTTCATGTACAAACAACATTTTATAGGGTAATAACAATAATAATACTTACGATAATAATAATAATAATAATAATGATAATGATAATGATAATGATAATGATAATGATAATGTTAATAATAATGATAATGATAATAATAATAATAATAATAATAATAATAATAATAATAATGCTTTATTTATTCTGGCAGAGTTAAGACAATAAGGCCTTCTCTTCCACTCAACCAGCACAAATAGAAATAAATATTTGACAAATATAGATATACACTATACTAATTATAAACAGTTAAAGATACATTAAATGTAGCAATGTGAATTTCATGTACAAACAACATTTCATAGGGTAATAACAATAATAATACTTACGATAATAATAATAATAATAATAATAATAATAATAATAATAATAATAATAATATAATAATAATAATAATAATAATAATAATATATAAATACGATAAATTATACGAGAAAACCAATTTATATAATTACCTTACACTGGGTAATAATGAAGTCGAGGTTAGAGCAAATATAAATTTAGATTTCTTTTAAAAGATGCCAATGTCCGGCAACCCCTTATTTCTTGTGGTAGGGAATTCCAGTTGCGAGAAGTGAAGATGGTATATGACATATTTATACACCATCTCTGGAAAAATATATTGCTGGTATTTATATGTTTTTTTCCTTCTTCTTCACTTTCTGGTTTAGGCAAGAGTTGCCTGTTCCGTCTTCACTAACAGATCTAAGACCATCTCTTCCGAGGACGTCCGACATCTCTTCTTCCTCTTGGAAAATAATGGAAGATTTTATTTGGTAATCTACTTTCTTCCATTCTTTCTACATGTTCTTGTTGTTAAATATATTTTCTTTTATGGAGTAGATCTGCAGTTCTTCACGGATATCCTCGTTTCTTATCTGGTCCATTCTAGTGCAGCCTTTTACTCTTCTTAAAAATTTCATCTCGGCTGCATTTTTTCTGAAAGAGTAAATTTTATTAACGTACAATTGTCTATTTGAACCATTGTATATAAATAAAAGCGGCGGATATTGTTTCGACATGGCCTTGGCACATCACAGCGCTCCTCTGGAAGAAACTTCAAGGCAATAAAGAAAGGCCTATATTTACATGGATGAAAGAACAAAGCAGAACAGAAGGAAGAAGTAACAATGGTGAATTTGCAGTTAAGGACCTACCCTAGGGCTGTGAACTAAGAATGGGTGATATTTTGGCCAGTATAGTACGCTAGTTTGTTTTGAAGGTGTGTGAAACCCTTAATCTCTTAGAGTCGTTTTGTTTGCGTGTAGGAGACAAGTAGAATTTAATTGTGTGCTTAGAAGCAGGCCTACAGTACTTTACACGTTTTTCGTAATGACTATAGTTCTAAACAAGGCGTGGAAAGGAGTGAAAACTACCCCAGTATAACAAGGAGTGGGGGGATGGGTTTATGGCCTGCATTTGTATTAATAATACGGACAAAGTAGAGACAACATAAGTCAGGCTGTATTCCACTGGGTCTGTATATCTCTTGCCGCCGCGCGCACAGTGGATAACTTTGCCCACTGCAAATTGATACGCGAGCTCTACCTGCAACAGTGGCACACAAGGCTGTCTCTCTTTAGCTTTCGTTAGCATTTTCTTTTGTGGATTCTAAGTTAAGATGAAACGGATATGAGGTAACGATCCGGTATCAGGCCTCCATCCATCCATAGTAATTCTGCCCGAAGGCAGGTCTTTCACTGCAATCATAACATTTTCATGCTTTGATTTGCAGCTTTACTAGAGAAGTGTAGGTGTGGTAGCTTCCCGTTGCTTACCACACCGATGATGGATAATGATGATATGTCAATGATAAGGATGATAATGATGGCCATATGATTTCGGGGACCGTTTGGTATCAGGGCTATCCGACCTAAATTTACTATCCTGTCGGATACCGGATAACACTGGTCAACATGATTTTTGTCTCATGAGTACCAATAGTTCTACTTAATGCAGTTTTTATCGTTTTTTCAAATATGTATTCGGAATTTCTCCATCACCCACAGTTTTTTTATTTCAATTTCAATTAATGGATTTAAATAATTATTTTTTTTAATAAATGTTTTTTCGTCCATTTATCCATCGTAAAATAAAACCAAATGAGCTAACTCAGGAGATTTCATCTATGGAAAAGATATATCAAGGCAAATGGAATCCTAGTATGCTGGCCTGTTATTGTTGGACCATCAAGAGGGATGCTCCACAGGCGAAATATAGCAGAAAATCGTCATTTCGTTCTTTCTAGATGAGTCCGAATGTTCGAATATTGTGTAATTACGAATGTATAAAACATTAAAGTGTTTGAAATTATGAATTCCTGTCTCTCGGAAACCTTGCGTGATGGAGAAAACCCGATGTCATATATGAATTCAGGAGAAAAATACTATCAGAATCACATATTTTTCTTTCTGAGACAAAAAAAAAATATTTTTTTTGTTGCTGAGTGTAATAAGCTAGTATCCGGCCGGATACCGGACTTAAACGAACTTACGAAATTTAAAATTTAGGTTCTTTATGTAATCCACTTAACAAATATAATCATATTTTCATTTTACAACAAAAATATTAGAATTCGTACTGCACTATGGACATATTATTGTAAATAAATACCAATTTCTCTGCAGGATGATTCAGAAGTTTATTCAAAAAAGTAGTTTTATATAAAGCCATACAAAATTTCCACCAATAACGTTAACAAAAGTATTCTTGAATAATTTTTTTTCATATTATGTAGTTGCTGAAATGAAATTCCTCAGACCAATAGCAGGATATCAAAGAACAGAGAAAAAACATAACACAGAAATTAGACAACTAAAAGTAGAGGAATTAAACACAACAATAATGGTCGCTGGTTCAAATCCGGCCCGGACAATTTTTTTAGAAGAGTATTACTTTTAGCTCATGCTATAATAGTATCGAATATAAAGATATTTACATTTTCAGAAAACCAAACTAAAAAATAAGTTAATAGTTTAAAAAACTAAAACAACACGCTTTATTAGAAAATCGAACTAAAAAATGAAAAATAATTTTAATTTCCAACACGCTTGGGATAAAATTGAAGTGGTCAACAAAAAAATCATCTCCAACACATCTAGAATAAAACTAGAGTTATCTACAAAAAAATACCATCAAAAGCGTGTGGTGCTCTATATCAATTAATATATTTGATAATAAACAGATATTGGTAAAAGTAAAGTATGTAAGAAGAAAACGAAAAACCATAAAAAGCACCCCACCCTTTTGATGGTAAAATTAGTTTCTTTTGTAGATAACTCTAGTTTATTCTAGATGTGTTGAAGATGATTTTTTTACCACTTTAATTTTATCCCAAGCGTGTTGGAAATTAAAATTATTTTTCATTTTTAAGTTCGGTTTTCTAATAAGCGCGTTGTTTTAGTTTTTTAAAACTATTATTTATTCCATATTACACATGTTATATTTCTTTCTTTAAATCTAGAGTAAATCAAAATATATTGTTAATAATAATTATATTGTAGATATACCATGTAATAATTCTGTTTTTTAGATATAAGAGTAATTTTTGTATTTTTTTCTAACCTGGTTGAATGGTAGACAAGCTCTTAAAATCTTAACTGTGTCAGGTAAAATAAAGCATTATTATTATTATTATTATTATTATTATTATTATTATTATTATTATTATTATTATTATTATTATTATTATTATTATTACTGCATTCGGAAGAAGAAGAAGAAGATTATTGTTATTTTATTTCGATTGAGCCGATATATAACTAAGCAAAGTAGGCCTACTTAGATGCGTTTCCTTTTACTCCACATTTCCCTCATTTTTTTGGCTGTGGGCTTTCTTTCTCTCCTCTGTCCATGTTGTTCCAGATCTTTTCTCGGGTTTGTCCTCTTGGTCAGCCTGCCACTTGTGTGTCTTAATTTTAAATATATCTCTGTTTATGATATTTTCTTGAGTAATTTCTGCCAATTTTAAGTCCTTTTTCACTTCACCAATCTATTTCATAGTATCCACTGGTGCTTTACTTATATTTTTTTGGAATACCAGCATTTGTTTTGAACGTCTGTTTGAGTCCATTTTTTAATATGCCCATACAATTTTAACCTTCGTTTTCTAATATCACTATTATTATTATTATTATTATTATTATTATTATTATTATTATTATTATTATTATTATTGTTGTTGTTGTTGTTGTTATTATCATCATCATCATCATCATAGTACATTCACGATTTTAGGACATTTGTTGACCTGTTTCGGCCTCAAGAGAAACACCATCCAAAAGTCTTTTGAGTGGGCGTCCTGGTCTTCTTCTTCCTGCAGGTTCTCGTGGTAGAACTGGTTTTCACAAACAAGGCTCTGAGAACCGAGTCACGGCGGTATAACCGGTCCATCGGGTACTGAGTAAATGCGGTATCCTAATGTCTGTCCAGAGACTAAAAGGTAGCAGCCCTACCACTGGGGCCAGTAACCTGTCCTAAGGAACTTCAAGACTACTTTCAAGTCTCAACATAAAAAATCCAGAAGGTATTATTAATATTATTATTATTATTATTATTATTATTATATTTATTACCACGTCCATCGCTGTGGTCTCGAGGTAGCGTCCTGCCTTGTCATGCAGCGGGCCCGGGTTCGATTCCCGTTCGGGATAGGCTCCTGGGTGAAGTTTTTTTCGGGGGTTTTCCTCACCTGTTAGGCAAATGTCAGGAAGCTTAGGTCCCAGCGGTCCCCGAAAATCATCCGGTCATCATCATGATCCCTATCATTATCATCATCATCATTCCTTCACCGGTGTGAAAAGCAACGGGAAGCTACCACACCTATAATTCCCTAGTAAAGCTGCAAAGCATAGCATGAAAATGTTATGATTGAAGTGAAAGACCAGCCCTTGGGCAGAATTACTATGGGTGTAGTATTACCACAGCAGGACGTACAGAGATCAGACATGTTGAGGTGCGTGGAGAAAAAAAGTGAAATGAAAAAGGGTAAAAAAAGGATTTACACTTATTCGTTCATTGACACAGCATAGAGATTAAAATAATGGATAGTAGAGCTAGGTAATAATGTTTAATAACACTTGCAACTAGCGACATATTTTAACAGTGGCAAATAAACGAATGAAAATATTGCAAGCCCCAAGTAATAACACAACTAATTTGACATAACAGAAAATATCGCCAACGTGATTACGTAGTGCTCTTATTGCAGATGGACCAATCGGAGAATTAAAAAAATGCGAATCCGCTTGGCTATAATCAGTCAAATACTATTAATAATTCAAGCTATATCCAATTTTCCGCTGCAAATATCCCCGACACAATGTTCATCATTTGTTTTATAATGTACATTTGCGCTTTCATAAACAAAACACGACACAACGGGGAAATTTTCATTTGTTTTGTTACAATCGACCTGTCGCAATTGTTCAACTGGAAATAAATGACTATCGATATGCATGAATCTGTCTAATGTATTCAAGGTGCCACGTACAGTGTGTTTATAAAGTGGCTATTCATTTCCCAATAAACATAATAATAATAATATAATAATAATAATAATAATAATAATAATAATAATAATAATAATAATCCGGTATTATGGCAGTTGCTGCTGTCTTCCGGAAACCAAACGCCATTCCTCTCTGTCCATCCATTGATCTTCCTCCATTCCTCTGATATTCATAGCTGCTTGTACCCCTTCTATCCAAGTTTTCTTCGGTCTTCCTCTCTTCCCTCCTTTCTATTGGGATTCATTCCATAACTATTTTAGGCAATCTTTGCTCTGGCATTCTTTTGTTTGGCCATACCACTGTAATCTTTTCTTTTCTATAATGTCTATGATGTCCGGCTCCTCTTGTACACCCATAATTTCCCTTTTCTTCTTTATTTCGTATTCTATCCATTCTAGATTTTCCAGCTGATTTCTTAAAACATCCATTTCTGTACTTAAAAATCTTTTCATTTCCCTGGTAGGAATTTGCCAGACTTCAGCACCATATGTTAAAATGCTCTGGATTATGGTTTGATATATTTGTAATTTTATATTTTTTGTAATAGTTTTGCTCCACCAAACTGAGTTTAAAGCATTTATTGCTTGTTTTGTTTGTGCGATTCTATTTTTAATTTCCACTGTGTTATCACCTGAATGGCCTAATGTTTTCCTAAATAAGTGCATTCAATACTAGGTTTTAGTAGTATTAATAGTAATAATAATAATAATAATAATAATAATAATAATAACTAAATCACTGGCACTATCCAACCCGTGAGTTTATGGCCGCGTGGACATAAGCTCTCCATACATCCCTATCGTGAGCTAACGTTTTTGAATTATCCCCTGTATAATCTACTTCCGTCAAATCATAGTTAATGTTATTCTCCCACATAATTGTTGGTCTACCAACTGGGCGTTTTCCCTCTGGTTTTCCTACAAGATGCTTCCATGAACGTATTTCATTCCCCATTCGTGTCACATGTCCTTCCCATCGCAGTTTACGAGACTTAACGGTTCTTATTAAATAATAATAAATTACTGGCATTGTCGAACCCACAGGTTCATGGCCTTGTGGACAAAAGCTCTCTATACATCTCTGTCTTGAGCTAAATATTTTCCAGTCATTCCTGTATAATTGAACTATATTGAGCAAAAATGAATTAACTGTCATTTTGAAATATGTGAGTTAATGTAAGTATTGCTCTACGTGCTGCAAATATGATCCAAACCATTACCTCCATTCTTATGATATCTATGAACCTAGTACATACATACATACATACATACATACTACATACATACATACATACATACATACATACATACATACATACATACATACATACATACATACATACATACATACATACATACATACATACATACATACATACATACATACATACATACATACATACATACATACATACATACATACATACATACATACATACATACATACATACATACATACATACATACATACATACATACATACATACATACATACATACATACATACATACATACATACATACATACATACATACATACATACATACATACATACATACATACATACATAAAAGCATTTTATAGAAACAAACTGATCAGAGTGCAAAGACTTGTACTACTAAGGATAGCAAAATCTTATAGAACCGTATCAAATGAAGCACTCTGTGTAATAACAGCACAAATACCAATAACAATCAAAATTGAAGAGGCTGGAATACTCTATCAATATACAAGGAAGATCGGAGTAGAAAAATATCTCGTCGACAACAATATGGAACCGAAATATTGGCCACACCCTGCATTGACAATTAAAGTAATCACAGAAAATGAATACACCGACAGCACAATTCAGATATATACAGACGGAAGCAGAGCAATGAAGGAGTAGGATCAGGGGTGGCTATATATAAAGACAAAACTCTAATAAAAACATGTAAATACAAACTAAATGAAAAATGCACCAACAACCAAGCCGAACAGCTAGCAATACTAAAAAAGCTCTGCAATCCTTGGAACACATGGAGCGGGAAGGGAGAACAGCGACCGTGTATACAGACAGTCACATCACATTAGACTCACTAAGAAATCACAAATTCATTCATACTTGATTGAAGAAATCAGACGACAAGTATCATCTATGCAGCGGGACAACTGGATAATAAACTTCAAATGGGTGAAGGCCCACATCGGGATCCAAGGGAATGAGTTGGCGGACCAATTAGCTAAAGAAGCCGCAGCGAGCAGAGACCTAGAGGAGAGCTACAAGAAGATTCCGAAAAGTGTAGTGATCAGTGAACTGTGCAAACAAGTGTACAAAAGTGGCAAAATGAATGGGGAAAAACCACTAAGGGCCAAGTAACCAAGTCTTCTTTCCAACAATACACGACAGGCTAAAATTAAAACTCAACCTGACATATAAATTAACTATAATGTTAACAGGTCATGGGAACATCAGATCCTATCTAGATAGATTCAAAATAATAGAAAACCCAAATTGTCCCTGCTGTGATAAAGTGCAAGATATAAACCACATATTACAGGAATGCAAATTACTAGATAAGGAAAGAGATAAACTGAAATCAATAGTTATAAGAAACCAGAATTGGCCAATTAAGAATAATGAACTCATTAACAATTACACTAAGGAATTTTCAAAATTTTCAAATACAATTAAATTTGATACACTTTAGGTTAAGTAAAACATAGAACAATTGATTGTATATAGTTAACCATCTAGCTTTAAGAAAGATTAATTGTAAACACTGTTTAATTTTATAGTAGTATAATAAGAACACCACAATGCATGTAGTATTACTCCACGTAATGGAGCATGCAGTAGAATAATAAATAAAAAAAAAAAAAAAAAATACATACATACATACATACATACATACATACATACATACATACATACATACATACATACATACATACATACATACATACATACATACATACATACATACATACATACATACATACATACATACATACATACATACATACATACATACATAAGAACTTTATTAAACTAAAAGTAACATATATACAATGTTATTTACAAATATGGATCGCACGGGCAGTAAGCCGTACGTGCTGTTGACATTAACCTAGTAAGAAAACACTGACAGAATATGCCACATTTCTCTTTCTGCAGAAAGAACCAAACAAACAAACCGTGTAAAATCTCAAAATTATAAAAAGAAAAATGTTTTAGTTACCATCCATTCTGTTAAACTGAAAATATATAAAACTATTATTCTACCAGTTATATTATATGGATGCGAAACATGGACTCTTACTTTAAGGGAGGAAAGGAGATTACGAGTATTTGAGAATAAAGTTCTTAGGAAAATTTTTGGACCAAAGAGAGATGAACAGACAGGTGAATGGAGAAGACTACATAACAATGAACTACATGGTCTTTATAGGAAGCCAGATATAATAAGAACAGTTAAGTCTCGTAGACTGCGATGGGCAGGACATGTTGCGCGTATGGGGAATGAAAGACTTGCATGTAAGCTTCTTGTAGGAAAGTCAGAGGGAAAACGCCCAGTTGGTAGACCAAGAATGAGGTGGGAGAATAACATTAACTATGATTTGAGGGAAGTACATTATACAGGGAATTATTGGAAAGCATTAGCTCAGGATAGGGATGTATGGAGAGCTTATGTTCGTGCGGCCATGAACCTACGGGTTCGATAGTGCCAGTGAGTAAGTAAATAAAAGTAAAGTGATCCCACAACAGGCCTCAGGAGACCCTTGGGGTAGTAGGAGGTTAAGGCTCCCACTTTTTCTAGACAATCGGCACTTGATGTCAGCTGGGTTGTCAGCCCTGCGTGACGGCCGCCTTTATCCCCAGAACATGCGTCTGGTACTCATTTCCGTTAGAGGCTGACTCGACCCCAGGGCCATAGTGCCGCCAGAGGGTTTGGGTCAGTTTAAAAATCCTGACCCCAACGGGACTTGAACTCTCGACCCTCCGGCTTGTAGCTCAGTGCCTTAACCACTACGCTACGGCGTGCCCCGATTAAGTAAGTAAGTACCATCCATTCTGCCCGAGTGCAGGTCTTACACTACAATCATAGCATTTTCATGCTATGCTTTGCAGCATTACTAGGGAATTACAGGTGTTGCTTTCCACACATATGAAATAAATTAAATTATTTGATGTATCCTGCAGGATATAAGGATTAACAAGCAGACTGGGAACATAAATTCGACTTTGTGAAGAACTCGGTTAGTTTACGCTGCTTCTGCGTGACGGACATTTCCTTTCGTTGCTGCAACTGAACATTCTTTTTTACCCACAGTGTACAGTTGAATGATGGCGATTGGTGCACCTCATAGCTGATGGGGGTAGAATTTTTGATTCCCAAAGAGGGAATTGCCAGTCTCTGACATACCCTAGCTGTGTAACAGCCTTCCTTAACAAAAGTAGAAATGTTAGCTTTGAATATATTCTCTCTCTAAAAGCATCGAGATCTCAGCTTTTTGAAGTGACGCTGTCAACTCTCACCAGTCACTTTTATCTTAGTGACACACTCACCAGCTCAAATTTCCCGTATGACAACCAACCTAAAAGTCAAAAACTTCCCAACCTACGCTCTGGATTTTTTCAGGGAGTAAAAATCATTACTCACAGGCTGGTTGAGTGGAAGAGAGGGCCTTATGGCCTTAACTCTGCCAGAATAAATAAAGTATTATTATTATTATTATTATAAATTTACAAAACTCAGAATATCTGACAATAAATAGCAATGAAAGAGAAAATTTAATATTGGAGGAAGGAATCCAAATAAAGCAAGTGAAACAAACTAAATATTTGGGAATAATTATGGATAACATTGAAGGTATAGGCAAAGAGAATATAAAACATAGAATTGAATATCAATAAGTAAGTCAAAAGTAATGGCATTTATTGGTAAATATGGAATTAGATCAAAAATTGTACTGGATAACAAAATAATGGAACAAATATCACATTTCCAATATTTAGGATGTGATATAACTTATAGAGAAAATAAAGATATCGAAAATAATGTAAATAAATTTCAGGCTATTTGTGGAACCATAAAAAGAACCTTAGGTCGGAAAACAAGGAAAGATACGAAACTTAAATTATATAAAACAATGGCTGTTCCTGTGTTGTTGTATGGAATTGAAAATTGGATAATGAAATCAAGGGATAAAAGCAGGATACAGACAGCGGAAATGCTGTTTTTACGTAATGTGAAAGGATGCACAAGAGCGGATAGAATAAGGAATGAAACTATACGAGAAGAATTAAATATATATAAAGTTGAAGATAAAATCAGCGAAAATAATAAGAAATGGACAGAACACTTAATGAGAATGAACAACGAAAGAATACCAAAAAGAACCTTCCTGTATAATCCCAGAGGAACAAGAGATGTTGGACGACCACGTAGAAGATGGACTCCACTTTTAACTTCGCCGAAACAGGCTGCATAGCCTAAACCTTGTAGTAGAAGAAGAAGAAGAAGAATTGAATTGAGTAGCAAAAATATCATCGTTAAATTCCATATGGTGGGATAAGCATATTTGGAAAGACACAAAAAAAGATATATCGGTAAAACATTGGTGGAAATTCAAATCCAATTATTAACATGATATGTCGATGACCTTCTATTAATATATGAAGACGACATCCACATAGAAAAATAAATCGTTGCAGATGAATTGAACAAAGTGCACAGCAAAATTCAGTTCACAGAAGAAACTGAAAGTAATAACTCCATAAGCTGTTTACACTTAACACTTTGCAAAAATTTTACTAACAACAATCTAGACATGTGCATATACAGAAAACTAACAAACAACACATACTATACACCAAAAATCAAGACACCCAATACAACAGAAAATGAGTACCTGCATCAGCCTAATCAACAGAAGTGTTAAAGCTACCACTAAACAAAACAAACTACTGAAAAGGGTGGGGTTGTACAAGACAAGCTTTTTAGTTACGCGACTTATGCCAATTTTGATGTAATTTGAAGTATTGTAAACTGTTAATGAATCAAATTACCTAAGAGATATAACCGCCGCCTAAATACGTATAATTAACACGAAATGAACTAGTGGAAATATGATTTTACGTGGTAACCGTCCGACATTTTGAATTTTTCATAGAATAATAGAAATGAAGTAATTTATTTTACGTATCAAATCACATTTAAAAAGCAAGGAACTTAAAAGCTAACCAAACCTAAATTAATAACTGTAACACAAATCAATTACTCTAACTAGGTGAAATCCAGGGAACGTCCTTTTTATTATTTTACGCGGTTAAATAAGTAAAGGATAAGTCCGGACCTGATTTGTTGAAACCATAGATATGGTACACAGATATGAATCCCTTGATTAAATGTACACATTGTGCTCATTTGTGGTGTATCGCTGGTTAAAAGTTTGATAATTGGTAGTTTATCGCTGGTTAGAAATAAGGACTCTTATAACTTATGTGGTCATGACACGACATAGTCCCTAACCTATGTGGTCATGACAGGAAATAGTTCCACTTTATTTTCATATTTACGAGTAAAATAATGAAGTGATAATTACATTTCTTAGGTAAATACGTTTAATACAGTGTTTTATTAATATTTCTTGTAATTGGGTGCTCTTAAAGTGGGTAGATAAAAAGCTTGTCATCTCCCACCCGGCCCTGAAAAGAACTAAACTATATAAAATCCCTAGCACATAACAATGGATATAAAGATGAAATTACCAACAAATTAGAAAACAAAAAAGAATAAATTTAACAAATATAACAAAACTAGAAAAAGAATGTAACACAAATACAAACAAATGGACTACACTAACTTATACAGGAAACTTCTTCTTCTTCCTTCCAAGTATTAGGCCAAGGCCTGGTACGATCCTATAGAAAATTTTCTCTCCAGCATCTTCCGGAAAATTCTCGTATAAGACTTGAAAGCATAATAATAGTCCCTTCGATTGGTTGCTGGCCAAAGGAAGGCAAGACCAGTGATGGGCCTGCCATCTTATAGCCTCTGGCCAGGCTTTTCTGGAGAAGAAAAGAAAATAAAGGAAAGAAGAAATGGAAGAAAGGAAAGACTCCCTAGCCCTCGGATGCCCTAATAGCGACGGGGTCGAAAAAACAAGAGTTAACCAAGAGAGGTTAGATAGTAAAGTTAAAAGAGTGCAAAACAAAAGTAAGTGGAAGAAATGTTTTGCTCAGCTTGGGCACCTTGTGGTCGCCATCCACATATCCCCTAGATGAGGACCCCTGAGGGGATGCAGGAAACTAAACAACCAAATTAGCTAATTCGATCAAGAAACAAGATAAAAACATTAAAATCGCCTTTAAACCCAATAATAAACTCAATAACATAATTTCTGATAAAATAAACAACAAATAAGTATAAAAATAAAGACGTCTATAAACTAAAATGGATAGTTGTGAAAAATTCTACATAGGTAAAACAATAAGAAACTTTAACACTCGATATTCGGAACATTACACAAATTTTATTAATAATGAGAAAGAAAAATCAACTTTTGCCAAACATATACTCGAGACAGGTCATCGATTTGAAAAAACTCGGTTACTCTATGTCAATACTACACAAAGAGTATAATAACGGCAGCATCCTTGAAGAAATATTTACTTTTTACTTTTGAGGGTCTCTCCACTTTTCAGCGGTTACCCTGTATTCCCATTCGCCATTCTTGCCGATCACGCCATTCATCCTCCTCCAGACCTCGGTCGTTCATCAATCTATAGATCTCTCCTCTCCAAGTTGTTCTTGGCCTGCCCCGTTTCCTTCTACCAGAAGGTGACCATTCCAAAAGAGTTTTGGGCCACCTATCATCCTCCATTCTCCTGACATGGCACTGAAGAGCTCGTCTTTCGATCCTTTCCACCACTGTCTCCTCCATATCCATAATCTGCCTCACTTCTTCATTTCTTCTTCTTTCCAACCTGGACACCCTGGCACTGCGTCTTATTCCATCCATCTCCACTGCCAAGATCTTAGTTTTTTGTCCCTCTACCAAAGTCCATCCCTCAGCACCATAAGTCATTATGCTTTCCACAACAGACCTTGAAGAAATAGAGATTCTAAAAGAAGCAAAGAATAAAGACCTACTCAAAGATTACATAACAGCAGACATAAATCCACTATACAACCTTTATAACACCATCAACCATCAGTTCCAGTTAAAACGCAGAAGATGAAATATTGATTTCGAAAGGCCTCCATTCTAGAATAACTTGAAGAAGTTTAATAACTTAGTTGAGGACGACTGACTTACCAGGTAAAAAACTTATATAATTAACAACCTGAAAAGGCCTTGAAATCGTTATTCTCTAGGGATGTATCAACAGCTAAAGCTTGTCTTTGGAGCATCGCTCCCGAAATTTGGAGATTTTTTGGTCGTGCACTTGTGAAACACTCCCGTACTATTTCCACGATTTATTTGTTTATTTATTTATTATTTATTTATTTTGATTTCCTCTTCGTTTGATCATTCCCTTGCATTTATTCATTAATTTGTTTTGTTTTAAAATCTCTTAAACTTGGGGTTTTCCACATTTAAATTTGGTCATTATTTCGCGTACTGAGAGTTGTTTTTCTTTATCTTCAATCACTTTCACTTTTTCGTTTAATGGCAATGATACATACGATTTAGCCATCTTTATTCCGGAAATTTAGACGCTGCCTGTGAAAGATACGTACACAATCGGTCTCAGATCTTAAAATAATTTAAGATTTTACAGTGCACTGGTTATTTGTAAGACAGATGTCACACGCCAAATATTTGTTAAACGAACCTGTATTTCGCATAACGGGTGTGCACTGAGGCAGAAAGGAAATTTCAGATTCACCCGGCAGCACAAATCATCTCTTGTTGTTATTTCGCCTAACGGAAAATCAGTGAAGGGGAAACTAATTTATTTCTCTCTGTCTTTCCGCTTTATAGACATTTTTCATTAATTGTGTAGAAATATCCTTCCGTCTCCGCATTGGACAGGTTGCATTTTATACAAAATAAATACTAACTAACTCACTGGCACTGTCGAACCCGTAGGTTCATGACCGCGCGGACATAAGCTCTCCATACATCCCTATCCTGAGCTAATGCTTTCCAATCATTCCATGTATAATCTACTTCCCTCAAATCATAGTTAATGTTATTCTCCCACCTCATTCTTGGTCTACCAAATGGACGTTCTCCCTCTGGCTTTCCTACAAGAAGCTTCCAGCAAGTCTTTTCTTCCCCGTACGTGCAAGATGGCCTGCCCATCGCAGTCTACGAGACTTAACTGTTCTTATTATATCTGGCTTCCTATAAAGACCATGTAGTTCATTGTTATGTAGTCTTCTCCATTCACCTGTCTGTTCATCTCTCTTTGGTCCAAAAATTTTCGTAAGTACTTTATTCTCAAATACTTGTAATCTCCTTTCCTCCCTTAAAGTAAGAGTCCATGTTTCGCACCCATATAATATAACTGGTAGAATAATAGTTTTATATATTTTCAGTTTAACGTTTTTTGAAAGGAGTTGGGACATCAAAAGTGTCTGCAATGCATAATAGCACGCATTTCCAGAATTGAGCCTATGTTTAATTTCTCTGTGCATCTCATTCCTATTTGTGATTATTATTCCTAGGTATTAGAATTCAGCCACTTCCTCAAAATTTCCCTCATTTGTCATTAGCTGTCCATTTTCATTATATAATGTATTTCTACGTGTGACCATATATTTAGTTTTATTGATATTTACTTCCAGTCCTAATTTCTTAGTGTTACTCAATAGTGTGTGCGTGTTGTCCTTTAGTATCTCCTCGCTATCGGCCAACAATACTAAATCATCAGCAACTAAGGTATATATGATCTTAGATATTAAAAAGCCCTTTATTGATTTAGAGATGGCATATGATAGTGTACCTTGACAATTGTTATGGACGTCAATGAGAAATCTGAATATCTGTGATAAATGGATTAATATTGTTAGGAGGATCTATAGTAATACAAAAGCTAAAGTAAAAATACAGAATAATTTAACAGAGGAATTCACAGTGAATAAAGGCCTTAAGCAGGGATGCAGTTTATCACCAATTCTTTTTAACATTTATTTAGACTAGGCTCTTAACTTGTGGTATAAAAATGTTCTGAAATGGGTATTCCTATAGGAGGAAAAGTACTGTATTCATTGTTGTTTGCAGATGATCAAATAATTTTTGCAGGGGATGAAGATGATATGAAATATATGATAAATAAACTAATGGACGAATATAAAAAATGGGGACTGAATATGAATTTACAGAAAACAGAATATATGTGTTTGGGAAAGGATGTGGATGACCTCATACTCGAAACAAGGAAAATAAAAAAAAAATGAATCTTTTAATTATCTTGGGTCAATAATTACAAGTTCAGGTACCTGTGAGAGAAATGTACAGACTAAAATTACAATGGCAAAAAAATGCAACTAAGACATTACATGGAATAATTTCGAACAAAAATATTACAAAGGAAAATAAAATGAAAATTTATTAGAGCATAATACAGAATATCTTGTCATATGGAAGTGAAACTTGGTCTTTGACGGAATTACAAAATAATAAAATTAGAACAGTTGAATTTGATTATTTTAGAAGAAGCCTCCAAAAAACAAGACAGGATAAAATAAGAAATGAATACCTTTGGAGAGAAATGAATGTCACCACATCTGTTGTTAAGAGGATTGAAAATCAAACGCTTAAATGGTATGGCCATCTATAAAGAATGGAAAATGAAAGATGGCCAAAAAAATATATACCAGTGGTCACCCCCTGGAGGAAATAAACGTGGCAACCAAGATGGAAATGGAGAACATACGTCAGAACTATAATGGATGATAGGAATTTGGAAGAGGGAGATTGGAATGATACAGATAAATGGAAACTGAAGACGGCAAACCTATAAGTGGGGGAAAGCCGAAGAAGAAGAAGATGAACTGGAACTTAGCTCGGAAGAGGTGTATATGATCTTATATGTTAAATACGTACTTACTCACTGGCACTATCGAACCCGTAGGTTCATGGCCGCGCGGACATAAGCTCTCCATACATCCCTATCCTGTGCTAATGTTTTCCAATCATTCCCTGTATAATCTACTTCCCTCAAATCATAGTTAATGTTATTCTCCCACGTCATTCTTGGTCTACCACTGGGCGTTTTCCCTCTGGCTTTCCTACAAGAAGCTTCCATGCAAGTCTTTCATTCCCCATACGTGCAACATGTCCTGCCCAACGCAGTCTACGAGACTTAACTGTTCTTATTATATCTGGCTAGAAATCTATAAAGACCATGTAGTTCATTGTTATGTAGTCTTCTCCATTCACCTTGTTAAATGGCGTCTATAAATAAAAAAATAAAATAAAATAATACCAGGGTATGAAGAAGGCAATGTCAATTGTTATTACCTATGTTTAGGTCGCTTTTCTCTAAGTCACTCCAGGAGAACTGGTTCGCATTATTATGTTAATACTGTATACAGATTGACAGTTCTTTTGTTTTTGTTAGAATAACTACGTCATTAGAAATAAACATTTTAATAAATCAAACGCAGCTGGTAACAAATGAATGTCGGAACATTTGTTAGAGGACGGTTTGTGCCAAAGAAAAAAAAATTAATGACCCAACTTTTAATGATCTGAAGGGAATATGGCGCCGACAAAACTTTTCCAAATGAAACTTCGTATGGCGAAAGCGTTGAACCATGGTTTTAATTCAGTGCAAAAGCGAATGGGATTATACTGCGCTCAGTTATATATTTAAACGCATGCGTTACGCAATATCTATCGCTACACTACAATTCATTGACACTATCGAACCCGTAGGTTCATGGCCGCGCGGACATAAGCTCTCCATTAAGTCCTATCCTCTACTAATGTTTTCCAATCATTTCCTGTATAATATATTTACCGTATCTCAACAATTGTTGTTATTCACCGAGCTCATTCTTGGCCTTCCTCCTGGGCGTTCCCTCTAGTTTTCTTACAAGGAGTTTCCATCTCTTATTTCATTCCCCATTCGTGCCATATGTCCTGCCTATCGTAGTCTGCAAGTCTTAACTGTTGTTAGTCTGGTTTCCCATGAAGATCATGTAACTCACTGTAAAAAGTCTTCTCCATTCGCCTATCTAGTCTTCGATCAAATTTTTTCAAACTACTTTATTCTCAAACACTAAATCTTTTCTCTTCCCATAAAGTAAGAGTCAATGTTTTCATTCATACAATATAACCGGGAGAATAACAGATTTATATGGTATTATCAGTTTAACGTTTTTTGATAAGCTAGGATGATAAAAGTCCCTGTAATGCATAGCAGCATGCGTATCGAGTATTGAACCTATGTTTAATTTCTTTCTAGATTAGGATAGATTTATTTAGCCTGGTGGAGTTAAAGCCATGCGGCCTTCTCTTCCACTCACCAGGACAAACATATGTTACATATAAATACAAAAAATTACAATAATAGTCATACTAAACAATTAATTAATTATCAGTCAAATTGAATAATAATGAAAATACGCTCCTAAGAGACATTTTTATCGGTGACGAAACGTGACTGTTTTTTCACTCGTTACCGTCGAAGTCGCCCGTACATACTATACTTCACTTTACAACGGCAGGTGACTACAATTCATCTAAGGTATATAAAAAGACATAACGGTGTTCCATAATCTATAATTGGTTAATATTTTTTTTTATAATGCAGAGTGTTGTCTAATGTGGAAAAAAAGAAATTGGATCCATACGATTCCACTTTGAACAAGTTTTTCTGTTTTTATTATTGATTTCGTACATCTCAATGATGGATAAATAATATTTGAAGAGAAAAATTATACGCTCAGACCGGGACTTGAACCCGGGACCCTTGGTTCTCTAGCTGTAATATATAATTCCCAAATATGTCTTCTTAATAAAAGGAGCCGCCATTTGCAAGATAGAAGCATGGCTTCACAGCATTTGGTGGATGGGAATTACAATGTATATAGAGAAGGATTTGCGTTTAGATCGGTACTTGCTCAGGTAGCTCAGTTGGTAGAGCACTTGGTCTAGAGAACCAAGGGTCCCGGGTTCAAGTCCCGGTCTGAGCGTATAATTTTTCTCTTCAAATAAGTTTTTTCTGTATTTTATTCTTGTGGATTTTTGTGCTAATTTAGCCTTTAATGTATTATTTATCATTCCTAGGATTTGTGTAAATTTAGCGATTTTCTTCTTCACATTTTTTTTTATTTTGATATTTCACAACGTAAATAGTTGAAATGTTGTACTTGTTCTAGGTATTGGTTATTGTGTATTATCTTACTTCTATAAAAAAAATATATTCTGCATTATTTATATTTGACTGACAACTGAACAGAATTTTATATATTTTAAAAATGTCGAAGGTTGTGTTTTTTTTTGCAATTATTGTGCTAATAACGACCCTAAAGCCTTTATTTAAAACAGCCTGCGGTGGAAATACTTGTGTAAACCAATATTGCACGCAACATAAATAGAAACCTGACACAGTAGCAAAACAAAACACTAACGCGTAAACAAAATGCAGTTTGTAATAATGTGAAATTGTTAATAGAGGGCCATGATTGACAAAATGTTAGAGCAACGATTGTCAATTATTTTACATTAAAATTAAATAATGCACAACATGATGGCGTAGAATGACTTGATTAAATTCTTTTGAAACGCCCCACAATGCAGGGAAATTTTCATTTTAATTTAGTTTTGATGTTATTGAGGATGAAATGCGTTCAAATTGACCACATAATATTTCCAATCATTGTATTACTACTAAATACGTGATCAATTAAAATGCAAAACTATTTATCTCCATTTGATTTATCACAATATCGAGGTATTGAAGGTTCGATGTATCTTGACTAGAGGTTTCTTATTTCAGGAAGTTCTTTTATACTAATTCCGAGCTAAGTTGCAGCTGTATGTAAATAAACTTATATAATGAATTGAACTGATGTTTACTTGATTAAAATTCATAACTCGTTTAATTAAAAAAAAATAAAACTTTAAGTTATATTTTTTAAATTAAAACATAATGTATTAACACATTGACTTCAGTTTAAATGCTCAATGCATTTCCCCAGAAACCGGATCTAAGTCACCGTAAATTATATTGTTTATGTTCAGACATTCAAAACGAACAAAAGTTAACGGTACTTGAGATCACAATAATGGTGAAGGCCAAAACATATTCCTCTACTATTCATATATATGCAAACAATAGGTAACCAGCCAAGGGATGTACAAAACATTGCTTCTTCTTCTTCGCGGTTTAGGCTTATTTACTAGCCTGTTCCGGCTCCAAATTGCTGCTGTTTCCATCTTTTTCTTTGTTCTTCCCAAACTTCTTCTTCCTCGTGGTAAATAGTTGTATGCTGCTTTTATTAGTCTATTCTCAGTCATCCTTGCTAAGTGTTCTTTCCAATTTGTTCTGTATTTCACTATTGTTGTGTTTAATTCCTCTACGTTTAGTTGTTGTCTTATTTCTATGTTATGTTTTTTTGTCTGTTCTTTGATATCCTGCTATTGGTCTGAGGAATTTCATTTCAGCAGCTTGTATTCTGGCAGATTGTTTTGTTGTCACTGTCCTTGTTTCGGATCCATAAGTAATAATAGCCACTGCCATTGTCTTGTATAATTTCATTATAGAGTCTTTCCTGGCTTTATTTTTCAAAGTTATTTTTAGTGTATCTGTTATGTAATTAAACTTATTTAGTTTGTTATTTATATCTGTTTCTGCTGTGTATGATATTTCGCAACCTGGGAAGTTACATCTTACCATTGCAAAATATATAACAGGAGAGTTTAGCGAGTATAGCCCGTCTTCTGAGGCAAATGGGTTAATCCGACGAGTCCGTCTATTGGGAGAACGTGGTATCATTTTTACCCGCCATATGACTGAATTGTGTACGGAACTGCTATCGATATAAATATTTGTTCTTAGGCAGCATCGTATTTTACGGGAAACAAGTTTGAATACAACATATGATGGTGCCAATAATTAGGAACTTCCTCAGTTTCATATTTATGAATGAAAAAAAAAAGGATAGCTTATGTGCCTACCTAATTAGACGTTTATGCTTTTTCCACGATGTCAATAGATAACCTTTATTAAACGGTACAATTCCATTACGACCAGAATGTATGCTCCATGCTGACTCACCTGTAAGTTCCACTGTTATTTTCAACACATCCTCAATGGTTAATGTCTGAAATGTTCACCAAATTGTTTTATAATATTCAAATATTTAATTTTGTCTCTGCTTTTCAAATGCTTTGCTCTAAGTTTTTTTAGATATTTTTTGTTAATTATGCCATATTGAAACAATTGAAATTCCTACGTATTTTGAATTGTACTTGCGTAAGAATAAAACAATGTATTAAAATTTTAATTATATATTTCAAGATTCTCCCATATAACGTATACAGGGTGTATTAAAATGAATAACGCAAACTGAAATGGTTGAAATTATATGATACAGGCAAAAAAGTTGCAGTAAACCTGGGAATTAAAATATAGAACAGTAAGTAAATTAAATTCTGCGGAAATGTTTTTTTTTTTTGAGGCGTTCAGCTGGGATTTCTAGAAGAGATAAAATGAAAAACAACACAATTAAACAAAATATGATTGTTCAAACTTCAATTGTGGATTTCATAAAATACAAACAATTAAAATGATATGGACATTTAAAAATAATGGCAGAAGACAGATTCTAAAGAAGAATGCTAGAATCGGCCCCACTTGGTAGAAGAAGAAGATGACGGCCAAACGTAACGTGAATTTATGTTGTTTTCAGTAGCATGAGGAAAAAGGATTGGACGATGAAGATTGGAATGACAGGGCGATGTGAGGGAGAATCACAGCTGATTAATTGGGCGCAGGAAGATGTGAAACATTGTGAAAGCTGCTAAATAATTAATTAATTCTTCTTCTTCTTCTTCTTCTTCTTCTTCCTTCCATGTATTAGGCCAAGGCCTTGTTACGATCCTACAGAAAATTTTCCCTCCAGCGTTTCATAGGACGGCCCAGAGATCTTCGTCCTCTTGGTATATAATTATAAACAGCTTTAGGGATCCGATTTGAAGTCATTCTTTCAAGATGGTGTTTCCAATTTAGGTGGTACTGTTTAATATATTCAAAAATTGGCGTAGTCTTCAATTCTTTTAAGATATCGGTGTTCCTTTTCCGATCCTATCTGGTGTAATCCGCTGTTCTGCGGATGAATCTCATTTCACAAGTCGCTATTCGGCTTTCATGTTGTCTTTTTAGTGTCCATGCTTCTCTACCATAGGTCAACACTGGTCTAGCCAAAGTGTTATATAGACGTAATCTGGTGTTTTTTCATAACTTGATTAATAATTCCCAAACTTTTATAATAACTAGTATTTTTTCAGGGATATACTTTTCATCCCAGATAGAGAGATAATATCCAAGATATTTAAATTGATTAGATCTCTTTAAAATTTTATCCTGGAGACAGATTTTACTTTGTATGGGGTCCTTTCCATGAAATGCCATAATTTTAGTTTTGTTAATTGATATTTCCATATTAAATTTGACACTTATTTTTTGTAAATTATAAATTGATCGTTGCAAATCATTTTCGGAAAGTGCCAGAAGAGCTAAATCGGCTGCAAAAATAATAGCATATAATAATAATAATAATAATAATAATAATAATTTTATTATTCCGACTTTTACAATGAATATACATTTTTCCGGTACCCATGTTTACAGTTAACTACACATTTGTTTCAACACGTTTTTCCATTCCTGTCTGTTCATCCATATTCCCATTCCCTCTTAGTTTCATTGATTCCCTGAATCCACGTAATATTTGGTCTACCTATCTTTTTCCTTCCCTGTGGTTCCCAATCCATGTACCAATTTGTTTCTTCTTTATAAAATCTAATATTGAATATTGTACCTGCATTTTTTCTTTTATATATGAATTTCGGATTTTATCCTTCCTGGATATTCTTGCAGCACATCTCCAGTAGTCCTTTTCAGTGGCGAGTAATTTTTTTTTCATTTGTGCATTTAAAGCCCACACATCAGCTCCATAGGTAATAATGCTTTGATTATTGTATTAAAAATAGTTTTTTTTTGTTTCTTTGAAGATATGTTTGTCCCATACTATTCCATTTAGGGCAGATATAGCATACTTTCCTATATTGATCCTGTTTCTTATCTCTGTTTCTTGTTTTCCATCTTTAAAAAAACTGATCCCACAACAGACCCGGAGGCCCTTGGGGTAGTAGGAGGTTAAGGCTCCCACTTTTTCTAGACAATCGGCACTTTATGTCAGCCGGGTTGTCAGCCCTGCGTGACGGTCGCCTTTACCCCCAGAACAAGCGTCTGGTACTCATTTCCGTTAGAGGCTGAGTCGACCCCAGGACCATAGTGCCGCCAGAGAGTTTGGGTCAGTTAAAAATCCTGACCCCAACGGGACTTGAACCCTCGACCCTCCGGCTTGTAGCTCAGTGTCTTAACCACTACGCTACGGCGTGCCCCAAATTAGTAATTTTAATTCCCAAATACTTAGATTCTTCAGTGTATTTAATTGTCCCTAAATTTTCTTCTAGTATTAAATCTTGAGGAAGATCCCCTATTGTCATATATCTAGATTTGTCCATATTGATCTTTAAACCCCGTAAACTATATTCTTGTATTACTTTTCTAGTGAGGTATTTTATATCTTCAAATTCTTGAGCCAATATCAGTTGGTCATCTGCAAACTGGAGTGTATATATTGTTGAATTATCATCTAGTGGTATTCCCATCGGTTTACATTTCTTTTTCCATTCTTCAATAGCTTTTTCAGTATAAATTTTATATAATGTTCGAGATATACAGCATCCCTGTCGTAATCCTTTATTTGTTTGAAAACCTTTAGACAAGTACTTTCCCATTTTTACTTGCACATATGCTTCTGAATATAGTTTTTGAATTGCTTCAATCAGTGTCGGATTTATTTTTTTAGTTTTAAGACTTTCCATAATTTTGATGTAGGAATGTTATCGTAGGCAATAATAATAATAATAATAATAATAATAATAATAATAATAATAATAATAATAATAATAATAATAATAATAATATTGTTATTAAATAATAGATGCTGAAATGTAGCCAGTTTTGAGTGTATAAATTCCTCATGTAAATGTGTGTGAGCCCAGAGGTTTGAAAATCGCTGGTTTGACGCTTACACACAGTGAGGCGAACCAAGTTAATTGTACGAGCGCGTAAAGTGTTTGAAGATACGATCCGTGTAAATCGTATTGTCAGTGATCATTGTATTCCGCACAATAACTTGTTATTTAACAAATAAACCTCTTCGCAGTGCATAAACCGACTATCTCACCTCCTGCACATGACGTCAACCAATAGCGAACCGCTGCTCTGTGGCGTGAACTCGCGCTGTAAGACACCGTTTCTTATTGTCGACTCAGTATTTCTTTCTCAGGCGTTTTGCTTTGTGGTTAGGTTGGTGTTTATTGTACAGTTAAGTACTTTTTTACAGAAATTAAACCCAATGGGTACAACTAGGTCACGATAAACAACCTGTCTCAAGGTTGAGATTTTTAAAATCCTTTACCCCCGCCGGGAATCGAACCCTGGTTGCCGGAGTGGAAGGTAGGGACTCTATTGACTGCGCCACGGCGACGGAAACGCATACATATTTAACATATCAAGCGGCGTTGTCACGTTTTATTCACTGTCACTAACATACTATATTATAACAATACTGCAAAAGACAATAGTTGCAACGCTGTTGGAACTATATCCACGTGGAGTTGACATGGAATAGTATATAACGATGTGAGATTGGGAAGTGGTTTTTACAGAAGCGAGGAAAAATTAAAAAAAACTCGCTGTCGCTCGGTTTTATAAACCTTGTAAAGTTTTATTTTTAAGGGGGGTAGACTTTAAGTTGGAATATATCTAATTTTGAAATTTTTTTAAATTCTGAGATTCTGTAAAAGCACTTCACAAACGTGCGTTGTACATTATTTTTTGTGCGATGGTGTTTTCAAAATAATGTATAATAGTATAATAACATCTTAGTTGGAAATATTTGCGTTCATTATAAACAACTGACTAACGTTAACAGTGGGGGCAATGTTTACTAGTTGAAACTACAGGAGGCTGTGGCACCAATCAGTGATAAAATGGCGGCAAGTACGTATTTATTGTTTTATATTGCTTCCAAGAAAGTTCAGTTAATTTAAAATGCAGTGATTTGTTTTATATAATGTATATTAACACTACCTTTTGATATTTTATGTATATACATTGAACATATTATATATAAAGGACAGTGGTTTTACTTCCCGCACGTGGTTTGTAATATGTAACATTTCAGTATAGTTATTTTATTGCAGTATAGTTATTTAGTTTGGCAACTCCGAAATGCAGTAATTAAACTTTCAATCATGGTCGACATTGCTGTAAGTACGACAAAACGCACTATCGCGCAAAAACATAATTTTATTCGTCAATTATAATGCGAAGACATTATTGGCAGAGAAGTGTTTTCAGTTTTTGGTGATTGGAGCGGTGTCTTAGAAGCCTCTAATAACAACTCCCCGGCTCTGCCTGACAGTAACAATGCATTTTTTTTTAACCAGAGGGAAACAGTTGCCTTTGATGCCGTCTGGAAACTAAAGTATCGAGTCCACTTTACAACAATCAAGTTGTTCAATATGAAATATATATTGTTACGTGTCGTGTAATGACGTTTAAATTACGTGGGGAAGGCGAGATATTGGCCTTGCATTGGTTAGAAAATATCTGCAAGTCGAAATGTCTGGACTGTGATTCCAGACATCTCAACCAATATCTATCTTCCTATTCGGGAAAAATCGGTGGCCAGAGGCTTCTACAGTTCGAAGCGTCTCGAATCTATGTCTAGGAAGTTCCTCGCGCCTATATAAATAAGGCGAAGTGAAGACACCAGTAAGTCTTGTGTTGAGCGGCAAGAAGTTACGTGTAAGGGAAATTGTGAAGGCATTTATCAGACACTGTGAGATAAAAATTTAAAGAAGATTAATTGTTGGAGAAAATTGTGATTAAAAGTTTAGTGATAATTTGTGGACGACTGTTTAACCCACACCCCAAATGGCAGTCAATGACCAATTAATTTTGTTTTACAACCAATGACAGTCGTGTTTCACCTCGATATTTATCCAATTATGTTTATCAAAATAAAGAAAGCTCCTCATTTTTAACATTCTGAACATGTCAGAGCATTATTTTGCAGTGACTGACTCTCCAACAAATGCATTGAATATAGCACATAATAAACAGATTCCTTCAAACTACACATTTGATAATTGTGTGTTCAATAATTGTGTTTTTAATTAATGATTTTACAGATTGTTTCCTAAAAGAAATAATTAATAACCTATAATTTTGGTTATAATATACAGTTTTACGCGTTTCATTTTTTCTCCACTAGGGTGAATCTTATAATATTGCGATCCTATTTGGCAAGAAATAATATTATCAAGTTGCAGTGAACAACAAATTAAACATAACCAAGCATTTCTCATTTGTGTTCAAACATCTACCGTTTACATTAAATATATAAATATTTTAAAATAACTGTATTTATATAATGATTTGTGAGTAAACAGCTTAATTTTATTCGTTAAATAGACCTAACAAATGCCACTCTTGATTTCCAAATCCTCTTAGATAAATTGGAAATCTCTCGTGGCATTACTTGTGATACTAAAGTGTTTTGTGAAATCTGTCTTGGTCATTTTCGGTGTCTACTGAGCGGGGGGGGGTTGCAGTACGTTTTAAAATATATTTTCGTAAGATCGACCACAATAGCTACAATATTTCGTTATTGACCAGAGAGAGATAGAGAGAGAGAGAGAGAGAGAGAGAGAGAGAGAGAGAGACGAAGGAGATGAAAGGAGAGGGATGAAGGATAGAATGATTAATTAATAAATCAATTTAGGTTGAGAGGCCTAGAATTTTCTAAACGTTGGCAGAACGAGAAGATGACGCAATGTCAACATGATCTAACAAAGCTCCTGGGTTAAACCATTTAATTTGTTTGCTTTCTGCTCATGTCCACAAACAATCACTATCTTCCCTTCTCAATCTAAACTTGAAATCACTTTCGTGATAATGATATTATCTGATAATACCTTAATACAGGGTGTAGGCTTCCCCAAACCAATTTTATTATACAGAGTGACACATAAGATTTCTATTATTACCGAAACCATCTGCAAAAAAAAATATTTATTGTAACGGTCATTACTGATAATATTCATCATCATCATCATCATCAACAACAAGGAATAAGCCCAATGGCCTGTTCCGATCTAATTATAGGTCGAATTGTTCCTTCCATCTCTTCAATGGTCTTCCCAACATTCTTCTCCCTACTGATAAAATTCATACTAAAATTCTGTTCAAGTAAATAGTTAGAAAGTAAAAATCGACCAGCCGCACGGGCTAATTGTCACCACTTCTGTCAAGAGATCCAGGGTTCTATTCCTGGTCAGACTATATGCATTTTTCCTTAACAAAAATAGTTCCTGTCTGGGATTTATGTTAAGATTAGGTTCAGGACTCTCCTGGCGCTTCATTATCATTTATCACCCATCATATCGTCGGGGTAACGTATGTCCGTCTTCCAGTTGCCCCAACCTAAGAAATAGATTAGAATTCTCCCATTGTCAGGGGAGAAACCCAGAAATGTCATAAAAAGATAATCTGGTGATATTGACAAAAAATATATACATATAACTGGCAGGTGCCGTCGTCCTCAACTAGCTTATTTTTTTTAACTTTTAAGTACTTAGGTCTTTCGGAAACCATCATCAGCAGAAGGATATGCGCTACTTACCCTTGGAGTTGTTTTGCAGCAATGGAAAACCGCTGACCGCTGATATCAAAAGCGTCGCAAAACAACAACGGTAGTGCATACCCCTCTGCTGATGATGGAAGCCGGTTTCCAAATGGCCTAAGTTCTTAAAATAAAAAAAAAGCGATAGTTTACTTGAGGACATTTTTTAATATTTTCCTTTGTTGTACCACTAAAGAGATGGAAAATATTACGTAACAGAGAGCTACACGATCTTTATATGAAAACAGATACAATAAGAATATATAAGATTCGTAGATTGCGTTAGAGGGGACATGTGGGACAAATGGGGGATGTTAGAGTAGCATGGAATCTTCTTGTAGGAAAACAGAGCGAAAGCGTCCAGTAGACAGGGCAAGAATGAGATGTGAGAATAACATTAACCATGATTTGAGGGAAGAAGGTTATACAGGGAATGATTGGTAAACATTAGCTTAGGATAGGGATGTATTGAGAACTTATGTCCGAGCGGCCATGAACCTACGTGTTCAATAATACTAGTGAGTTAGTAAGTTAGTTAGTAAGACATTAAACCAAGAATTAGCAAGAATGGGTTCGAATATGTACAGTAGGGGTGGGGGTTACGTACTCTAAGAGCGCCGATGCACTCACACAAACATTGCCTCACCGACTACAGATAAGAGAAAGAACAAACTTGTTCAGTACTGTGTCTGTAAGACTGTCATATCCTTTAGTAGAAATGTACTGGTGACGTAAACTGTTTTGTATCGCACTGATGAAAATTCATGTCGTTTAGGTATGCAACTAAGGTATCGAAAACAGGAGGCGCGCTCTCACCGACAACGAAACTGCCTACCATTACTTGCCGAAATCTACCTTGATATTTCTCGCAGACAAGCGTTGTGATGTACTTACTAAGGCCGTATCCATTTTTATTTTGTTCAATGCCCCAAGTTGTCATCTGACATTTGTGTTGTTCTCTTCTGGCATCGACTTAATTGTAACCCACTTCTGAAGTTGGGGAGCCTGGAAGGCGAAGTCATGTTATCCCGATGATATGATGGATGATAAATGATAATGAAGCGCCAGGAGAGTTCTTAACCTAAACTTAACCTAAATTCCAAACAATGGGCAACCACAGGAACGATTCCCTTTAAGGAAAAATTCCTAAGGTTTGACCGGGAATCGAACCCGGTACCTCACGAACAGTAGTCAGAAACGCTTACCACTAGCCTTCTTTGAGGCTGGTCGTATCAAAAAAAAACCTGCCGTTTTTAACAGCAAGTCATTAAAATTCATCCCCAAATCTCTCATTTGAACTGCAGGGAATTAATGCGACTTCTCACTGGATGTATTGGTTAACTCTCAATACTTGCAAAAGGTGGCTTGATCCCGATTTTCAGTACACATAGCTACTACGAAAGCACGGCCTATCGATCCTCTTGGCTTGGAGAGTTTCCAGCAAGAGGTGTCAGAAAAGTTAAATTCAAGGCAGACTCTCAAACGATCGCAGCGTGGCAACTGCTCTACCGAGTACACCCGCGCTGCACCCACCCACTCCCCCCCCCCGCTGTAAGGCATGCAGGGAGTCCATCCGCTACGCACAGCGGTTTGCCATTGCTGGATTCTGGCTTCGATTTCTGTGCCTTGCAATTAAAAACGGTAAATATATTTTTGTATAAGACTTGAAAGCATAATAATAGTCCCTTCGATTGGTTGCTGGCCAAAGGAAGGCAAGACTATTGATGGGGCTGCCATCTTACAGCCTCTGGTCAGGCTTTTCTGGAGAAGAAAAAAAATAAAGGAAAGAAGAAATGGAAGAAAGGAATGACCCCCTAGCCCTCGGATGCCCTAATAGCGCCGGGGTCGAAAAAACAGAGTTATTAATCAAGTTATGAAACCATCCCTTGTACAAAAAAACACCAGATTACGTTTATATAACACTTTGGCTAGACCAGTGTTGACCTGTGGTATGGACACTAAAAAGACAACATGAAAGCAGAATAACGGCTCGTGAAATGATATTCATGCGCAGAATAGCGGGTTACATCAGAAGGGATCGGAAAAGGAACACCGATATCTTAAAAGAATTGAAGACTACGCCAATTTTGGAATATATTAAACAGTACCAACTTAAATTGGAAACACCATCTTGAAAGAATGTGTTCAAATCGAATCCCCTAAGCTGTTTATAATTATACCAAGAGGACGAAGATCTCTGGGCCGTCCTATGAAACACTGGAAGGAAAATTTTCTATAGGATCGTAATACTTGGAAGGAAGAAGAAGAAGAAGAGAAACATATTTTTGTGGACACGGTCTTGGTATATCCCAATTCTCTGGGATAAATTTGAAGGTAGATTTAGACATGGAGTGATTGCCAGCCCTTGTAAGTGTCTAGACGCCCGGGTCTGATGCACAGTAGATGTTAATAGTGGTGTAGTTTGTGGTACACACTGTTATATTGCAGTTTTGATTAAGGGATATCTCTGTGTGAAGTATTGATAGCTTGAAGACGTAGCAAGTTTGACATCAAATAAAAAGTTGAAAAGGTGTGAGAATTGTGACATATATGTCGGTTGCGACACATGTCATTCCCACACAAACACGAACAAATACACGGTATTTGTGTATCTCTGGGGCTAGAATTATTATCTAGTAATAAACATGATTGCAATAGAGATAGTATAATATCAGTGGTTTCCAATTAACCCATTCGCCTCAAAAGACGAGGTAGACTCGCCAGCAGTTAAATGACCTTCAACTCAGAAGATGAGGTACACTCGCTAAACTTTCCTGTTATATCATCATCATCCGGTATCATGGCAGCTGCCGCCGTCTTCCGGAAACCAAACGTCATTCCTCTCTGTCCATCCATTGATCTTCCTCCATTCATCTGATATTCATAGCTGCTTGTACCCCTTCTATCCAAGTTTTCTTCGGTCTTCCTCTCTTCCTCCTTTCCATTGGGATCCATTCCATAACAATTTTTGGCAATCTTTGCTCTGGCATTCTTTTGACATGTCTATACCACTGAAATATTTTCTTTTATGTAATGTCTATGATGTCCGGCTCCTCTTGTACACCGATAATTTCCCTTATTTCTTTATTTCGTATTCTATCCATTCTAGATTTTCCAGCTGATCTTCTTAAAACATCCATTTCTGTACTTCAATTTCTTTTCATTTCCCTGGTAGGAATTTGCCGGACTTCAGCACCATATGTTAAAATGCTCTGAATTATGGTTTGATATATTTTTAATTTTCTGTTTTTTTTTGTGATATTTTTGCTCCACCAAACAGAGTTTAAAGCATTTATTGCTTGTTTTGTTTGTGCGATTCTATTTTTAATTTCCACTGTGTTATCGCCTGGATGGTCTAATTTTGTTCCTGAATAAGTGCATTCAATACTAGGTTTTAGTTCCTCTCCATTGTTGAAATTTATATTTTCCATTTCTTCTCTTATACACTGCTGTTATATATTTTGCAATATTTTGTACATCCCTTGGCAGGGTAATATTTCGTTAACATTTATGAATAGTAGAGGAATGTGTTTTTGCCTTCGCCCTTATTGTTATCTCTAGTACCGTTATCTTTTGTTTGTTTTGAATTGTCTAAAAAATGTACAATATAATTTACGGTAACTTAAATCCGATTTCTGGGAAAATGCATTCAGGATTTAAACCTGAAGGGAATGGGTTGAAATGAACTTAGTGACCAGAAATATGTTTTCTGATCAGGTGGAGGGCGGCAGATTGAACATAACGGAGACTATTTAACTCATGTCTCAAGTGGAAGTCAATGACCAATCACGTTTCAATGAATTTTGTTTTACAACCAATGGCAGTCGTGTTTCACCTCGCTCTTTATCCGTTTCTGTTTATCAGCTCCTGGTTTTGTGGTGAAGAAAGCTCATCCTTTTTAATATTCTTAACAGCTCAAGCATTATATTTCTCCAATAAATACATTGAATATAGCAAATAATGAACAGATTCCGTAATTTTACCGAGTTCTTTAGTAAAAAAGCAAATTAATAAATAGCCTATAATGTTGATTATAATATACAATTTGATGTGTTTCATTATTTCTCCACTAGGGTGCATTCTTACAATGTTGCAATCCTATTTGGCAATACATAATGTGATCAAGTTGCAGTGAATATATAACCTCATTCTGATTTGTTTTCAAAAATCGCCGTTAACATTAAATATATAAGTATTTTAAAATATCGGTAATCATGTTTTATGCCGACATAAGTGTACTGAGGATGGGGTCGCCAAGACCTTGAAATCGCAATCTACTCAGATGATTTATTATGACGAGAGGTATTTTAATTTATCTTAAATTAAGCCACATAATGATTTATTCCTATGAAAGTTCAATACTGGTAACGATATTTAAGTAATGATTTGTGAGTAAACAGCTTAATTTTATTCGTTAAATAGTCCTAACAAATGCCACTCTTGATATCCAAATCCTCTACATAAATTCACTCGTTGCGTATAATCAAAAAATAGAGTTCAGTTACAACTTACGAAAAAAAAAAATTGCGCGATAGTACGGTTTGTCGTACTTACCAGCAATGGCGACCACGATTGAAAGTTTAACTTCCTACATTTCGGGGTTGCCAACCTAAATAACTATATGATGAAAGTTAAAAATTAAATTGCACCTGTTGGTAGGTGCCGTCGTCCTCAACTTTGTTAATATATTGTATATAAAATTAACTGGAGCGCTTTCGGAAGTTACCTTCCATCTTCTGCAGGTTGAGCTTCCGCTACTTGTTGTTGTTGTGTACGGTGATGTATACTCCAACTGTTTGTAGCAGCAACTGACTTGTTTTTAACGATCTCGTATAATGGGTTTGACTGGGGTTAATTTTATATGCAATATATTAACAAAGTTGAGGACGACGGCACCTACCAACAGGTACAATTTAATTTTTAACTTTCATCATATGACTTCACCTCAACGGAATTTGATATGAATTTTACTAGTAATGATAAATAACTATACTGTTATATTAAATTTACACCCATGTGCGGGAAGTAAAACACTGCCCTCTAGGTATACTACGTATAATGTATATACAGAAAATATGGTTTTTATGGTTTTTACGTTTTCTTCTTAGAGACTTTACTTTTACCAATATCTGTTTATTTTCAAATATATTAATTGATAAAGAACACCCCCACGCTTTTGATAGTAAAATTATTTTTTTTGTAGATAACTCTAGTTGTATTCTAGATGTGTTGGAGATGATTTTTTTGTTGACCACTTTAATTTTTATCCCGAGCGCGTTGGAAATTAAAATTATTTTTCATTTTTTAGTTCCGTTTTCTAATAAAGCGTGTTGTTTTAGTTTTATAAACTACTAGAAGTCTCGGCCACGCGTTGCTGTGGCCAAGGTATACGTTAAAAATTTAAATTAAGTTGCTGTCTTTCAGCCAGATTACTTAAAACTAATACTTACACACGAAATTAATAATATTGAAAATAAAATAAACACTGAACACACTTAAATTATGAAATAATAAATATTTGTAATTCAATTGAAATTCGTGGTTGCAACAAAAAGCACAGCCATCTGGATCTCTCTTTGTTAAATAATAAACCAATTACCTTACCAAATTATAGCTCGGGACCCAGCTCCGTGTGTCTGAAAGGAATTTGCTGACTCAGCTGTTAGTACTATGCGAAGCAGAGAAGTGTACCTCCTCCACTCCCCACACTTCCCATCGCAAACACACAGAGCTTGGACCCAAGCTGTACCTTACACCCCCATCTGTTAGAATAGTATGGAACTCACAGATAATTATAACTCTTTGTTAAGTAATAAACAAACAATTTGCAATAAAAAAATAATGCGACTATAAATTTAGTTATAAACTATCCTATGTCGCAAGTTGGATCAAACTGCACACAGTGTGCAAAATTTTATTAAAATCGGTTCAGTAGTTTAGGATTCCATCGCGGACAAACAACGTGACACGAAATTTTTATATATTAAGATTATATATTTTTAACTTTTCATCGATCCGTATCAAGTGTTTACCACACTCGTATCGCAATATACTAGTATTTCAACTATATTTTAAGTTGTTGTTCCCTATTTTAATATGTTTCTTCTAACCTTTCTTTGTGCCTTCCTCCCTTCCGATAAATTAAATAAGTGTAGAATGTATTTAGCGAATGTTCTTGGTTCAGTGTACATGTAAAGCTTCCTTGGAGAATATTTCAAAGTTTGTAATTTGATTTGTTAAGTTAAAGATGCCTTCTGGATGCTTTCTGATTAAATTGAGAAATTTATAAATAGTAAAGCAGTGGAACTTGTTGAAAGTTTTCATTATAAGGAAATGTTGGAATTACACGGATAACGTCACTTATACGTTCTCAAAACACAAATAATTAAAGTTGTGGAATTGTCTTTGTAAAGACGATAATATTAAACTTCTAAGACAATATTTAAATTTCATATTTCCTTTAACACTTGCTATCATTTGTTTCTTATTTACATTATTCATACAAGATGATTCACAATAAGTATTACAGACTTCTAGGGAACTTAGTACATAAAGTTTTTATAGAGGAACCCATGTCTGGAAACATACCATTTTTATGTAAAATAAGTTTGAAGATCGAAACACAATGGGCTGAGATCGTGTGTCTTGTGTTTCAGAATAAGTATTGCACACTTCTTGGGGTTGTAGAGGGAATTAGTAGATAAAGTTTTGGTAATGGAACCCATGGCCAGAAAAAAACTTACCATTTTTATGTAAAATAAGTATGAAGATCGAAACACAATAGGCTGATATCGTGTGCCTTGTGTTTCAGAATAAGTATTTTAGAGCTTGTATAGGGGACGTAGTAGATAAAGTTTTGATAATGGAACCCATGGCCGGAAACGTACAATTTTTATGTAAAATAAGTTTGAAGATCGGAACACAATGGGCTGGTATCGTGTATCTTGTGTTTCAGAATAAATATTACAGACTACTTGGGGTTGTAGAGGGAGTTAGTAGACAAAATTTTGATAATGAAACCCATGGCCGGAAACATACAATTTTTGTATAAAATAAGTTTGAAGATCGAAAAGCAATGGGCTGATATCGTGTGTCTTGTGTTTCAGAATAAGTATTACAGACTACTAGGGGTTGTAGAGGGACTTAGTAGACACAATTTTGATAATGAAACCCATGGCCGGAAACGTACAATTTTTGTATAAAATAAGTGTGAAGATCGAAACACAATGGGCTGATATCGCGTGTCTTGTGTTTCAGAATAAGTATTACAGACTACTTGGGGTCGTAGAGGGAGTTAGTAGACAAAATTTTGATAATGAAACCCATGGCCGGAAACGTACAAATTTTGTATAAAATAAGTTTGAAGATCGAAACACAATGGGCTGGTATCGTGTGTCTTGTGTTTCAGAATAAATATTACAGACTACTTGGGGTTGTAGAGGGAGTTAGTAGACAAAATTTTGATAATGAAACCCATGGCCGGAAACGTACAATTTTTGTATAAAATAAGGTTGAAGATCGAAACGCAATGGGCTGATATCGTGTGTCTTGTGTTTCAGAATAAGTATTACAGACTACTTGGGGTTGTAGAGAGAGTTAGTAGACAAAATTTTGATAATGAAACCCATGACCAGAAACGTACAATTTTTGTATCAAATAAGTTTGAAGATCGAAACACAATGGGCTGATATCGCGTGTCTTGTGTTTCAGAATAAGTATTACAGACTACTTGGGGTTGTAGAGAGAGTTAGTAGACAAAATTTTGATAATGAAACCCATGACCAGAAACGTACAATTTTTGTATAAAATAAGTTTGAAGATCGAAACACAGTGGGCTGGTATCGTGTGTCTTGTGTTTCAGAATAAGTATTACAGACTTTTAGAGCTTGTAGAGGAGACGTAGTAGATAAAGTTTTGATAAGAACCCATGGCCGGAAACGTACAATTTTTATGTAAAATAAGTTTGAAGATCGAAACACAATGGATTGGTATCGTGTGTCTTGTGTTTCAGAATAAGTATTACAGACTTCTACGGGTTGTAGAGGGGACTTAGTAGATAAAGTTTTGCTAATGGAACCCATGTCCGGAAACGTACCATTTTTATGTAAAATAAGTTTGAAGGTCGAAACACAAATAGATTATACAGGGAATGATTGGAAAGCATTAGCTCAGGATAGGGATGTATGGAGAGCTTATGTCCGTGCGGCCATGAACCTACGGGTTCGATAGTGCCAGTGAGTAAGTAAGTAAGTAAGGTCGAAACACAATGGGCTGAGATCGTGTGTCTTGTGTTTCAAGATAAGTATTACAGCCTTTTAGGGGTTGTAGAGGAGACTTAGTTGATAAAGTCTTGCTAATGGAACCCATGGCCGGAAACGTACAATTTGTATGTAAAATAAGTTTGAAGATCGAAACACAGTGGGCTGGTATAGTGTGTCTTGTGTTTCAGAATAAGATTTACAGACTTCTAGGGGTTGTACTACACCTGTCGAGTCAGAGGAAAATCTTTTTGGACGAATTCTGGCGGCAGCAGAAATTATTGAGCACACGCCAGGTCTTGTGAGGCGTGTGTATGAAAACGTGCGTCGCAGGTACACTTTGTGCAACGAACAACAGGGTCACCACGTGGAACCACACTTGTAGTACAGCCACTAGAAGTCTGTAATACGTATTCTTAAACACAAGATACGGGATATCAGCCCATTGTATTCCGATCTTCAACGCTATTTTACATCGAAATGGTACGTTTCCGGACATGGGTTCCTTATCAAAGCTTTATCTAGTAAGTCCCCTCTATCAACCCCAAGAAGTCTGTAATACTAATTGTGAATCATCCTGTATAACTAAGTAGTCACAATGGGTTAAAGCAAATATATGCACTATCTACTTTGCTATTCAAGTTTTACTAGAGAATGCAATCAAATCTCTACAGAAAAAAGGTACTACCCATAACAAATTAAACGGTTGGTGCAGACGCCTGCTCTCGAGCAGCTATTGTCTTAATTTAACTATTGCAGCCATATGACGTCATACTAGTTTTAAATGTTATGTTAGTTTTTTTTTATATCATATTAGTTTTTAACCCATTCACCTCAGGTTTAAATGTTCGATGCATTTTCCCACAAACCGGGTTTAAGTTGCCGTAAATTATATTGTCCATTTCAGGCATTCAAAACAAACAAAATATAACGGTACTCGAGTCAACAATAATGGTGAAGGCAAAAACACATTCCTCTACTATTCATAAATGTTAACAAGAGATTAAACTACCAAGGGATATACAAAATATATAACAGCAAATTTAAGCGAATGTACCTTGTCTTCTGAATTGAAGATTAGTTAACTGCCGGCGAGTGTAGTTCGTCTTTTGAGGCGAATGGATTCATTATAAAACTAATATAACATTTAAGACTAGTGTGACGTCATATGAGTGTAATAATTAAATTCAAACAATATGCCTTGTTCGTTAGCAGGACGATATAATAATATTACAAAAGACAAAAATTGCAACATTGTTATGATAATTATATCCACGTGGAGTTGCCATGGAAACGTCGATTTATACGTCAATTATAATGCGAAGACATTATCGGAAGTTTTTTTCAGTTTTTGGTGATTGGAGCGGCGTATTAGAAGCCTCTTAACAACTCCCCGGCTCTGCCTGACAGTAAAAAAGTATCTTTTAAACCTGAAGGATACAGTAGCCTTTGATGCCGCTTGGAAACTAAAATACCGAATCCACTTTACAATGTACAGTTTTAGCTAATTTAATTTTTGCTGGTGATGCTAGACTTCGCTAAACAAATGAACAATGGTGCCATTTCCCCCACTTTCTCTTCTGGGGCTGTGTTACATCAATTTCTTTAAATAACTTAACAGAATCCTAACCACCATGCGACAGCGCACTTTATCAAGAGCGACGACACCTAAGTGTGTTAAATGTAATACCTCGGGCGCTAAAGTCGCACTGCGCTGTATACATGCACAAATATCAGTTAATTACTGCCACAACTACTGTCGGCGGCAGTGGTCAAGTAGTTGTGTTCCTTGTATATAGTCCCGAGAATCGCGAGTTCGATTCCGGGTGAGATGAATGGATTTTTAGGATGGCAAAATCTAAGGGAGAAGTCTTCCTGAGGGAGTTCTAGCCGTGGAACTCGAGGCTGAAGATTTTTGGGCCTCTGAGAAAAATTCAATTGATGTTTGCCATCCAAATAATACCGCTTTTCATTCACTGACATCTATAGGGGGAAAATGGTAACTATATTATCTTGGTCGATCAACAGTCGATATGAGGAGTTAATAAAAATCACGCACAATCTTCTGAAGATGTCTGCGCAGCAGTAGATGAAACGTCGGGTTTAAATAAAACTGGACCACGGCCAATCAGCCCGAAAGACCAACTTAAGAGACAATAATAATGATATTTGAGAATCAAGTTTTTAGGACAATTCTTGGATTAGAGAGACGAACAGACAAGGAATGGAGAAGAGTACATAACAATGAGCTAGATAATCTTTATAGAAAACCAGGTGTAATAAGAACTGTTAAGTCTTGTACACTACGATGGGCAGGACATCTGAAACGAATGGGGAATAGAGGAAGATCATAGAAGTTTCATGTAGGAAAACCAGAGGGAAAGCGTCCGCTAGGTAGGCCAAAATAAAATGGGAGAATAACGCTAACCATGATTTGAGGGAGGTAAATTACATGGGGGATGTTACGAAAATGGCAAATAATAACAACAATAATAATAATAATAATAATAATAATAATAATAATTTATTCTGGCAAAATTAAGGCCACAAGGCCTTCTCTCCCTCTCAACCAGCACAAATTACAAGTGTATATATATGTACGTACTATACTAATTATAAAGAATTACATATATAGTAAATTTTGCAATGTAAATTTCATATACAAACAACACTTCATACGGTAATAATAATAATAACAATAATAATACTTATAATATTATCTTATTGTATCTTGTAAGCCCATGTTTTCCTTAACAGAGATTTAGGCGCCCTCTCCTACAGGGAAGAATTTGAACCATACTAATTTACTTACACGTTTTCGTATAGATGTCATTTTGAGTGGTCCGTGGTCAGCGTTCCGCCTCATACTGACATCTAGGAAACCAAGGTAGTGCAAGGACGGGAAAATTCAGTAAATGTTGCTTAGAGGCCTCTTTATTCAGGCCTAAGGATCATTTACGAGCCTGAAAATCTTCAGACTCGGGACACACGGCTTAAAGTCCCTCCCGGAGGACTTGTTCCTTGGATTTTTCCATCCTAAACAAATCCTTCGACCCCGGCCGGGTTTGAACCCGCGACCCTTGGGACCAGAGGCAAGGAGCATAACCACTAGTCACCGCGGCCGATATAATACAGTAATAATATAAAGTGATCCCACAACAGGCCCGGAGGCCCTTGGGGTTGTAGGAGATTAAGGCTCCCAATGTGTCTAAATGGCTCAACGAGTAGGGTGCGTGTAGGCAAACAGTTTTCAGACACTTTTGAAATCCAGAATGGGTTGAAGCAAGGAGATGCACTATCTCCTCTACTATTTAATTTTGTACTAGAGCATGCCATTAAATCTTTAGAGAATGAGGAAGGCTTACAACTGAATGGTATTAATAAGCTGTTAGTTTATGCTGATGATGTAGTACTACTGGCTGATAGCGAGGAGATACTGAAGGCCAACACACACACACTATTGAGTAACACTAAGAAATTAGGACTGGAAGTAAATATCAATAAAACTAAATATATGGTCACACGTAGAAATACATTATATAATGGAAATGGACAGCTAACGACAAATGAGGGAAATTTTGAGGAAGTGGCTGAATTCAAATACCTAGGAACAATAATCACAAATAGGAATGAGATGCACAAAGAAATTAAACATAGGCTCAATTCTGGAAATGCATGCTATTATGCATTGCAGAGACTTTTGATGTCCCAACTCCTTTCAAAAAACGTTAAGCTGAAAATATATAAAACTATTATTCTACCAGTTATATTATATGGGTGCGAAACATGGACTCTTACTTTAAGGGAGGAAAGGAGATTACGAGTATTTGAGAATAAAGTTCTTAGGAAAATTTTTGGACCAAAGAGAGATGAACTGACAGGTGAATGGAGAACACTACATAACAATGAACTACATGGTCTTTATAGGAAGCCAGATATAATAAGAACAGTTAAGTCCCGTAGACTGCGATGGGCAGGACATGTTGCGCGTATGGGGAATGAAAGACGTGCATGGAAACTTCTTGTAGGAAAGCCAGAAGGAAAACGCCCAGTTGGTAGACCAAGAATGAGGTGGGAGAACAACATTAACTATGATTTGAGGGAAGTAGATTATACAGGGAATGATTGGAAAGCATTAGCTCAGGATAATAATAATAATAATAATAATAATAGCTTTATTTTACCTGGCAGAGTTAAGGCCTTAAGGCCTTGTCTACCACTCAACCAGGTTTAAAAAAAATACAAACAAAAAATAGTCTTAAATCTAAATTACAATATATATATAAACGATTACAAGTTATGAATACAATACAATTAATATTTATAATGTATTTTGATTTACTCTAAATTTAACGAATTAAATATATAATATGTACAATATATATAAAAAACAGGAAAAGATTAATGACATAGTATAAAATTAAATAAATAGAGAAAAATTAATTATTAGACAACAGGTAACTGTATAAGCGTGACTTAAAGGTACCAAGTGTGCGGCAACCCCTGATATCTTGAGGAAGGAGATTCCAGGAGCGGGCAGAGGCTACTGTGAAGGAAGTAGAATAGGAGGAAGTGCTATGAAGAGGAATTGTTAGCAGACTGCTATCTTGTGATCTAGTGTCAATATTGTGGTAAGAGGATAACTTCTCAAATCTAGACGCCAGGTAAGTAGGGATGTATGGAGAGCTTATGTCCGTGCGGCCATGAACCTACGGGTTCGATAGTGCCAGTGAGTAAGTAAGTAAGTAACTTTTTCTAGACAATCGGCACTTGATGTCAGCCGGGTTGTCAGACCTGCGTGACGGCCGCCTTTACCCCAGAACAAGCGTCTGGTACTCATTTCCGTTAGAGGCTGAGTGTACTCCAGGGCCATAGTGCCGCCAGAGGGTTTGGGTCAGTTTAAAAATCCTGACCCCAACGGGACTTGAACCCTCGACCCTCCGGCTTGTAGCTCAGTGCCTTAACCACTACGCTACGGCGTGCCCCACAGTAATAATATAATAATAATAATAATAATAATAATAATAATAATAATAATAATAATAATATAAAAATAATGATAATAATAAGAGTTAAGACTGATGGGTAGGACATTTGACACGGCGGAATGAAAGAAGGCCATGAAAACTTCATGTAGGAAAACCAGACTGAGAATGCTCAATAGGTAGAGTAAGAATGAGGTGGGAGAATAGTTTCAACCATGATTTGAAGGAGATTAATTAAACATGGTATGATTGGAAAAAAGTTAGTTCAGGTTAGGGATGTATGTATAGCTTATTCTCGCGCGGCCATGTACCTCTCGGTTCGATACGAGTAGTGTTACTTAACAACGCTTTATATTAACTGAGCTTCAGTTTTTCAACTAAAATCCGGCCTTCAATATATTTTGCTCAGGTGCCTGCTTTGGTTTCATACATATTTATTTTTTTAGTTGCAAATGTATTTACTCGTATATTTAAATGTTCAGTAAATTCTGTCCTCACAAAATTATTAAACTTTTATACATTTTTACATCTCGTATTGAATGTAAATTACCCCATCAATAGTTCAATTGTCTTCGTTTATCCTGAAATTTTGGTAATACGCACGCGTTGTTCAATTTACGTAAATATTTATGAAAAAAATCGCATTCACTTGTTTAAGGTGCACATTGAAATGAAATTGAATGTAGGCCTATTTACTTTACAAAACATATTGTTACGTAGAAAACCCGTGCATTGTGCAAATTCATAATTGCATTTACATGTTTTAAAACAAATGACAACACGCACACTAACTTTCTTTCTCATACACAAGCTATTTTTTTTAAATATTTATATAGTAGCTTATTCACCATTATATACCGGGTCTCCGGGTTGAAAATTACCAATTTTAACAATTCGCCAAAGTCGGTTGTACACTTAGCCTAGAAATTTCAAACCCAATTCAACCCCCCACGATTCTAACAAAAATTACCAATAATTTCAAGTATAGAGGTAAACAAATTAATGAAGGAGTAGGAAAAATTAGCCATCTTAATATGGCCCCTGGTTCTGGTGATAGAATGCTTGCTGCTTTATTGGCGTGCTCTGATCGTTAACCAGCGGGATTGAAAATTTTAATTGCAAATATTAGTCTTCTTCATACGTACAATCTTACGGTCTCGCTGATGAATTTTGTATCCAGCGCTTCCTTGGACGGCCCAGAAATATCTTGTCTGTTGTGCAATAACGAAGCATGGCTTTGGGTACTCTATCTGTACTCATTCGTCGCGAATGATTCATCCAGCTGCTATTCTGGTATATATTATGTAGGCCTATGTTCTTAACGACTGGTTCTAAACATAGTTCCTTCAAGACATCATCATTGCGTTTGTGATTCAATTTGGAGTATCCTTTTGTTGTAGGGAAAACAAAAAGATGCAAATATAAAATTATGGAATATTCACCTGAAAAGTCCGTCTCCTCAACTTAATTAATTATTTAACTGTAGCGCTTTCAGGATTTGTCCCATCATCAAAACTAGTGTTTCACTGAAGATGTGGTAGAGGGGGTTACATGTATGGGTTCGTTTTCGTTTATCAGATTGTCGTTGTTGTGAGCTGCTTTCATGATGTCCATCTCTTCGAGTACGTTTATCATCGCTGGAGCACAGAGAAAATAATCCAGCGAAGATAAACGTACTCGAAGAAATGTAAATCATGAAAGCAGCTCACAACAACGACAATCTGATAAACGAAAACGAACCCAATACATGTAACCCCCTCTACCAGATCTTCAGTGAAACACCAGTTTTGAATCCTGCCGATGATGGGACAAGTCCCGAAAGCGCTACAATTACATAATTAATTAAGTTGAGGAGACGAATCTTTCAGGCGAATATTTCATAATTTCATATTTTAATTTTGAATAATACCTCAACGGAACACATCATGATTCTTATAAAAGTTGAAAACAGAAATAATGCACCAAGATTCAGGGAAAAAATCGTTATCCATGATTTGAGGGAGGCGAATTTTACAGGGGTTGACTGGAAAACATTGCGAATAGGAATATATGGAGAGAATATGTCCGCGGGGTCATGAACCGCCGGACTAAATATTGTCAGTTAGGTAGTTTGTGAACTGATTGATGGAAGATCCGCGTTAGGCCTATTGTAGTATCTCGTGATATTGCCAGTGTTGGATTATTGTTGTGAAGTAAATGGGTTTGAATTTAATTTTTAACTTCAGCCTGCAGCCGGTTAATTGTAAAACATCACGTCGCCCGTGTGGGCGAAGCCAAAGTACGGATTCAGCGCTCTTTTGTAATTCCACGTACGTTCCTCTCTGTAATAAAGAATTTACTTGCATCACAAATCTAACTTGTGTCCTGTTTGAAGAGTATTTTACTATTATTTAATGTCACGTTTTAAGGACGTTTCTGCGAGCCTTCATTCTATGGCTAGCGTGCTTGCTTCTGATTTCGAAGATCCAGGTTCAATTCTTACAAAAGCTTTTTCGAGTATCCTTAATGTAATTTCCAAAATTTCGTGCCACTTGTCCCGAATACCTTTTTTTACGCAATGCACGCTCTGTAACTAATTAACTTTACGTCACCTGCACTGTCGAACCCGGAAGTTCATGGACATAAGCTCTCCAAACATCCCTATCTTTCACTACTTTTCAAGCTTTTGAATTCCTACACTCCTAGTAACCTGGCGTCCAGATTTGAGAAGTTATCCTCTTACCACAATATTGACACTAGGTCAAAAGATAACAGTCTGCTAACAATCCCTCTTCATAGCATTTCCTCTTATTCTACTTCCTTCACAGTAGCCTTTGCCCGCTCCTGGAATATCCTTCCTCAAGAATCAGGGGTTGCCGCACACTTGGCACTTTTAAGTCACGCTTATACAGTTACCTGTTGTCTAATAATTAATTTTTCTCTATTTATTTAGATTTATACTATGTCATTAATTTTTTTCTCGTTTTTTATATATCTTGTACATATTATATATAATTCGCTTAATCTAGAGTAAATCAAAATGCATTATAAATATTAATTGTATTGTATTTATAACATGTAATCGTTTATGATTATTGTAATTTAGATGTAAGACTATTTTTTGTATTTTTTAAAACCTGGTTGAGTGGCAGACAAGACCTTAAGGCCTTAACTCTGCCAGGTAAAATAAAGCTATTATTATTATTATTATTATTATTATTATTATTATTATTATCATCATCATCGTCATCTTGAGGTAAAGTTTTCCAATCATCCCTGTATAAATCACCACCCTCATTATTGGTCTATCCAATGGGCGCTTTCTCTCTGTTTTCCTACAAGGAATTTCCATTTTGAAAAAAAAAATGATAAAATAAAATTAAAATATCGTATTTGAATTGTAGCTGATTTTAAGTACTTCTACAACATTCTAGTTTATCTACTATGAAATAATTTATTCCACAAGCGAGCAGTGTAGCCGCTAAACGCCCCGATCGTTACAGGTTGTATAATATATACCAGTACATCCCTTCTTGTGGACATGGGTGCTCCATAGCGGGAGTTTCTTTACCAAGCCAATTTAGCTACTATTATTTCCCTACAAATATCTGGGAGGAATGTGTCGTTTACACATCCGTCAAAGAGACATCTGGTGTACAATTAAGGTACTACTTGGATGGTAAAGACGATTCAGTTTTGCTCATAGGAACTAATTTAGGTTTGAGGTGGACTAGTGGTTATGCTCCTCGCCTCTGGTCCCGAGGGTCGTGGGTTCAAACCCGGCCGGGGTCGATGGATTTTTTAGGACGGAAAAATCCAAGGAGTAAGTCCTCCGGGAGGGACTTTAAGCCGTGGGTCCCGAGTCTGAAGATTTTTAGGCTCGTAAAGGATCCTTAAGCCTGAATGAAAAGGCCTCTAAGCAAAATTTATCGAATTTTCCCGTCCTAGTACTACAGAGATGAACAGACAGGTGAATGGAGAAGACTTCATAACAATGAACTACATTGTCTTTATAGGAAGCCAGATATAATAAGAACAGTTAAGTCTCGTAGACTGCGTTCGGCAGGACATGTTGCACGTATGGGGAATGAAAGACTTGCATGGAAGCTTCTTGTAGGAAAGCCAGAGGGAAAACGCCCAGTTGGTAGACCGAGAATGAGGTGGGAGAATAACATTAACTATGATTTGAGGGAAGTAGATTATACAGGGAATGATTGGAAAACATTAGCTCAGGATAGGGGTGTATGGAGAGCTTATGTCCGCGCGGCCATGAACCTACGGGTTCGATAGTGCCAGTGAGTGAATGTGAGTACTACCTTGGTTTCCTAGATGTCAGTATGAGGCGGAACGCTGACCACGTACCACTCAAATTATATCTATACGAAAACAAGTGTAACTAAATTATTATGGTTCAAATTCTTCCCTGTAGGATGAGAGCGCCTAAATCTCTGTTAAGGGAAATGTGGGCTTACAAGAAAAAAGGAGAAGGTTCTTTTAGAAGCCCTGATATCTTAAAACTCAGCACTCACGGCTTAAACTAACTCCAAGGGACTTGTCCCTTGGGTTTCTCTTTCCTGAATAATCCATCGACCCAGCCCGGATAGAACCCATGATTTGCATTGCCAGAGACAATGAATTTAACCTTTAGAACGTCAAGGTAGAATGTTATAAATCCATCCATACTAATTCTGCCCGAAGGCAGGTCCTTCACTGCAATCATAGCATTTTCATGCTATGCTTTCAGCTTTACTAGGGAATTGTAGGTGTGGTAACTTCCCGTTGCTTTCCACACCGGTGAAGGATGATGATGATGATAATGATAAGGATGATGATGATGATGATGGCCATATGATTTCGGGGACCGTTTGGGCCTTAAAGTTTTCCTGACATTTGTCTTACAGGTGAGGAAAAACCCCGATAAAAACCTCACCCAGAAAAACTGCCCCGACCGGGGATTGAACCCGGGCCCGCTGCGTGACAAGGCAGCACGCTACCTCGAGACCACAGTGGTGGACTATGTTATAAATAAAGATGATTAAATTCTATTTATGAATGTTACAGTGTTTACTTTGCATGCTGTACTTAGAATGTATTTGAGCGAAATCATTAGGGGGAGCGCCCAAGGTAGAATTCCCCTGACAAGGGACAGAAATCTCCATAAGCAATGGATCTCTATTTATTTATCATGAGATCAGGGAGTCCCTAGGGAGATCGTGGTGGCGGGATGCATTGTCCCTAGGGTGTAGCCTGGACTAGCCTTGCTAATGACCGCCAGTTTCCTTCTGCAGGAAATGCAGTCCCTGTCCCTCTCTTGGGATTTCAACATCTTCCGCTTAGATTTACTTCTTTGCTAGTATAATTTTATCCAGTGCGCAGGGTGGTTACAAATTCGTAGCAACCGCATCATAAATAATTTTATCTCAGAAGTATTTTTCTTTATTTCACTTTTCTGGGCCTTTTTCTTTAGAAGACTCTCGCCTACTGTTGATATTGGATCATCACCAAAAGATTATTTTAATTTTATAATTTGATGATCTCTAAAATAATTCTGGATTACATGAAAATCATTATATTTATTAGGAGTTTTAAGTTTACTTGTAAACACAGACAAGAATTAGACTAATATATAAAAATCAATGTTTGTTTGTTCGTATTCTATGCGCGGCCATACCGTTGATCCGATTTGATGGGATTTTTTTGCAAAATATTCAGACGATTCCCGGGATGAACATAACCTATACGAGAGTTGTGATATTTAACCCCTTCATCCCTAAAAATCACCCTTTGTAGTGAAAAACGTGAAATAAAGTCCCTAATTTGACGCTTAAATAGCTTGCGCTGCCTAAACCATAACAAATACACCAAATTAATGCCCACAGAATTAAATATCTCAGAAAGCTCTACAAAAACGTCCGCAACAGCATATGTTTATCTCTTACGGATAACTCACAATAACCATTTTTGTCTTTCATTGAAGCCAAGATGATCGGGGTGAGTAGATTCCCGGGTATGCGTGCTCTGCCATACTGTTCATCCGATTGAGATGCGGCTTTTTGAAAAATGTTCGGGAGATTCCGGGGACGAACATAGGCTATAAGAGAGTTGTAATACTCAACGCCTTCACCCCTAAAAAATCACCGTTTGTAGTGAAAAATGTGAAATAAAGTCCCTATTTTGACGCTTAAATGGCTTATGCTGCCTAAACCATAACAAATACACCAAATTAATGTACACAGAATTGAATATCTTAAAACACTCTACAAAAAATTCCGCAACAGCATATGTTTATCTCTTACGGATAACTCACAATAACCATTTTTGTGTTTCATTGATGCCAAGAAGATCGGGATAAGTAGATTTCCGGGCATGCGTGCTCTGCCATACCGTTCATCCGATTGAGATGGGGCTTCTTGAAAAAATGTTTAGGAGATTCCGGGGATGAACATAGGCTATAAGAGAGTTGTAATTCTCAATGCCTTCACCCCTAAAAATCACCATTTGTAGTGAAAAATGTGAAATCCATCCATCCATAGTAGGTATTTCACTGCAATCATAGCATTCTCATGCTATGCTTTGCTGCTTTACTAGAGAATTATAGGTGTGATAGCATCCCGTTGCTTTTCACACCGGTGATGGATGATGATGATAATGATAAGGATGATGATGGCCGGATGTTTTTCGGGGACCATTGGGCCCTAAACTTCCTGACATTTGTCTTACAGGTGAGGAAAAACCCCGAAAAAAACCTCACCCAGGAGCCTGTCCCGACTGGAAATCTAGCCCGGGCCCGCTGCGTGACAAGGCAGCACGCTACCTCGAGACCACAGCGGTGGACAAATGTGAAATAAAGTCACTATTTTGACGCTTAAATGGCTTACGCTGCCTAAACCATAACAAATACACCAAATTAATGCACACAGAATTGAATATCTCAAAAAACTCTACGAAAAAGTCCGCGACAGCATATGTTTATCTCTTACGGATAACTCACAATAATCATTTTTGTCTTTCATTGATGCCAAGAAGATCGGGATAAACAGATTCCCGGGCAAGCATAGCAGCTCAAGGCTGTTGGTAAAAACACATTAACATTTATTTAGGAGTAGCAGCGCACGCCAGTTATTAGCTAGTTCGTAATAAAAAAAACGTAATGTTTTATTCTTGTTATAAAAAATTGTTAAAATTAGCGGATTCCAAAGGAATGATGCAATTAGGATGTTCTATGAAAATATTTGTAAAAAATCAGGGATTTTCACTGACCCTATCTAGTATACACCGAAATTGACCATGATATATATATCCTATTTCAAATTTGTAATGCTTGTAGAAACAAATTAAGTACATAAAACATTTGAAAAGAAGACAGTCTGCTGGAGTTAGACAATTATTGTGGTCGTGTTGTATTGTTACGAGTGTCAGATGTTTATCATGACAGTAACAAGTCATACATCAACCGTTTCAAGATACTAAGTTCATGTCACCTTTCATTGTTACCAACACAATAGAAATCCCGCTATTTTATTCAAAACAAAGACGAATTTCTCAATACTACAATACTGTGCAGATTTTCTATTCAATAGTAATTACAAAAACGCACAATTTAATTATGCTGATTTACCCATGCAAGACAGAACCAAACAAGGCATATAGCAATTAATTTAATAAAATAAGTAAGATATACCCCTTAACTAGCAATATAGGACCATTAGGTGTATCAGATTACCCGAAACGAATGATTAAAAATCACTATAGCAATAGCAAATTTCGGTATTTTGCAACAAAACTCGGTACATGATCTTGAAATAAAACGAGGAAGCTATTCTCCAAACATCAGGGAAATCCGACCATTAGATGTGGGGGTTAACTAGAAATCCGACTTAAAAAAATCGCTCCAGAAGTACCTATGTTTGCATTGTCGTAATATATTTTATGCAATTAAATTAACCCTTAAATTGACAATATACTATACTATATTATACATTAGTTAATGTTTTATTAGGAAATTCGACAATAAAGTGGTTTTCCTTCAACCCAAAGTAATTTGTCGCCAGAGCTTTCTGTCTAAAGCATCTTCTTCCCTCAAATATCTAGCTTTCATACTTCTCCCTACTCCATCTATCCAACGTTCTCTTGGTCTGCCTCTTCCACTTCTTCCATTAGCTTTTCAATCAATTCTTTGTTGATCTATCTTCTTCCATTCTTATGAGGTGTCCATACCATTTCAAATGTTTTTATTAATTTTTTTGCGACTTGCATAATTTATTTTATTGTGCTGTTTCTGACTTTATCCTGTCTTGAAATTCTTGCCGATCGCCTCCAAAAATACATTTCTGCTGCTAACAGCTTCTTGTCGTGTGTACTTACTGTCCAGGTTTCGGACCCATATAATACAATTATATGTAACAGGGTTTGAGGGATAGTTTTCTTCGTTGTGTGTATATAATATATATATATATATATATATATATATATTAGTTTAATTTATTTAATATTTTCAAAAAGTAATTAAGTTAAACAGTAAAACTGAATTTGTGTCAAAAATACAACAAAATTAAAAATGTAATAACTTAGGTCATTGTAGGTTTGTTTTCTCTGCTGTCCAACACATTTAAACAAATAGCACAAGGAATTTAATTTCTCCAATTTAACAAAAAAACATATTTTTTATTCATTGCCACGAGTTTGTCATTTCAACATTTCTGGTATTCTCTCCTGGCATTGGCGTATTGTAACCCACGCCCGAGATTGAGGCGCCTGGTAGGAAGACGGGGTTACGCTGCCCCATTGATATGACGACGATGGGTAATTACGCGCCACGAGAGGCCTTAAACCTAAACATAAACCAATGAGGTGAATATGATATTGATGATAATGATGACCAAATGATTCCGGGGACCGCTAGGGCCTTAACGTTTCCTGACATTTGTCTTACATATTTCGTAAATCAGCGAAATCGGACCATAATATCGATTTGCTGTGAATTCGCTTAGTCTCCACTGATCCTGCGTGACGGACGTACTTGTTTTATAAATCCAGTAATTGTTTGTTTCCATATCTGTCCAATTTATAACCGTTCCCACAGCAAAATTATCTTTGCCTTCATGTTGTGTTGTCATTTTTTCAGGACCCAAATTATTGCAAGAATAACTGTTTTATTTCCAAAATATAACCCTTACTTGGGCAATGTATCTCATTATATACATTGATTTCATTATATATATATATATATATATATATGTTATAATTAAATATTTGACATTGAGCAATGCAAGCTTCTTCTTCTTCTTCTTCCTTCCAAGTATTAGGCCAAAGCCTGTTACGATCCTATAGAAAATTTTCCCTCACCGGGAAATTCTCGTATAAGACTTGAAAGCATAATAATAGTCCCTTCGATTGGTTGCTGGCCAAAGGAAGGCAAGACCAGTGATGGGGCTGCCATCTTATAGCCTCTGGTCGGGCTTTTCTGGAGAAGAAAATAAAATAAAGGAAAGAAGAAATGGAAGAAAGGAAAGACTCCTTAGCCCTCGGATGCCCTAATAGCGTCGGGGTCGAAAAAAACAAGAGTTAACAAAGAGAGGTTAGATAGTAAAGTTAAAAGAGTGCAAAACACAAGTAAGTGGAAGAAATGTTTTGCTCAGCTTGGGCACCTTGTGGTCGCCATCCACATATCCCCTAGATGCAAGCTTAATATGGTATGATAAGAAAAATAAATGCCTGGACGGGATTCTAACCCGGATGTCTGAGTCTGTACCTCAGTGTGATATCCATTACACCACCAGGCGAATCCAATTCAAACATTTATTTTTCTTATATATGTATTTGCTTACTTGTTATAGTCAGCTACTAGATGGCAGTGAAGACCGAGTTCTCGCGACGTCTAGTAATAATGTAGGATAATACATATATAAGAAAAATAAATGTTTGAATTGGATTCGCCTGGTGGTGTAATGGATATCACACTGAGGTACAGACTCAGAGATCCGGGTTCGAATCCCGCCCAGGCATTTATTTTTCTTATCGTACCATATATATATATATATATATATATATATATATATATATTTGAGAGTACTACATGTATAAGAAAATTGTATGTTTGTCTTGGAATTCTTGGGTAGCTCGGTTGGTTAGAGCGCTAAAGGTACAGACTTTAGAGACTCGAGTTCAAATCCCGACTCAAGCGTTCTTTTTTCTTTTCATATCATAATTGCCTTCATTGCCAAATGTCAAAAATATATTTATAATATCTATATATACAAGCGTTACTGCTATAAAGTAAATATTCTCTTTAATAATTTGCTTAACTGTTATGTTAGCCGCTAGATGGCAGTTGAAAGAAATTTCCGCTACCTCTTGTGTGAATTGAGAGTACTACATGTATAAGAAAATTGTATGTTTGTCTTGTAATCCTTGTGTAACTCAGTTGGTCAGAGCGCTAAAGGTACAGACTTTAGAGACTCGAGTTCAAATCCCGACTCAAGCATTCTTTTTTCTTTTCATATCATATATATATATATATATATATATATATATATATATGTATACACGAATATATGTATTTCTGTCTGTTTGTCCTGTATGCATTATCACACCATTCATCCGAAAGTGATCAGGCATTTTGCAAAATGTTTAGGCGTTTCCCAGGATGGTGTTAGGCTATAAGAGAGCTGTAATACTCAGTTGCACTTAAAAAATCACCCTTTGTAATGAAACATGTGTTTTTCGTAACTTTTTGGACGTTTAATTTACTTACGCTGCCTAAACCACAGCATATGCACCAAACTAATGCATACAGAAATGAATATCTCAACGAAATATACAAAAATATTCCGCGACAGCATATGTCTATCTTTTACGGATAACTCTCAATAATCATTTTTGACTTTCAGCTCATTTATGCCAAGAAGATCGGGATAAGTAGACTCCTTCGCAAAGGCGAGTAATCAGCACGGGGTATCTAAAAATAATAACGATATAAATTTATAATTATTTTTATTTTTACTTCTTCAACTAAACATAGAAATACATTTAATTTATTTAGGCGTAGCAGCGCACCCCGGTATTAGCTAATTATTTATAAAATATTATAATAGTTATTTATAAAATAATATTAATATTTATAAATAGAAAAACAAACGAGTAGAAATGACTTAAATTGTTGTCAAATTACGCAATAATGTACAATAATAACTTGGAGTTCAATATTATTTCGTTTTCATTGCGGTCCGGAATATTTATATAACTGGCAGGAGAGATTTTTTTTTTAATTTAAGGTTCAATGACATTCTATTGCAAATGGGACACTTCAAGTGTAATACACTAAATCAGTTCTTAATTATTTTACACTCTGTACCTATACAATTTTTGAAACTTGAGAAAAAGAGTTCCCTCCATGGCATCTTTACCTTGTCGTGATGGAGTGGCTTGCGTGCTTAAATGATCCCGAGAGCTATGCCGGCGGTAGCATTGCTGCCGATAGGGTTACCCATGCCGGACTGGTCGAAGGTGATAAGCAAAACGAAAAAGGTAGCTTCATCGAAAGAATGACGATCTTTCACCGTAAAAATCCAACCGTCAGGAAACGCGTACATGGGTTCTACTGGGTTAAAATTATCCGGAGATGAAATAGTCCCCCATTCGGTTCTCCGGTGGGGACTACTTCAGGAAATCCATGCCAAAGTTTCAAACACAGGGGCATGTTCCTAGGAACATGGAATGTTAGGATTTCATAAATAGCGGGGCACTAGATATATTAACGCGGTAATTAGAAAATCACCCTTGGATATGGTAGCATAATTGTGAGCCACATGGTATGTATAGGAAGAACAGTAGACTGCGATGGACAGGACATGTGGCACAAATCGGGAATGAGAGAGGTGCATGGAAGCTTCTTGTAGGAAGGAAAACGCCCAGTTGGTAGACCAGAATGAGGTTGAAGAATAACATTTACATGATTTGAAGGAAGCAAATTATACAGGGAATAGTTCGAAAACATTAGCTCAAGATTGGGCTGTATGGACGGCAATGAACCTACTGGTTCGATAGAGCCCGTGAGTTAGTTACTTAGAGGCGGAGAGTTAGTCTTCAATGACGTTATTAGCACACCCTGTGTTAGTATTTCTAATGTAAAAGGATTTTCATTGAAGACAGAAATACCACTGGGATATTAAATACGTCTGAATGTCTTCCTTTGTAACACAGATCGTTTGAAGACGTCGAAGCTAAATCTCTAGGGTCATCAGAAATGTCCCTATAAATAGAGCTTTCTGTTCCCTAGGGACACATGGAATCAGAATACCCCCCCCTCTTACATTGTGCACCCCCACTCGTATGTTTAAGATTTATACATTTTCTACAGGATATTAAGAAAATACTAACATCTTTAAAACACTGTTAAAGTGTGAATGTAACCCTATACATTCCATCCATAGGCAGGTCCTTCACTGCAATCATAGCATTTTCATGCTATGCTTGCAGCTTTACTAGGGAATTGTGTAGGTGTGGTAGCTTCCCGTTGCTTTCCACACCGGTGAAGGATGATGATGATAATGATAATGGTAAGGATGATAATGATAAGGATGATGGCCATATGATTTCGGGGACCGTTTGGGCCTTAACGTTTTCCTGAAATTTTTCTTACAGATGAGGAAAAACCCCGATAAAAACCTCACCCAGAAAAACTGCCCCGACCGGGGATCGAACCCGGGCCCGCTGCGTGACAAGGCAGCACGCTACCTCGAGACCACAGCGGTGGACCCCAATACATTTTGCTCAAATAAAGTAAAAGAGTTAAATACGTAAATAAATAAAATTACGCTAACACTATATACTTATTCTTCTTCTTTATCCATACAAGTCTTCGGCCTTTGCCTGTTATGATCGCACTTATGAATTTTGTATCCAGCGCTTCTTTGGACGATCTCTTCTCTGTTGGACAATAACGAAGCATGGCTTTAGGAACCCTTATCTTAACTCATTCTTCACAAATGACTAATTAAGTTGTTCTGTGTAATTATTATTATTATTATTATTATTGTTATTGGACTGGAGGACATGGATTGGATGAAGAGAGACGAGTGGAGAAGAAAAATAAAACTTTAGGCACAGAAAGATGTGTAAACATTAAAATTCTGTATATAAATAAAAATTATGGCCCTGGGGTCGACTCAGCCTCTAACGGAAATGAGTACCAGACGCTTGTTCTGGGGTAAAGGCGGCCGTCACGCAGGACTGACAACCCGGCTGATATAAAGTGCCGATTGTCTAGAAAAAGTGGGAGCCTTAACCTCCTACTACCCCAAGGGCCTCCGGGCCTGTTGTGGGATCACTTTAATTATTATTATTATTATTATTATTATTATTATTATTATTATTGTTATTATTATTATTATTAAAAGAAATGCATCTGCTATTGGTTTACCCACATATTTAGCTTTCGTTGATCTTGAAAAAGCCTTTGATAAGGTGACAAGAAGAAAATTGTGGAAAATAATGAAGGCAGGAGGGTACCCGGCTCAACTTATAGAAGGAATAAGAAGTCTTTATAATGGCACAAAAATTATCCTTAATTTAGATAATTATTCCAGAGAAGAAATTTTAATAAATCAAGGACTTCGTAAAGGATGTACATTATCACCTATATTGTTTAATATATATTTGGACGAGGTTATACGAAAATGGAAAGAATCAAGTCCAATAGGAATACAAATTAATAAGGAAATGTATATGAATATTTTAATGTATGCAGACGATCTGGTACAGAAGTCAGAGGATGATTTACGAACAGCCATTTACATGTTGAATGAATTAGGACTCTATTATAATCTCAAAGTCTCAACTTCAAAAACTAAAATTATGGCTTTTCAGGACAAACTGCCAGTCAGAGCAAAAATAGTAATCAATAATGAAATAATAGAACAGATAGCACACTTTAACTATCTTGGTTCAGATATAACATATAGCTATGATTGGGATATACATACTTACTTACTTACTTACTTACTTACTCACTGGCACTATCGAACCCGTAGGTTCATGGCCGCACGGACATAAGCTCTCCATACATCCCTATCCTGAGCTAATGCTTTCCAATCATTCCCTGTATAATCTACTTCCCTCAAATCATAGTTAATGTTGTTCTCCCACCTCATTCTTGGTCTACCAACTGGGCGTTTTCCTTCTGGCTTTCCTACAAGAAGTTTCCATGCACGTCTTTCACTCCCCATACGCGCAACATGTCCTGCCCATCGCAGTCTACGGGACTTAACTGTTCTTATTACATCTGGCCACCTATAAAGACCATGTAGTTCATTGTTATGTAGTCTTCTCCATTCACCTGTCTGTTCATCTCTCTTTGGTCCAAAAATTTTCCTAAGAACTTTATTCTCAAATACTCGTAATCTCCTTTCCTCCCTTAAAGTAAGAGTCCATGTTTCGCACCCATATAATATAACTGGTAGAATAATAGTTTTATATATTTTCAGCTTAACGTTTTTTGAAAGGAGTTGGGACATCAAAAGTCTCTGCAATGCATAATAGCATGCATTTCCAGAATTGAGCCTATGTTTAATTTCTTTGTGTATCTCATTCTTATTTGTGATTATTGTTCCTAGGTATTTGAATTCAGCCAATTCCTCAAAATTTCCCTCATTTGTCATTAGCTGTCCATTTCCATTATATAATGTATTTCTACGTGTGACCATATATTTAGTTTTACTGATATTTACTTCCAGTCCTAATCTCTTAGTGTTACTCAATAGTGTGTGCGTGTTGGCCTTTAGTATCTCCTCGCTATCGGCCAGTAGTACTACATCATCAGCAGATTGGGATATACATAATAAATTAAACTGATATCAAATGATGTGTGGCACCATAAGAAGATCCCTCCGAAAGACTCGAAGAGAAACTCAGCACAGGTTTTATAACATCATGGCTGTTCCTGTTCTTTTATATGGATCTGAATCTTGGGTACTTACGAGTTCGATAGAGTTAGTTAGTACCTTACTATTAGAGAAGGACGTAAGTTGCAGGTTGTGGTGTGTACTGTGGGAGACGTTGAAGTTTATTCTGAAAGTGCGTAACGCAAGTTCTAGCGCCATCACTTAAGAAAAAAAAAAAAAAAAAAAATGTGAGATTAATCTGAAGGGAGTATTTGCCCACAGCGGCACCTGGGTCCTTCCCCATGTTTTATGTATACAGGACTCCCCTCCTTCCACTTATATGATCCACACAATGCCTTCTATTGTTTTCTTTTTTCCTACCCTGTCAACATATATTCACAATTATTCACCTCTTGATTTCTCATTTCATTATATATTTTCGCTTATTGATTAACTAACTCACTGGCGCTATCGAACCCGTATCATGTCCGCGCAGCATAATCTCTTCATACATCCCTATCCTGAGCTAATATTTTCCAATCATCAGCTGTATAATCTACTTCCCTCAAATCATTATAAAAATTGAAGGTATATTTTCATCTGCAAACATTGATACTTTCCCTCTAAGGTAGAAAAAACTCCCACATTACTTGGTAATGATTTTCCAAGGTGACTTGTATAAAATATGTAATATCAAACAAAATAACTCTAAAATTAGGCTCAAAATTGTATCGAAGTTTTTAACTCGAAATTTACCGCCGTTTTATGATTGACTAGTGTCACGGCCTGCGTAGTCTCAACTAAATTATTTTCGGCATTTGCCAGACTGTTAACGTTAGCCACTCATATATAATGAACACAAATATTTCCAATAAATTTGTTATTATTTTACGTCTCTTCATCTCTCTTTGGTCTATTATTATTATTATTATTATTATTATTATTATTATTATTATTATTATTATATAACTTACTTTTCGCCGATGATTTGGTCTTACTACACCATGATGAAGATCTGTTACAATTGGCTGCTTACAAACTAAATGCAATATGTAGCGATTATAATTTTAAAATTTCAATAAGTAAAACAAAAGTAATGGCATTTTGTGGAAGAAATACTCTGCGTGCAAAAATAGTAATTAGAGACGAAATTATTGAACAGGTATCCCACTTTAAATATTTAGGATGTGACATCAGCTATGGGTATGATAAAGATATTGAACACAAAACACATCAGTTTCAAGCTATTTGTGGTACAATAAATAGAACATTGAATAATAAAGCCCATAAACAAACAAAATTAAAATTTTATAAAACAATGACTGTCCCTGTCCTTTTGTATGGGAGTGAATCTTGGATTACCACTACCAAACAAGAAAGTAAAATCCAAGCAGCCGAGATGAAATTTTTAAGAAGAGTAAAAGGCTGCACTAGAATGGACCAGATAAGAAACGAGGATATCCGTGAAGAACTGCAGATCTACTCCATAAAAGAAAAGATATTTAACAACAAGATACAGTGGAAAGAACATGTAGAAAGAATGGAAGAAAGAAGATTACCAAATAAAATCTTCCATTATTTTCCAAGAGGAAGAAGAGATGTCGGACGTCCTCGGAAGAGATGGTCTTAGATCTATTAGTGAAGACGGAACAGGCAACTCTTGCCTAAACCAGGAAGTGAAGAAGAAGATTATTATTATTATTATTATTATTATTATTATTATTATTATTATTATTATTATTATTATTGTTAACATCATCATCTTTGAGAATGAGGTTCGTAGAAAAATTACATTGAGCAACAAAAAATAAACTTTTCTTTTGTCTCAGAAAGAAAAATATGTTATTCTGATTGTATGTTTTCTCCTGAATTCAAATATGATATCGGTTTTTCTCCATCACGCAAGGTCTCCGAGAGATTCCATCCTTTTAGCATCTCAGACTGGTTTTTGGATAACTTTAAATCTCGTATGAGATCCTTCCTTTTGGGATCCATTCCATAAAAATTTTAGGCAATATTTGCTCTGGCATTCTTTTGACATGGCCATACCACTGTAATATTTTCTTTTGTATAATGTCTATGATGTCCAGCTTCTCTTGTACACCCATAATTTCCCTTACTTCTTTATTTCGTATTCTATCCATTCTAGATTTTCCAGCTGATCTTCTTAAAACATCCATTTCTGTACTTAAAATTCTTTTCATTTACCTGGTAGGAATTTGCCAGACTTCAGCACCATATGTTAAAATGCTCTGAATTATGGTTTGATATATTTGTAATTTTCTATTTTTTGTAATATCTCCTTTAGAAAAAAACTACTTGGTAATGATTTTTCAAGGTGACTGGTATAAAATATGTAATAGCAAACAAAATAATTCGAAATTGAGTGATAACAATAATATAAAGGAGAATATAATATAGAATAGCGAAGTCTGACTTGTAATGAAATGGTTTGGAAAACAAAAAGTTGTAGAAGTTGTGCCATTTGTGAATGTTATACGCATTACAGTGATCCTTATGCAAGCTTTTATTACACTCCAATATTACCAACTTTCAAAACTTTACCTAGAAAATAATAATACTTGTAAAGTTTAACTAACTCTAATCAAATTATATCTAGAAAGTTGATGGAATGAAAATAGTTTCTTTATGTAATATCTAGTCTCTCCTTTCTTCCATAGTCAACAAAAATTAGGCTCTAAATTTTATCGAACTTTTTAACTCGAAATTTACCGCCGTGGGTTGATGTTGATGTTAATGTTGATGTTAAGAACAATAATAATAATAATAATAATAATATAATAATAATAATAATAATAATAATAATAATAATAATAATAGTTCTTAGGAAAATATTTCGACCAAAGAGAGATGAAGAGACAGGTGAATGGCGAAAACTACATTATTGTTATTATTATTATTTTTATTATTGTTATTATTATTATTACTATTATTATTATTATTATTATTATTATTATTATTATTATTATTATTATTATTATTATTATTATTATTATTATTATTATTTCCACCGCTGTGGTCTCGAGGTAGCGTGCTGCCTTGTCACGCAGCGGGCCCGGGTTCGATCCCGGTCGGGGCAGTTTTTCTGGGTGAGATTTTTATCGGGGTTTTTCCTCACCTGTAAGACAATTGTCAGGAAAACTTTAAGGCCCAAACGGTCCCCGAAATCATATGGCCATCATCATCATCATCCTTATCATTATCATCATCATCATCCTTCACCGGTGTGGAAAGCAACGGGAAGCTATCACACCTACAATTCCCCAGTAAAGCTGCAAAGCATAGCATTAAAATGCCATGATTGCAGTGAAAGGCCCTCCCTCGGGCAGAATTACTACGGATGGATGGGTTATTATTATTATTATTATTATTATTATTATTATTATTATTATTATTATTTAAACTAAGTAACTCACTGGCACTATCGAACCCGTAGGTTCTTGGCCGCGCGGACATAAGCTCTCCATATATCCCTATCGTGAACCAATGTTTTCCAATTGTCTCCTGTATAATCTACTTCCTCAAATCATATATAATATTATTATCCCACCTCATTCTTGATTATTATTATTATTATTATTATTATTATTATTATTATTATTATTATTATTATTAGTTGGGCGCAGAGAAATGTGAAACATTGTGGAACCTGCAAAATAAATAGTGTACATATTTTTGGAACAGCGTATGCTTGCAAATAAAACTACCTGCAATTTAGTGGAAGCACAGTTAATATCAAATAATAATAATTTAGAAATGACCCCTTTAGGGGTGGGGTATTGTGGCATTTAATGTGGAATTGAACAAGGGGTTCGAAGTTTATTATTTTGCAAGGTTGATCGTATGTCGTTAATTGGCTGCATGAGCAAGGCGTGTCCACCAATCGTGTACCGATAAGTTTTGGTCTTGTATTTATTTCAATAAATTCTTTAATTAAAAGTACACGCTTTCAACTGGGTACAATCTAAGTTCAATGTTTTGTGCGGACCATTCCCGATCTAATTAAATCCTGGAATCGCTTTACTGTTCACATACCAGAAGTACTGCCTGCTTTAATCACTATTTGCCTCCCCTCCACATCCATTCCCCTCCCTCCGCCACTCTTTACTGTCTTCTATACACTGTATTTTTTCCTAATAATCGTCACTCAGTGTAAGGTGTAAGGTATATATATTAATTGGTGTTTCTCGTATAATGTATCATATTTATATTATTATTATTATTATTATTATTATTATTATTATTATTATTATTATTATTATTATTATTATTATTATTATTATTCCCCTCAGGGGTCCTCATCTAGGGGATATGTGGATGGCGACCACAAGGTGCCCAAGCTGTGCAAAACATTTCTTCCACTTACTTGTGTTTTGCACTCTTAACTTTACTATCTAACCTCTCTTGGTTAACTCTTGTTTTTTCGACCCCAACGCTATTACGGCATCCGAGGGCTAAGGAGTCCTTCCTTTTTTCCATTTCTTCTTTCCTTTATTTTCTTTTCTTCTCCAGAAAAGCCTGACCAGAGGCTATAAGATGGCAGCCCCATCACTGGTCTTGCCTTCCTTTGGCCAGCAACCAATCGAAGGGACTATTATTATTATTTCAAGTCTTATACGAGAATTTCCCATAAGGGAAAATTTTCTATAGGATCGTAACAGGCCTTGGCCTAATACTTGGAAGGAAGAATTATTATTATTATTATTATTATTATTATTATTATTATTATTATTATTATAGTATCATTATTGTTATTACCCTATAAAATGTTGTTTGTACATGACATTTACATTGCTACATTATTGTATCTTTAACTGTTTGTAATTAGTATAGTGTATATCTATACATTTTTAATGCGATCACATTTCTCCATTATTCCACGAATTGTCATGGCTACATCTAAAAGAGAGAAGAAAATCGCACTGTCTAATTCTCCTATGTAAGATCCTACATACCTCGATTCCCAATTATTTATCATCTCGTTTCCAGTATCTATCCTCAAACCATAACTTAAACACAAGATCACAACATAGTCTCTTACTTAATATACCGCAACATAGGACATCACATCACTCCATGTCATATACCATCTTCACTTCTCGCAACTGGAATTCCCTACCACAAGAAATAAGGGGCTGCCGGACATTGGTTTCTTTTAAAAGAAATCTAAATTTATATTTGCTCTAAACTCGACTTCATTATTATCCAGTGTAAGGTATATATATTAATTGGTGTTTCTCGTATAATGTATCATATTTATATTATTATTATTATAGTATCATTATTGTTATTACCCTATAAAATGTTGTTTGTACACGACATTTACATTGCTACATTATTGTATCTTTAACTGTTTATAATTAGTATAGTGTATATCTATATTTGTCAAATATTTATTTGTATTTGTGCTGGTTGAATGGAAGAGAGGACCGTATGGCCTTAACTCTGCCAGAATAAATAAAGTATTATTATTATTATTATTATTATTATTATTATTATTATTATTATTATTATTATAAAATGAATTCATTAATTAAATAAAAATAAAGCTTTGTTTTATTTGATTTTCATATTTATTAAGATGTAATTCAGTGACAGCTGTTTCGGTACACTGTACCTTCTTCAGACATGTTAAGAAATTATGAATTGCGTTATTACAGTACATATCAACTGATCTAAGCAACAATACAACAATATTTATTTAAATTTTTTAATTTAACAATTTAACAATAGCTTGCCTCAATGGAATATTGTGGGTTAAAAATATAAGTAATAAAAATAAAATGAATATATATCATACAATAGTTACAAGCATCATTACTTATGAGGCAGAACTTTGGCCATTAACAACAAAAACAAATAAGTACCTTTTGGCAACCATAACAAATACACAAAATTATTGTACACAGAATTGGATATTTAAAAAAAACTCTACAGAAAAGTCCGGGATAGCATATGTTTATCTTTTAAGGATAACTCACAATAACCATTTTTGCCTTTCATTGTTGCCAAGAAGATCGATATAAGTAGATTCCCGGGCAAGCGTAGCAGCTCACGGCGGGTATTCTTTTATGAATAACTCAAAATAACGAATTTTGTCTTTTAGCTCATTTATGCCAAGGACATCGGGATGCGTAGATTTCCGAGCAATGCCGGGTAATCAGCACTGGGTATCTAAAAAATGTAAATTTATATATATTTTTTCCTTTTACTTATTCAACTAAACATAAAAGCACATTTATTTTCATTTATTTAGGCGCAGGAGCGCACGCCGGGTATTAGCTAGTAACTAATATAAATTTTGCATTGCAAATATGGTGATTTTAGATTACTTTGAGTTCAACTTCTCACTTGAATTTAAGGCATTTCTCACATATTTTAAGGAAAAAATCGACACATATGCTTCTCTCAGGCAATCATTCACTTACTGTAACAATAAATTGTTAACAGAAAAGAGGAAGGTACCAAACTGGCTAAGGCCTGGTATCATACACTAGAAAATAAATGGATTAACACTAGGGACAACAAGGAGACGACCATTAGCCAATCAGCAAGAGCCACGCCCACTCACCCTGCACCCACCACTAATACAACGTCCACAACGTCCGCAGCGCTCACTCTAAGTAAATCTTCCGACCAGGAAACACGCCTAGAAGCACTCGCCACTGAAGATGCCCTCCGCAGTTGAGGGCGAAACGTCTGGTATCAACACCAACTATGGACCACGGCCACATAACCCGGAATCACTCAACATTATGATTACCGGCCGTGAAAGCCTGCATTCAACTAATAAATTGTTACCTTGGGACTGGGTGTATGTAGTGTCCAAGTTGTACCCATTGGGTTTAAGTCCCCCCCCCCCAAAAATAAAATAAAATAAAATAAATTGTGTGTTTTTCGGTTTTTTTATTTGAATTTATTTAGGTGACATAGTGATATAGACCTCCCCTCAAAAAGTTTAACTGTAAGTTATTTTTTGCACTGTGCCTACCTGATGTAATGTTACGGACACGCTGTGGAATATCCTTGTACATGAGGATAAAAGAAGGAATTTCTCATTTTCCAGATAATTGAATGACATAAAATTGACGAACTTACAAAAGGTTGAAGGAATCAATCTGTAATACCATCCTGGATTAGCTGCAAGGATTACTTGGTTCAATGATTCCAGCATAATATGTTCATTGTGCCAACCTTTGAGGTAAAATTTCTCTCCGAACTTGCTGACGTAAGCACTCCCTATTCCTACACATTAAAGCTCTCCATATCTCCGGTAAGAAGACGGTTTAAATCACAAATTAGTTCAGAATTTCAACTGCAGAGGGAATCCTGTTATCTCTAGAATGACATGTCAGCTGCAATGAAAAGTGGGTTACTTTAAGTTACAATGCGTCAGCGCCTGTTTCACAATTATCGCTTAATACAAGATGGGACCATGTCAACAAGTATGTTTTAATAACTATTATTATTCTAAAAATGGTAATAGTAATAATAATAATAATAATGATAATAATAATAATAATAATAATAATAATGATAATAATAATTTAAGATTTTAAGATTTAAGATTTAAGATTTATTTAGCCTGGTGGAGTTAAGGCCATGTGGCCTTCTCTTCCACTCACCAGGACAAACATATATTACATAAGAATATAACAATCTTAATTAACTCTAATATTAAACACTAAGTAAAAATTTGATCAAAAGATAATATCTAATATACATATTACGATCTATAATACAACCAGTTAATATTAGTTAAAATTAAGACTAAAACTAATAATAAAATGTTTACAAGCAAGACATATTAAATTGTCCCTGTCTAATGTATATAAAAAACAGGAAAATAATGAGATATAGAAAACTAATTTTACGATTATACAATATTTAAAACAAAACAAATAAAAATATTTGTTATTCTTAATATTATTTACATAAATAATTAAATATATTAATATTGCTAAAAGAATACTATCAGTGAGGTGTATAAGTCAGTTTGTTATTAAATAATTCTTTAGTTTGTTTTTGAAGGATGTTATAGTTTGACAGTCTCTGACATAGGGTGGAAGGGAATTCCATGTTTTGGTAAGTGACACCGTAAAAGATAATGAAAAATATACAGTGTGATGAGGCGGGATATAAAGGACAATGTGCTGATGGGATCGAGTGTCAAGATTATGTGTGTCGGATAGTCTGATGAAGCGGCGTGATAAATAATTAGGCGATGATGTGTGAAGTATTTTATAGAGAAGGGATAGGGAATGGACAGTTTCTACGATCTCTTAGACGAAACCACGATAATTGTTCCAGGGACGGTGTAACATGGTCAAATTTGCGAATACCACAAATAAAACGTGCGCAAGAATTATGAACACGTTGAAGTCTTTGAGTGGAAATAATATTTAAGTCTGTAAAAAGAGTGTCACAATAATCAAAATGGGGCATTGCAAGTGTTTCTACTAACATTTTCCTAAGGGCGAATGGCAAACAATTTCGTACATATACAATAATAATAATAATAATAATAATATAATTATATGTCCGGTTTTAACAATGTTGATACATTTTTCCGGCACCAATTCGCTTTATAATTTTCCTCCATTCGTCTCTATTATAACACATTTCTTCCTCTATTTCCCAGACCTTCAAAGATTCTCTAATCCCTTTTTTCTATGTGAGATATGGTCGTCCTTTCCTTCTCGTTCCTGATGGTGTCTATTCCATTATTATAGCTAAATTATAAACCGCACGGAAGGAGAAATGTTGGGCGCCCACACAGAAGATGGGCTGAACAATTTTAACAATTCTAGCTTTCATGAAACCGGAACGAGCCAACAGGCTTAATCCCTGGATGATGATGATGATGATGATGATGCATAGAAATACATTATGAATGCGAAACATTGACATTTACTTTACGGTAGGAAACAAAATTACCAGTATTTGACAATAAAGTTATTTAGAAAATTTTTGGGCCAAAAAGAAATGAACAGATATGTAAATGGAGAAAACTACATAATAGTGAACTACATGGTCTTTATAGGAAGTCAGATATAGTAAGAACAGTTATGTCTCGTGGACTGCGAAGGGCAGGACATATGGCACGAACGGGGAATGAAAGAGGTGCATGGAAGCTTCTTGTAGGGAAACCAAAGGGAAAACGCCCAGTTGGTAGACCAAGAATAAGACCGGAAAATAACATCTATGATTTGAGGGAAGTAGATTATACGGGGGATGAATGGAAAACATTTGCTCAGGATAGGTATGTATAGAGAGCTTATGTCCCTGCGGGCATGAACCAACGGGTTCGACAGACCCAGTGACTTAATTAATAGAAATGGACACATATTGACAAATAAGAGAAATTCTGAAGAAGTGGCTGACTTCAAATACCTACGAAGAATATTTACAAACAGGAATGAGGTACTCTAGTATGCATTGTAGGCTTGATGACATTTCACGTGCCCGAAAGTCTTCAGTCACGGGACCTAGGGCTTGAAGTCCCTTCCGGAGAACTTGTCCCTTGCATTTTGCCATCTAAAAATCCATCGACCCCGACCGGATTTAAACCTCCTATCTTTGGGACCAAAGTTTGAAACATAACCTCTAGAGCATTGATAGAGTTTGTTATTTATTTCAGAATTATTTGTTCTTGCTTTAGTGAAAATTTGACATGACATTTTTTTATAGTGCAAATTTTTGTGGATGCCCCTATAACTGCAGGAAGCGGAGGAAATGAGTGTTGACCCAATTTGTGAGAGTCTTGTTAATATTCTGTTTGTGTTAGCGAATAGCTTCATATCTAAATTATAATTTTATGTCACGTCCTCTACTGCCATCTACCGGCTCGTTTTTGTAAACTTGACTTCCCACCTGTCGGTGAAAACGGCAATCATTTTTTATAACTAGTTTCTAATACCTTATTGATAACTACAAATCGCGGAGCTAGTGTATACAAAATGGCGGCTTTAAGTAGGTAATCAAAGTAACACAGATTAAAAAATAAGTAATTATATACTTTATCTAGCAAGAGCTGGATTATAACAGAGGAAAATAAGGTGATACTAAATATTACAATAATTTATATATATATAGTCTACCGCTGTGGTCTCGAGGTAGCTTGCTGCCTTGTCACGCAGCGGGCCCGGGTTCGATCCCCGGTCGGGGCAGTTTTTCTGGGTGAGGTTTTTATCGGGGTTTTTTCCTCACCTGTAAGACAAATGTCAGGAAAACTTTAAGGCCCAAACGGTCCCACATGTCATTATCATTACCTAAACCTGTGACTTGAACTTATCATTCCTTGATAATGACATGTGGGATCATGCCGAAACGTCGGAATCAGTGTCCAGAGACTGACCTTGAATGCATGACGCGGAAAGCCCAAGAAAACTTTGTTATTCATACTTATATGCGCGAAAATCTGCAATATATATATATATATATATATATATATATATATATATATATGGTATGATAAGAAAAATAAATGCCTGGACGGGTTTCGAACCCGGATCTATATATATATATATACATTTCTTAGGATTGATATTTCGGCAGTTACCGTAAAAATCGAAAAATTGCAACTTATCAAATGTAGGATATTCTATGTCTGGTATCAGTCTGTGAATCTTGAAACAGACCACTATGTACTAACTATATCGATGGTTATAGTACTAATGTCCACCGCTGTGGCCTCGAGGTAGCGTGCTGCTTTCTCACGCAGCGGGCCCGGGTTCGATCCCCGGTCGGGGCAGTTTTTCTGGGTGAGGTTTTTATCGGGGTTTTTCCTCACCTGTAAGACAAATGTCAGGAAAACTTTAAGGCCCGAACGATCCCCGAAATCATATGGCCATCACCATCATCATCCTTATCATTATCATCATCAGCATCATCGTCATCCTTCACGGTGTGGAAAGCAACGGGAAGCTACCACACCTACAAGTCCCTAGTAAAGCTGCAAGCATTGCATGAAAATGCTATGTTTGCAGTGAAGGACCTGCCTTCGGGCAGAATTACTATGGATGGATATATATAACGTAATATATATATATATATATATATATGAATAAGAAACTTTTCTTGGGTTTTCCGCGTCATAGATTGAAGTTCGGCGTCTGGCCAATGATTCCGACGTTTCGGCATGATCCCACATGTCATTATCATTACCTAAACCTGTGACACGAACTTATCATTCCTTGATAATGACATGTGGGATCATGCCGAAACGTCGGAATCAGTGGCCAGAGACTGACCTTGAATGCATGACGCGGAAAGCCCAAGAAAACTTTGTTATTCATACTTATATGCGCGAAAATCTGCAATATATATATATATATATATATATATATATGGTATGATAAGAAAAATAAATGCCTGGACGGGATTCGAACCCGGATCTATATATATATATATATATATATATACATTTCTTAGGATTGATATTTTGGCAGTTACCGTAAAAATCGAAAAATTGTAACTTATCAAATGTAGGATATTCTATGTCTGGTATCAGTCTGTGAATCTTGAAACAGATCACTATGTACTAACTATATCGATGGTTATAGTACTAATGCCCAACGCTGTGGTCTCGAGGTAACGTGCTGCCTTGTCACGCAGCGGGCCCTGGTTCGATCCCCGGTCGGGGCAGTTTTTCTGGGCGAGGTTTTGATCGGGGTTTTTCCTCACCTGCAAGACAAATGTCAGGAAACCTTTAAGGCCCAAACGGTCCCCGAAATCATATGGTCATCATCATTATCAATATCATCATCCTTCACCAGTGTGGAAAGCAACGGGAAGCTACCACACCTACAATTCCCTAGTAAAGCTGCAAGCATAGCATGAAAATGCTATGATTGCAGTGAAGGACCTGCCTTCGGGCAGAATTACTATGGATGAATCGTACTACTGACAACATTACCAACATGTACATTCATTCTTGTGTTATTGCCAACTAATCGTCTGGAGGCAACGGCACTATTCGGAGACCACAGGGATGGGTCCTGAACATAATTGAATCACCTGGAATTAAAAGTACCCAATTTAAGCTAACTAAATCACTTGAAATATCGAACCATTAGGTTCATGGCCACACTGACATAAGATCTCCATACATCCATAATCTGAGCTGTTTTCCAACCATCCCCCATATCAAATCATCATTCTTAGCCCACCTTCAAATTGGATTTGTTCGTCTTATCTAATTCGAGTTTGTTCGTCTTCTCAAATTCGAGTTTGTTCGTCTTCTCGAATTCGAGTTTGTTCGTCTTCTCGAATTCGAGTTTGTTCGTCTTCTCGAATTCGAGTTTGCTCGTCTTCAAGAATTCGAGATTGTTCGTCTTCTCGAATTCGAGTTTGTTCGTCTTCTCGAATTCGAGTTTGTTCGTCTACTCGAATTCGAGATTGTTCGTCTTCTCGAATTCGAGTTTGTTCGTCTTCTCGAATTCGAGATTGTTCGTCTTCTCGAATTCGAGTTTATTAGTCTTTTCGAATTCGAGTTTGTTCGTCTTCTCGAATTCGAGTTTATTCGTCTTCTCGAATTTGAGATTGTTCGTCCTCACGAATTCACGTCTGTTCGACTTCTCGAATTCGAGATTGTTCGTCTTCTCGAATTCGATTTTTGTTCGTCTTCTCGAATACGAGTTTGTTCGTCTTCTAGAGTTCGAGATTGTTTCGTCTTATCGAATTCGAGATTGTTCGTGTTCTCGAATTCGAGATTGTTCGTCTTCACGAATTCGAGTTTGTTCGTCTTCTAGAATTCGAGTATGTTCGTCTTCTAAAATTCGAGTTTTGTTCGTCTTCTCGAATTCGAGTATGTTCGCCTTCCCGAATTCGAGTTTGTTCGTCTTCTCGAATTCGAGTTTGTTCGTATTCTCGAATTCGAGTTTGTTCGTCTTCTCGAATTCGAGTTTGTTCGTCTTCTCGAATTCGAGTTTGTTCGTCTTCTCGAATTCGAGTTTGTTCGTCTTCTCGAATTCGAGTTTGTTCGTCTTCTCGAATTCGAGTTTGTTCGTCTTCTCGAATTCGAATTTGTTCGTCTTCTCGAATTCGAGTTTGTTCGTCTTCTCGAATTCGAGTTTGTTCGTCTTTTCGAATTCGAGTTTGTTCGTCTTCTCGAATTCGAGTTTGTTCGCCTTCTCGAATTCGAGTATGTTCGTCTTCTCGAATTCGAGTTTGTTCGTCTTCTCGAATTCAAGTTTGTTCGTCTTCTCGAATTCGAGTATGTTCGTCTTCTCGAATTCGAGTTTGTTCGTCTTCTCGAATTCGAGTTTGTTCGTCTTCTCGAATTCGAGTTTGTTCGTCTTCTCGAATTCGAGTTTGTTCGCCTTCTCGAATTCGAGTTTGTTCGCCTTCTCGAATTCGGGATTGTTCGTCTTCTCGAATTCGAGTTTGTTCGTCTTCTCGAATTCGAGTTTGTTCGTCTTCTCGAATTCGAGATTGTTCGTCTTCTCGAATTCGAGTTTGTTCGTCTTCTCGAATTCGAGTTTGTTCGTCTTCTCGAATTCGAGATTGTTCGTCTTCTCGAATTCGAGTTTGTTCGTCTTCTCGAATTCGAGACTGTTCGTCTTCTCGAATTCGAGTTTGTTCGTCTTCTCGAATTCGAGTTTGTTCTTCTTCTCGAATTCGAGTTTGTTCGTCTTCTCGAATTCGAGTTTGTTCGTTTTCTCGAATTCGAGTTTGTTCGTCTTCTCGAATTCGAGTTTGTTCGTCTTCTCGAATTCGAGTTTGTTCGTCTTCTCGAATTCGAGTTTGTTCGTCTTCTCGAATTCGAGATTGTTCTGTCTTCAGGAATTCGACTTTGTTAAGTCTTCTCGAATTCGAGTTTGTTCGTCTTCTCGAATTCGAGTTTGTTCGTCTTCTCAAATTCGAGTTTGTTCGTCTTCTCGAATTCGAGTTTGTTCGTCTTCTCGAATTCGAGTTTGTTCGTTTCTCGAATTCGAGTTTGTTCGTCTTCTCGAATTCGAGTTTTTTCGTCTTCTCGAATTCGAGTTTGTTCGTCTTCTCGAATTCGAGTTTGTTCGTCTTCTCGAATTCGAGTTGTTCGTCTTCTCGAATTCGAGTATGTTCGTCTTCTCGAATTCGAGTTTGTTCGTCTTCACGAATTCGTGTTTTTTTGTCTTCTGGAATTCGAGTTTGTTCGTCTTCTCGAATTCGAGTTTGTTCGTCTTCTCGAATTCGAGTTTGTTCGTCTTCTCGAATTCGAGTTTGTTCGTCTTCTCGAATTCGAGTTTGTTCGTCTTCTCGAATTCGAGATTGTTCGTCTTCTCGAATTTGAGTTTGTTCGTCTTCTCGAATTCGAGTTTGTTCGTCTTCCTGAATTCGAGATTGTTCGTCTTCTCGAATTCGAATCATTCGTCTTCTCGAATTCGAGTTTGTTCGTCTTCTCGAATTCGAGTTTGTTCGTCTTCTCGAATTCGAGTTTGTTCGTCTTCTCGAATTCGAGTTTGTTCGTATTCTCGAATTCGAGTTTGTTTGTCTTCTCGAATTCGAGTTTGTTCGTCTTCTCGAATTCGAGTTTGTTCGTCTTCTCGAATTCGATTTGTTCGTCTTATCGAATTCGAGTTTGTTCGTCTTCTCGAATTCGAGTTTGTTCGCCTTCTCGAATTCGAGTTTGTTCGCCTTCCCGAATTCGAGTTTGTTCGTCTTCTCGAATTCGAGTTTGTTCGCTCTTCCGAATTCGAGTTTGTTCGTTTTCTCGAATTCGAGTTTGTTCGTGTTCTCGAATTCGAGAATGTTCGTCTTCTCGAATTCGAGTTTGTTCGTCTTCTCGAATTCGAGTTTGTTCGTCTTCTCGAATTCGAGATTGTTCGTCTTCTAGAATTCGAGTATTGTTCGTCTTCTCGAATTCGAGTTTGTTCGTCTTCTCGAATTCGAGTTTGTTCGTCTTCTCGAATTCGAGTTTGTTCGTCTTCTCGAATTCGAGTTGTTCGTCTTCTCGAATTCGAGTTTGTTCGTCTTCTCGAATTCGAGTTTGTTCGTCTTCTCGAATTCGAGTTTGTTCGTCTTCTCGAATTCGAGTTTGTTCGTCTTCTCGAATTCGAGTTTGTTCGTCTTCTCGAATTCGAGTTTGTTCGTCTTCTCGAATTCGAGTTTGTTCGTCTTCTCGAATTCGAGTTTGTTCGTTATCTCGAATTCGAGTTTGTTCGTCTCTCGAATTCGAGTTTGTTCGTCTTCTCGAATTCGAGTTTGTTCGTCTTCTCGAATTCGAGTTTGTTCGTCTTCTCGAATTCGAGTTTGTTCGTCTTCTCGAATTCGAGTTTGTTCGTCTTCTCGAATTCCAGTTTGTTCGTCTACTCGAATTTGAGTTTGTTAGCCTTCGAATTCGAATTCTTCGTCTTCTCGAATTTGAGTTTGTACGTCTTCTCGAATTCGAGATTGTTAGCCTTCTCGAATTCGAGTTTGTTCGTCTTCTCGAATTTGAGTTTGTTCGTCTTCTCGAATTCGAGTTTGTTCGCCTTCTCGAATTCGAGTTTGTTCGTCTTCTCGAATTCGAGTTTGTTCGTCTTCTCGAATTTGAGTTTGTTCGTCTTCTCGAATTCGAGATTGTTCGTCTTCTCGAATTCGAGTTTGTTCGTCTTCTCGAATTCGAGTTTGTTCGTCTTCTCGAATTCGAGTTTGTTCGTCTACTCGAATTTGAGTTTGTTAGCCTTCTCGAATTCTTTGTTCGTCTTCTCGAATTTGAGTTTGTACGTCTTCTCGAATTCGAGATTGTTCGTCTTCTCGAATTCGAGTTTGTTCGTCTTCTCGAATTTGAGTTTGTTCGTCTTCTCGAATTCGAGATTGTTCGTCTTCTCGAATTCGAGTTTGTTCGTCTTCTCAAATTCGAGTTTGTTCGTCTTCTCGAATTCGAGTTTGTTCGTCTACTCGAATTTGAGTTTGTTAGCCTTCTCGAATTCGAGTATTTTCGTCTTCTCGAATTTGAGTTTGTACGTCTTCTCGAATTCGAGTTTGTTAGCCTTCTCGAATTCTTGTTCTTCTCGAATTCGAGTTTGTTCGTCTTCTCGAATTCGAGATTGTTCGTCTTCTCGAATTCGAGTTTGTTCGTCTTCTCGAATTCGAGTTTGTTCGTCTTCTCGAATTGGAGTTTGTTCGTCTACTCGAATTTGAGTTTGTTAGCCTTCTCGAATTCTTGTTCGTCTTCTCGAATTTGCGTTTGTACGTCTTCTCGAATTCGAGTTTCTTCGTTTTCTGGAATTCGAGTTTGTTCGTCTACTCGAATTCGAGTTTGTTCGTCTTCTCGAATTCGAGTTTGTTCGTCTTCTCGAATTCGAGTTTGTTCGTCTTCTCGAATTCGAGATTGTTCGTCTTCTCGAATTCGAGTTTGTTCGTCTTCTCGAATTCGAGTTTGTTCGTCTTCTCGAATTCGAGATTGTTCGTCTTCTCGAATTCGAGTTTGTTCGTCTTCTCGAATTCGAGTTTGTTCGTCTTCTCGAATTCGAGATTGTTTTGTCTTCTGGAATTCGAGTTTGTTCGTCTTCTCGAATTCGAGTTTGTTCGTCTTCTCGAATTCGAGTTTGTTCGTCTTCTCGAATTCGAGTTGTTCGTCTTCTCGAATTCGATTTTATTCGTCTTCCCGAATTCGATTTTCTTCCTTTTCTCGTATTCGAGTTTGTTCGTCTTCTCGAAATCTAGATTTTGTGGAACTGAAGTCTCTGCTGTGGGTTCACCAGTAAAACGTCCGCGAAAATCTGCTTCGGGAAACGGGTTATCAGTGTGCAACATTTCTTCTCCTCACTCCCTTCTAATGGCAATTAGCCCGTCGATCCAGTTTCGCTGCCACCACCATAAACGTTAGCCAGTTGTTTATAATGAACGCAAGTATTTCCAACAAATATGTTATTATTATATTAATATTTCTTATTTTGAAAACACCATCGCGTAAATAATGTACAACGCACGTTTGTGAAGTGTTTTACAGAATCTTGGAAATTAAAAACCTCGTTTCGCTCGGTTTTTAATCATTTGGTAGCTTCTGTAAAAACCACTTCCCAACCTAGCATCGTAATATACTATTTCAGAACACTTTACTCATGTTGTGGCGAAAATCAAAGAAAAACTCACTAAATAGTTTCTACAACTATAGTCCACAGACGAAGGGAATGAAAGCACGGGATGAAGGGGGGCACAAGGAATTGCAAGCGATACAATGGCTTACTACCTCAGATTTTTTTTTAAATGTCGCAGGTTGTCATTTCGACATTTCTGGTGTCCTCTCCTGGCATGATATACTTGTATCCCCTGTGCGTCTCATTCCTGTTTGTGATTATTGTTCCTAGGTATTTGAATTAATCCACTTCCTCAAATTTTCCCTCATCTGGCATTAGCTGTCCATTTCCATTATATAATGTATTTTTATGCGTGACCATATATTTGGTTTTATTCATATTTACTTTCGTCCTAATTTCTTAGTGTTACCAGTAGTGTGTGCGTTTTGTCCTTTAGTATCTCCTCGGTATCGGCCAATAGTACTACATCATCAGCATAAACTAACAGCTTATTAATGCCATTGAGTTGTAGGCCTTCTTCATCATCTAAAGATCTGATGGCGTGCTCTAGTACAAAATTAAATAGTAGAGGAGATAGTGCATCTCCTTGCTTCAACCCATTGTGGATTTCAAAAGTATCCGAAAACTGTTTGCCTACACGCACCCTACTCTTTGTGCCATTTAGACACATTCGTATAAGTCTAACTAACTTTTTAGGAATTGCGAACTCTAGCAGGAAAATATATAACTTCTCCCTCTTAATTGAATCTTATGCCTTTTTGAAGTCTACAAATAGTTGATGTGCAGTACCATTATATTCCCATTTATTTTCTAAAATCTGTTTTAAGCTAAAAGTCTGATCTGTTGTTGACCTGTTTCTTCTAAATAGGCTAATTAGAGAAATTATTTCAAATCCAGTTAGAATTAGTATGTAAACCTCTGCATGAGCACAAAAATCAAAATAATTGGGTCTCTGCCCTCGGAGCAAGGTCAAAAATGACTAGAGTCGCGGAAGGACCCATATATTGTTCTGAAAGGCTTCTTATTTCAGAACTGAGGATATTTTCTTCTTATTCTTCTTTAGCAGGCGACTACAATCTCATTGAAGTTTTGGCCTCCTCAACAATTTTTTCTCCACTTGGATCTATTCTGGATACAGACTGGCCTATTTCCAATTTTCATTTCTAATATATATTTAATAACATCATCCTGCCACCTGTTTTTTGGGCATCCAGCTGTTCTGGTGCATATTGGTTTCCATTTGTATATTCTTCTTACAAGCTTGTCTTCCTGCATTCTATTTATATGTCCAAACCAGCGCAGTCTTTGAGCTTTAATGTGGTTTGTTACATTTTTATTTCGTATTAGATTATTTAATTCAGAGTTCATTCGTATACGCATGTGCCATCGCTTTCTCTAATTGGTCGAAAAATTCTCCGTAAGATCTTCCTTTCAAAGATTAATAGTTTTTGTTTATCAGACTCCTTCAGTACCCACAGCCATAAGTTACAATCGATCTTGTTACTGTATTATACAGTTTAACTTTAGTTAACCTGGATACAAGTTTACCTTTGAATATTATTCTATTTGCATAGTAGGCTTTATTGCCCAAAGAAATTCTTTCAGTAATTTCTTCCTCTATATAGTTTTTCCATTTACAGTTAAACCAAGATATTTATATGATTTTACTTCTTCTATATTTCTATCATTGATGTTTTCTTTCTCTCTTCTGTCCATGATTTTCATTTTTTGGGGGGGGGGTTGTCCTCTTTGCAACCTGCCACTTGCGCACCTTGATTCTAAATATATCTCTGTTTATATTTTCTTGAGTAATACCTGCCATTAATATTATTTTTTTTATTGCGGATGAGCCTATGTAGGACTACGCAAAGTACTTAAAGGCGTTTCCTTTGAGCCCAATTTTCTTTCATTATTTTGCTATGAGCTTGTTTTCTATCATCTGTCCAAGTTGTTCCAGTTTTTTTCTTTGGTTTGTCCTCTTGGTCAACTTGTCACTTATTCACCTTAATTCTAAATATATCTCTGTTTGGGATATCTTCTTTAGTAATTCCTGGCAATTTTAAGTCCTTTTTGACTTGACCAATCCAATTCATAGTATCCACTGGAGCTTTACTTCTGTTTTCGTAGAACTCCATTATCTGTTTTGTAAGCCTATTTGAGTTCATTCGTTTAATATGGCCATAAAATTAAAAAAAAATATTATTATTATTATTATTGTTATTAATCAATTCTCTGACTATATAGTACAAATTAAAATAGATTATTAATCGTTTAGCTAGAGTACTTGGTAATTTATTTCGTTTATACGTTGGTATTAATTAATACACCAAGAAAGATGACGTGAATCAGCCATTTTGTTATTGCATTTCATAAAGACATTAAAAAACAGTTGAAAGTTATCGCGATGCTCATCTTGTGTTTTAATTAAGGAACAAGAAATCTGAGATTTGAATAACGAAGCGACGTAATGAATGGTTGTAAAATAAGTTTTTTTTAAAAACCAATGATACAATTAAAACAAGGGTGTTTTATTAATGACACAATTAAGTTTCATTAGCGTCACTCTATAACGGTAATTTATTGTTTCAAAACTCATATTAAACGCTATTCTGCTTCTAACACAAGGCTGCGGTTTTTACAAATCTCGCAGTTCTGCCAACCTAGCAACCATTAATTAAACTTTAGCATTACATCTCATTCTTCTCAGCAGCTTTGAGAATTCATTTACAGCGTGTTTTATTAAAAGTGTTTCTGCTGGTTTTGTGTTTCAAAAGCATTCTTATTATGTCCCTAGAAGAAAAAAAGAAATTTCATGCAAAATAGTTTCATCATCATCATAGTATATTCACGAATTTAGGCCATTTGTTGACCTGTTTCGGCCTCAAGACAAACACCATCCAAAAGTCTTTTGAGTGGACGTCCTGGTCTTCTTCTTCCTGCAGGTTGATATCTTAACATTTGTTTGGGTATTCTGTGATCTTCCATTCGATGAACATGTTGCATCCATCTTGACTTACAATCAGAAATTTTGTTTTCTAAAGTTTCCATGTGTAATCGATTGGCCACGTAGATCACCAGACCTCAGGCCATGTGATTTTTCAATGTAGGGAATTTTTATGACAAAGTTTTCAGTACAAAACCACTAAACCTGTAACATTTACGGGATTTGATTGAACAAGAATTTGAAAACACTTTTGATAATAATGGGAAATTTTGTGATAATATCTGAAAATCAGTGTTAAAGCGATATCATACATGCTTAAACAACAATGGAGGTCACATTGAGCAATTTCGGCGGTAGTTATTTTTTTGTATAGATCTTGTAAACTACAAAAAATATATTTGCATTTTCGGCTAACTGACGTGTGTGTGTTATATTGTTGATTTTGAGGGATATAAGTATAATTAATAAAGTTTTCTTGGGTTTTACGCGTCATGGATTCAAGGTCGGCCTCTGGCCACTGATTGCGACGCATTCTTGATAATGACATGTAGGATCATCCCTTGAATCCATGGCGCGGAAAACCCAAGAACATTTTTATCATATATATATATATATATAAGTTCCGGGTTCGAATCCCGTCCAGGCATTTATTTTTCTTATGTGACATTAAGCTTGCATTGTTGAATGTTAAAAATTTAATTATAACATATATAATCAATTGAGTTGGTGTTTACTTGATGAAAATCCTTATTTATTAATTAAATAAAAATAAAACGTAGTTTTATTTGATTTTCATATTTATTATATAATAAATATGAAAATCAATTAATTAAATAAAAATAAAACGTAGTTTTATTTTTATTTAATTAATATAACATATATATATATATATATATATATATATATATATATATATATATATATGTGTGTGTGTGTGTGTGTGTGTGTGTGTGTGCGTGTGTGTGTAAATTTTGGTCATGGTCATTTTTGATGTCACTGGTTGCAGAAATATTTTCTGAGAACAATCTCAACAGCATCATTTCTTCGAAATTCGATAATAAAAAAAGTTGTTTTTCCATTATAATTTATCTATTTAATTTTATCATTCTTGTGAGATTATATTATAGATCAAGGAACTTAAAAATCAAATTCTGAAAAATTAACTTTCCAATCTATAAAGATATGTTTTTATTTCTAAAATTAAACATCAAATATAAATTATTTTAGGTTTGTATGCCTGGAGACAAATATGTGACTATATTTTTCCCTTGCAAATTTTAGAGGTTCAACTATTGAAACAAAAGAATTGGAACAAAAGAAAGTGGAGCAATGTTAGATGGCATGCGCTGACGTCATGTGAACCGCGCAATAATGCTCTTGTAATGATTCCAGTTTGACTGAAGGCTGCGTCATTGATATGTAAATTCTAAGAGCGAAAGAGCTGCCCTATCTTATTGAGGTTCATGCAACCGATAAACACAACGGGTTAATCCACCAGATATTTCCGTTAAATTACCATTCATACAGCCCATCAAACTGCAGACAGAGCAATTAACCGTGGAACCTGGTTCCATTCCAGACCAAACTATCATCATCATCCACATTTATAAATAATAATAGTAATAATAATAATAATAATAATAATAATAATAATAATAATAGTAATAATAATAATAATAATAATAATAATAATACCAGTTATATTATATGGGTGCGAAACATGGACTCTTACTTTAAGGGAGGAAAGGAGATTACGAGTATTTGAGAATAAAGTTCTTAGGAAAATTTTTGGACCAAAGAGAGATGAACAGACAGGTGAATGGAGAAGACTACATAACAATGAACTACATGGTCTTTATAGGAAGCCAGATATAATAAGAACAGTTAAGTCTCGTAGACTGCGATGGGCAGGACATGTTGCGCGTAATGGGGAATGACAGACGTACATGGAAACTTTTTGTAGGAAAGCCATAAGGAGCACGCCCAGTTGGTAGACCAAGAATGAGGTGGGAGAATAACATTAACTATGATTTGAGGGAAGTAGATTATACAGGGAATGATTGGAAAGCATTGGCTCAGGATAGGGATGTGTGGAGAGCTTATGTCCGTGCGGCCATGAGCCTATGGGTTCGATAGTGCCACTGAGTAAGTAAGTAAGTAAGTACAACAATAATAATAATAATAATAGTAAGGAAATACTTTTAACATGTAACGAGAAAAATGTTTCTAAGTTCCAATCATACACCATGCGCATGCGCCAACAAATTCGAAGGAGTTTGCACTATGGAATCATGGGATGTAGCCAACATAGTGAAATAGTGATCCCACTACAGGCCTCAGGAGGGCCTTCGGATAGTAAGAGGTTAAAGCTTCAACTTTTTCTAGACAATCGGCACTTGATGTCAGCCGGGTTGTCAGCCCTGCGTGACGGCCGCCTTTACCTCGAGAACAAGCGTCTGGTACTCATTTCTATTAGAGGTTGAATTGACTCCAAAGCCATTGTGCCGCCAGAAGGTTTGGGTCAGTCTAAAAATCCTAATCCCACCGGGACTCGAACCCTCAACCTTCCATGCAGCCAATATATTCACGACATTTAATGCACCTAAAAGCGTACCTAACGTAATTTAAGCACTCTAACCTGTGAAAGAATGCAACGCCCAAAAATAAATACTATGTTCTGAAATTCTACAGCATAGGCCTATGTACTCGTATACAGTTAATTAGTACATACTCTATGTTGGCTGCACTGGAGCACATCTTTGTTGTTGCATAGAATATTCGTCAATACCGATATGGTTGCCACGTCTTGATGCTACGATTGTAGTGAAATATCATAGACTATTTAACTCATGCCCCAAATGGGAGTCAATGACCAATCACGTTTCAATGATTTCTGTTTTACAACCAATCAGAGTCGTGTTTCACGAAATATTTATCAGTGTTATAATTACCATATATTAAACAAAGCTCCTCCTTTTTAATATTCTGAACAGGTCTGACCGTTATTTTGCAGTGACTGAGCCTATAAGAAATACGGCTACCAGATTGTATATATAGTGCATACATGTCAACATTTGTAGCAATTTATTATACCACCAAAAAAGAAACCACTGTTTGACTTTCTTAAATGTATTTTTTCCCAGGTAATAATCCAGAAAAATATAATTGTAATATTTACATCATACGACATCAGAAATGAATTAATATACAGATTGATGTTTCATTTTTTCTCCACTAGAGAGCATTCTTACAATATTGCGTTCCTTTGGCAATAAATAGTATGATCTGGTTGCAGTGATAAACAAAAGAAGCAGTAGAAGCGTACCTATCGTTTCTCATTTGTTTTCAAACATCGCCGTTTGCATTAAATATATAAATATTTTGAAATAACTATAGTTAAATAATGATTTGTGAGTAAACAGCTTAATTTTATTCGTTAAATAGTCCTAACAAATGCCACTCTTGATTTCCAAATTCTCTAGATAAATTCACTCCTCACTTCGTGAGTCGTGAATTTATCGATAATTTGGAAATCACTCGTGGCATTACTTATGAAAAATACATGGAAACATTCGTTATTAAAAATGTAAAAATCAGTGAAACTGGTGGAATTGATTTGAAAATAAAACCCTAAGAATAAAATTTGACAGGAGTTTATGAAGGAATCTAAAATGTCGCGTCAGTTCAGGTAGTAACGTTTAGCTAATAATCCATCCATAGTAATTCTGCCCGAAGGCAGGTCCTTCACTGCAATCATGCTATGATTGCAGCTTTACTAGGGAATTGTGTAGGTGTGGTAGCTTCCCGTTGCTTTCCACACCGGTGAAGGATCATGATGATAATGATAATGGTAAGGATGATAATGATAAGGACGATGACCATATGATTTCGGGGACCGTTTGGGCCTTAAAGTTTTCCTGACATTTGTCTTACAGGTGACGAAAAACCCCGATAAAAACCTCACCCAGAAAAACTGCCCCGACCGGGGATCGAACCCGGGCCCGCTGCGTGACAAGCAGCACGCTACCTCGAGACCACAGCGGTGGACTAGCTAATAATAATAATAATAATAATAATAATAATAATAATAATAATAATAATAATAATAATAATAATAATAATAACCATTCTTAATGTTATTCTCCCACCTCATTCTTTGTCTAACAACGGGGTGTTTTCTTTCTGAATTTCCTTCAAGAAGCTTCCATGCGCCTGTTTCATTCCCCATTCTTGCCACATCTCCTGTCCTTCGCAGTCTACGAGACTTAACTGTTCTTATTATATCTGGTTTCCTATAAAGATCTTGTAGCTCACTGTTATGTAGTCTTCTCTATTCACATGTCTGCTCATCTCTGTTTGGTCCAAAAATTTTCCGATTCCGATTCCGATTGAGGGTCTTTCCACTTTTCAGCGGTTGCCCTTTTACCAGCCGGCTGCTGGCCCTTCACATCCACATGTGTCAATCACAGAGGTAGATGATCAGCAGCCAGTGTAGGGGTGACATGTGGTTAGCATGTCGAGTCCCCCAGCCGTTATAGCTGGTTCCTCAACCTGGAGCCGCTACTTATCGTAGCTACCCAATTGCCTCACGATGCTGGGTGGGCACCGGTCCCATACTGGCCGAAATACCATGAGAAAATTTCTTCCCCCATGGAGACTCGAACCAGCGCAAGTCCCGTAGCTCTGCGCCAAAGGGTTCCTACCTTAACCGCTCGGCTCAAATTCTCGTAACATTTTCTCTTTCCCTTAAAGTAAAAAGTCTTTGTTTCGCGTTTACATTTTTCTTTAATAATAAGGCTATATTTAAAAATTGTCCACCGCTGTGGTCTGGAGCTAGCGTGCTGCCTTGTCACGCAGCGGGCTCGGGTTCGATCCCCATATGATTAGAAGAATAACAGTTTTATGTACTTTCAGTTTAATGTTTTTTTTTTCTCGAGAAGTTGGGACGACAAGAGTCCCTGTTATGCATAATAGCACGCATTCCCATTCGGGATAGGCTCCTGGATGAGGTTTTTTTCGGTGTCTTTCCTCACCTGTAAGACAAATGTCAAGAAGCTTAGGGCCTAACTGTCCGAAAAATCACCTGACCATCATCATCATCATCCTTATCATTGTCATCATCATCCTCCACCGGTGTGGAAAACAACAGAAAGCTACCACACCTATAATTGCCTAGTAAAGTTACAAAGCATACCATGAAAATGCTATGATTGCAGTGAAAGACCTGCCCTCAGGCAGAATTACTCTGCATGGATTTAAAAATTTGGCGATCAAAGTGTGCGTATACCTACTTCATGAGCCAGGGAAACAGATGTTAACAAAATCTGATTTTTAAATGACGCTTATCCGCTTGATGCATAACACTGTCCAAATCGTGAATAATGTTATTTTCCCACTTCATTCTTTGCCTACCAACCTGGTCCTTTCCCTCTGGTTTTTCCTACAAGATAGCTTACATGCATCTCTTTCATTCCCCATTCGTGATACAATGTATTCTCCCTTTAAAGTAAAGACAATTATAACAAAGAATTAAATTATATCAAACACATGGCAAAAATTAACGGCTACAACAAACAAATAATAAATAAAATTCTAAATAAACAAAAAAGTAAAACCAACATTACCAACATAACCAAACTTAAAAAAAGAATCCAATGAAAATAACAAGAACTGGATAACTCTCACGTACACTGGTAAAGAAACATTAAAATTGGCCAACACGCTAAAAAAGCTCGATAAGAATATTAATATATCCTACAGAACTGATAACAAATTAAACAATTTAATAAACAACAACATCCAAGCAATAGATGAATTCAACAATAAAGACATCTACAAATTAACATGTACAGACAGCAATAAATTCTACATTGGGAAAACTAACAGAAGCTTCAACATTGGATTCAAGGAACATTTCAGAGATTTCATTAATAATGGAAGAAAATCAAATTACGCAAAACATGTAATTCAGACTGGACACCATATGCATAACATCGATAACACCCTCACAATAGTACATAGAGAAAACATTCGAACGAGGATAAATATACTGGAGGAAATCACAATCCTAAGAGAATTCAACAACAACCTGATTCTCAATGAATACACACCCAGTCCACACAATCCTCTGTACAAAATTCTCACAACCAAGTCAGTGCTTCAACAAGGGTCAACAAGTACGGACCTAATGCATTCTGCTGATGATGGGACTAGTCCCGAAAGGCCTACAGAGTTTTAAAACAACTTAAGTTGAGGAGACGGACCTACAAGGTGACTATGTTATAGTTTTTAAGCGTACATTATATCACTATTTCATCATCATCATCATCATCATGAACAAATTCGTTTTAGGCCATGTGGCCTGTACGGTAAACCTAGCGAAGATGGTCTTGATCTTTCCACCGATGTTTTGGTCTTCCTTGGTCCCTATGTCCAGTTGGGGTATATTGGAATGCCAATTTTGGAAGTCTATTTCTTGCCATTCTTCTCAGATGATTTTTCCATTCTTGTTGGTATCTTTGTATATCTTCATTTAAACTTGTTACTCCAAGTTTTCCTCTGATAATAGTGTTCCTTTGGTGATCCAGTCTATTAACCTATAACCTCTCCTACCTAATTCTCAACCTCACCTGCACGTGGTACACCCTGCTTTTAACTAATGAGGTAATGGGGACCGAGTCACGCCGGTTTAACCGTTCCATCGAATATGGAGGAAATTCCATATTTTGAACGCCTGACTAGAGGCTATAAGGTAGCAGCCCTACCACTAGTCTTGCTCTGTGGATGGCTGGTAACCAACCCAGCGGACTTCATACTACTCGAAGAAACTTAAGCAAAGACTGGAATGATCACACTGATGACGACAAAGCAAGAAATAGGTTAATATCACTATTTATTCTACTGAAACATCTGATTTTCAAAAATCTCGACTTTGAACGTAGAATTTTATGACATTTTGAATGCTGTATCGTCTTTAAACATTGGATTCGTGCTGTTATAATCGAATATAGTGTTTACAGAAAAACAGTGGTTAAATTTTTAATTGCATTCGTTTTTTTAGTAGAGATCAGGCAAATCTAATTTAGCAATCTGATATCCTGGGAAATCGAGATTAAAAAAATGGAGTCACTTCCCGCAGAGGTAATTGTGCTATTGTTTACTTTGGAATTCATTTCATTTACTGCGCTAACAGGATTTTGTTAAAAAATCATATTTCTCTGCTCTCTGAGTTTGGACAAAACTGTGTTAGCTAAATTAAGTGGTCTGAAATTACATTTTTTTCAGTAATTGTTCAGTTGCTCCCTGTTTTATGAAAGTAGCTGCCTTCAAAAGAATTCCTATGAGAATTGAACTGAAAAAATCGTGTGAAGTTTTAAATGGGAAGTTATAGGGAAAATTATGGTATTTATGGACCGCGGACAAAGCTTAAAACATTGTGTGGAAATTATATTCCCTTCCTTAACTAGTTTTAAAAACACTGTCACACATTCCTCTTCTTCAAATTAAACACACTTAAAATACACGTAAAAACGTAGGCTATATGAGAAGAAATGGACGAAAATACGTCTATTAAAAAATAATTATTTAAATCCATTAATTGAAATTGAAATAAAAAAACTGTGGGTGACGGAGAAATTCCGAATACATATTTGACAACACGATAAAAAAAACTGCATTAAGTACAACTATTGGTACTCATGAGACAAAAATCATGTTGACCAGTGCTATTAAAATTGTAATTATAGACTACATTTTAAGATTCTCCCATATAACTTATATAGACATGTTCTAGAAAAAAATATATTTTTTTATTTCCTTTATTTCAAGTGTTATAGAGCTAAGAGCATTTTCTTACGCGCATAAAGGCAAACCATTATTCAGCCAATTAAAATGCAGTCATACTTCTGTTTTTTTATTACAACTGCAACTTATCTCGGAATTAATATAAAGGTAAGTTTTACAAACAGAAGACTGCGCATGAGCGAGGAAGCGCAAAGTTAGAAGCTGGAAGAGACAGTTGAAAGCGTAAGAAATAAATATAACGACGTCCCTGTGTAGGCCGTGCAAGAGTAGGAACTCTGATTTGTGCCAGCAGAAAACACAAAACACAAATAATCACTCCCTCTTGTAATGACAGTGGCGGCTGGTTCTTTAGTGCACATTTATTCTGCTTTAAAAATTCAAAAACAGCATAACCTAATGAATAAAATTATAGCTGGTCATACTTTTTATAGCTGAAGCATATAGCGAAATAGTACAATATATATATATATATATATATATATATATATATATATATATATAATTTAAAACTAAATACATGGTAAATTATACAGGGGATGATTAGGCCTAAATATTAACTGAGGGTAATAATAATAATAATAATAATAATAATAATAATAATAATAATAATAATAATAAATTTACTAAATCACTGGTGTTATCGTATCCGTAGGTACATGGCTGCGAGTACACAAGCTCTCCATACACCCGTAACTGAGCTAATGTTTTCCAGTTATCCCCTGTATAATGTACTTCCTGAAAATGATGGTTAATGATATTCTTCCAGCGTATTCTTGACCTGCCTACTAGTTGCGTTCCCTATGGTTTTCCTACAAGGAGCCTTCCATGTCCTCTTTCATTCCCCATTCGATCTACTTGTTCTGCCCATTGCAATCTAAGAGACTTAACTGTTATTATTACATCCATACATATCGTGTAGCTCACTGTTATGAAGTTTTCTCTATTCGCCTGTTCATCTCTGTTTTGCCCAATAATCACTGGTCAACATGATTTTTGTCTCATGAGTGCCAATAGTTGTACTTAATGCATTTTTATTGTGTTTTCAAATATGTATTTGGAATTTCTCCATCACCCACAGTTTTTTTTATTTCAATTTCAATTAATGTATTTAAATAATTATTTTCTGCTTAACAAACATTAAAGGGTTTACGTCAAAATCAAAACATACAGTGGTGCACCCTGACTTGCAATCTGCAATGAGACCAGTTCCACACTGCGAAGAATTGCCCATACCAAAGCCTCCAGAACATGTGACATTAGATGAAGAGAGCTCAGATTCTAATGGAAGTAAGGAAGAAGAAGAAACAGATTTTGGTGATACAACTTTTGAACAAAGCTGTTCATCTGAGCCTCATTTATTGACTCAAGAAGATCTTAACGATCTCATACGAGATTTAAAGTTATCCAAAAACCAGTCTGAAATGCTTGGTTCCTGGCTAAAAGGATAAGATCTCTCGGAAACCTTGCGTGATGGAGAAAAACCGATATCATATTTTAATTCAGGAAAAAACATACTATCACAATCACTTATTTTTCTTTCTGAGACAAATAAATGTTTCATTTTTATTGCTCAGTGTAATTTCTCTAAGAACCCCATTCTCAAATAGAAACTTCAGAATAATCAAATACTCGAAATTTGTAGAAATATATTTTTTTATTAAAAATATAAATACATTTATTTATTGGGTATTAAATCTTCATTCTTTTCAGTGAGTTTGTTTTTTATTATAATCTGTATAGCATCTTCTGTGGCTGATGATGATGGAATTAAAAAATCATACAATGAAGATAAATGCAGATAAAGTGGAAGGAAACTAATTTGTAAATAAAACACAGACCTTTAAAATAATTACGTCGTCTCCAATTAGAATGACCCACATAGAATAACACTACTGAAACGTTTTTGTAGCATTATAATAACGTCACAAAATTTTTTGTTGTTTAATTGTAATCCCTCTATGTCCAGGTTATTATGTTGTATACGTGTGTGTCTGTTTGTGTGTTCAGTTTGTATACTGTCCCTAATTAACACAGTGTTAGCCCTATTCTAACAAGGGAACTGTTAACCATTGCCCAGTGTGCTGCTACCTGGCAGCCAAATTCCATAGTGATGTTAGTTTTGAAGCTTAACCACTTAGCCATCGCGTGTTTGTGGCGTTAAGGTGTTTAACCGTTGTACCGGTGTTGATATGTATGAAATAAGGTGTTTCCCATCTAGAGCAGGGCATCGGAAACCGTGCAGTCGGACAAGCAGAGAGTCCGAAAGAAGGTTGCACGGAATTAGCCACACTACTCCAGCTGCAGCACAGCTCTCATTTCATGGAGATGGACCGTCATCGGGGGGTCTGGTTAATATGGTTTGGCAGACATTATAGGCTCAATTATGGAAATGCATGCTATTTTGCTTTGCAGAGACTTTTGATGTCCCAACTCCTTTCAAAAAAACGTTAAGCTGAAAATATATAAAACTATTATTCTACCAGTTATATTATATGGGTGCGAAACATGGACTCTTACTTTAAGGGAGGAAAGGAGATTACGAGTATTTGAGAATAAAGTTCTTAGGAAAATTTTTTGGACCAAAGAGAGATGAACAGACAGGTGAATGGAGAAGACTACATAACAATGAACTACATGGTCTTTATAGGAAGCCAGATATAACAAGAGCTGTTAAGTCTCGTAGGCTGCGATGGACAGGGCATGTGGCACGAACGGGAATGAAAGACGTGCATGGAAGCTTCTTGTAGGAAAACCAGAAGGAAAACGCTCAGTTGGTATACCAAGAATGAGGTGGGAGAATAACATTAACTATGATTTGAGGGAATCAGATTATACAGAGATTGATTGGAAAACATTAGCTCAGGATAGGGATGTATGGAGAGCTTATGTCCGCGCGGCCATGAACCTACAGGTTCGATAATGCAGGTAAGTTAGTTAGTTGGTTAGATAGACAGTACGACGCTGTAGAGTTTTTATGTTTAAAAGCCGTGCCTAAAAAAGATGCCGTTTTTAACTGTAAGGCACTAAATTCCAGCCCCAAATCTCTCATTTATAGCATAAGGAAGTAGTATTACTGTATTAGCAGACTGGATAACCCTCACTACCCGCCCGCTACATCCCGTCTCACCTCACTCCGCACTTAACTCATGCAGGGATGTACACCTGTTCCGTACAGTGTGTTGCTATTGCTGGACTCTTGCTTAGATTTCTGTGCCTTGCATTTAAAAATGGCAGATATTTTTTTTTGGGATGGCCTTGGTACATAACAACGCCTCTCTGGGAGAAAGTTCAACGTAGCTTTCGGCAATCAGAGGTTCACAGTTCGCTTGTTAGTCTTGCTCTAGCACATTGGGCGACCACTAGAATAATTTATTTTAAGAAAAAACCATGCGGTCTGACCAGGATTCGAACCGATACTTCATAAACTGTAGTCGTAAGTTCTGATCTCTAAGCTCATAAGGCAGAATGTTTTGTTGAAATGTTTTGAATATCTGTTAGTGATAACAGCAGTGGATTCTTATACTAATTAACAGTTAACATATCGAACCGTGTAGCAGTTGTGTTAAACCGCTCCTAGCTGTTGTTTTAAATTTATTGGACGTTTCAAACGACCATGAAATATCGTGTGGTTGTGTATTTTTATTAGCAAATGTGGGCTTGTTCTAATTGTGAATCACCATTATCATCAGTACAGTATGTTAATGACGTCACATGCACCAGTTCATTATTAACAACACCAAAAACCGCGAGCAGAAACAAGCAAAATATTGCATCGTTTCCACAACGTTCAGTAACAGCGATTTACTGAAGGAGATATTAAAATGCTAGTTAACAGCTGCGAAATTCAAATATAAAAAAGTACTTAAAGAAACGGTTAAAAAAAAAGAATACAGAAGATGTCTCTAAATTCATTACCCATTTCAATGAAGGATGGAAATTATTGAAAAAAATCAATGTTGTTGTGAAATTTTACACATATTATACTTCTTCTTCTTCTTCTACTACAAGGTTTAGGCTATGCAGCCTGTTCCGGCGAAGTTAAAAGTGGAGTCCATCTTCTATGTGGTCGGCCAACATCTCTTGTTCCTCTGGGATTATACAGGAAGGTTCTTTTTGGTATTCTTTCGTTGTTCATTCTCATTAAGTGTTCTGTCCATTTCTCATTATTTTCACTGATTTTATCTTCAATTTTATATATATTTAATTCTTCTCGTATAGTTTCATTCCTTATTCTATCCGCTCTTGTGCATCCTTTCACATTACGTAAAAACAGCATTTCCGCAGTCTGTATCCTGCTTTTATCCCTTGATTTCATTATCCAATTTTCACTTCCATACAACAACAAAAGAACAGCCATTGTTTTATATAATTTAAGTTTCGTATCTTTCCTTGTTTTCCGACCTAAGGTTCTTTTTATGGTTCCACAAATAGCCTGGAATTTATTTACTTTATTTTCTATATCTTTATTTTCTCTATAAGTTATATCACTTCCTAAATATTGGAAATGTGATATTTGTTCTATTATTTTGTTATCCAGTACAATTGTTTATCTAATTCCATATTTAGCAATAAATGCCATTACTTTTGGCTTATTTATTGATATTCTACAATTATATCTATTGGCTATTAATTTAAATTTATGTGCTAACATTTGGAGCTCATTTTCAGATTCTGCTAAAAGTACAACATCGTCAGCGAATAATAAAACATTTATTTTATCTTTATTATCAATTAATATTCCTTCATTAGTTAAAACCTTCTTCCATTCTTTTAGAATATCGTCCATATAAATATTAAATAACATAGGCGAGAGTGAACACCCTTGTCGTACTCCTTGGTTTACATATTCTATTGCTAAATATTTAAAACAATAACATTTGTACCCTTTGTGGCAGTCGTCCTCAAAAAATTATCTAATATAAAAATGAATGCTTGTTTGTTTGTACGTACTTTATGCGCGGCCATACCGTTGATCCGATTGTCATGTGGCTTTCTGCAAAATGTTCAGGAGATTCCCGGGATGAACATAGGTTATAAAGAGTTGTGATACTCGTAAAAGTACAACCGTCATGAAATGCGGACATGGCTTCAACTGGGATAGAATTTTCCGGAGTTCAAATAGTCCCCCATTCGGTTCTCCGGGCGGGGACTACTTCAGGGAACCCATGCCAAAGGTTCTTTTTGGAGGACCGGTTTCTCAAGGCTTTAAGATAATGTTCCTCACTGATCCTCAAAGCCTAGAATTGTAAATACAGAGTAGAAAATACTCTATTTCAGGGTTGCAGAACAGTTGAATAAGTAGGAGTGAAAATTTAAAAAAATCGGTCTAGCGGTCGCAATTTTTAAATTTATTACAACGAAACTCGGTCTATAACAATGAGATAAAATGGAAAAAAAATATCCAAAAATAAGCACAATCAGACTATTAAAGGAAGTCAATTTTAAAATTCCCCTAGCTGTCGCCATGTTTGTTTTCTGGGGATGAAATTGGATACATGCGATTCAATTTACAAAATAAATGTCCTATTCTATAAACCAGAAAAATCAGATCATACTTTCCACTTGGTGAGATAATCGCTTAGTATACGCAGTTCGTACGCGAATAATTTTTTATGTTTATGTATTGTTAAAAACTGAATTATTATTGTTATTATTATTAATTAATCAATTAATTTATTTATTTACCAGGTTTCACAATGTTTTACGTCTTCCTGAGCCCAACTAATCTACTGTCATGCTCCTCTATATCTCTCTGCCATTCCAATCTCTATCGCCCAATCCTTTTCCCTCATGCTGCCCAAAACACCTTGAATCCACTTTTTTTTACCGTCCTCTTCTTTTTCTAACAGGTAGCACCCATTCTTGTATTCTTCAACCTGTCTTCTGTCCTTCCTTTTACATTACCATATTATTATTATTATTATTATTATTATTATTATTATTATTATTATTATTATTATTATTATTATTATTATTATTATCTCTCAGTCCACCGCTGTGGTCACGAGGTACCGTGCTGCCTTGTCACGCACCGGGCCCGGGTTCGATTCCCGATCAGGACAGGCTCCTGGGTGAGGTGTTTTTCGGAATTTTTCCTCACCTGTAAGACAAATATCAGGAAGCTTAGGGCCCAACGGTCCCCGAAAATCATCCGGCCATCATCACCATCCTTATCATTATCATCATCATCATGCTTCACCGGTGTGGAATCTACCATATGTACAATTCCCTAGTAAAGGTGCAAAGAATAGCATGAAAATGCTATGATTGCAGTGAAGGTCCTGCCCTCGGGCAGAATTACTATGGATGGATTATTATCTCTCATTTAGACAGCGTCAACCGCCTGTGGTGTCGGGATAACGTCGCTGTCTCTTATGCAATGGGCCAGTGTTCGATCCCCGATCACGACAAGTTTCATGGCTGATATTTTTTTCGGGTTTTTCCTCGCCTATATGACAAATGTCAGGAAACTTTAAGTTCCCGAACATCATCCGTCTATCATAATTATCATCATCATCATATTCACCATCTTTAGTAAGAATGTGTGTGTAAAATGGCGTGTTTCATCTTCGTGTTGTGTTTGTTGTCTCGGAGCAGGCCTTGACATTGAACTGATCATTCCTTCTGGCATTCCTTTCATGTCTTTATGTGTTAAAAAATTTATGTGTATAATCCACAGTTAAAAATCCCTCTACCGACAGGGCGTGTCACTTCAGACCCGGGTGGCGTGCGGCTTGTAAAAGGTATTTTTTAGCGCAATAGTGCGTTTTCTCGTACTTACAGCAGTGGCGACCATGATTAAAGGTTCAACTTCCTACATTTCGGGGTTGCCAATATAAATTACTATACTGTAATAAAATAATGTTGGACGATCACTAAAAGACAAGAACAAAGATTGGAAGCAGCTGACATGAATTTTTAAGAAATATAGCAGGATATACTCTGTTGGATAAGAAAAGGAATGAAGATATAAGAAAGGAACTGAATATTTTCATACTTACAGACCGAATAATTAAATACAGGAACGACTGGAAAGAACATATTGATAAAATGCCAGAAGGAAGATTTCCAAAATTATTGCTAAACCGCAACGGAAGGAGAAATGTTGGACGTCCATACAGAAGATGGTCTGAACAATTTTAACAATTCTAGCTGTCATGAAAGCCAACAGATTTAATCCCTGGATGATGGTAATAATAAAATAACTATATTGTAACATTACATAATACAAACCATGTGTGGAAAGTAAAACCACTGCCCTCTATATACACTACGTATAATATATATATATATATATATATATATATATATATATATATATATATGGAATGATAAGAAAAATAAATGCCTGGACGGGATTCGAACCCGGATCTCTGAGTCTGTACCTCAGCGTGATATCCATTACACTACCAGGCGAATCCAATTCAAACACTTATTTTTATAATACATATATAAGAAAAATAAGTGTTTGAATTGGATTCGCCTGGTAGTGTAATGGATATCACAGACTCAGAGATCCGGGTTCGAATCCCGTCCAGGCATTTATTTTTCTTATCATTCCATATTAAGCTTCCATTGCTCAATGTTAAACATTTAATTATAACATATATATATAAAAGGTAGTGTTAATATAGCCTACATTATACGAAACAAATCACTGCATATTAAATTAACTGAACTTTATTTGAAACAATTAAAACAATAAATACAAACTTGCCACCATTTTATGACTGGTTAGTATCACGGCCTCCTGCAGTTTCAACTAATAAACATTGACCACGTTGTTAACGGTAGTCAGTTGTTTATAATGGACGCCAATATTTCCAACGAAAATTTTATTATTTTACTATTATTTATTATTTTGAAAACACCATCGCACAAAAAATAATGTACAACACACGTTTGTGAATTGTTTTACAGAATCTGGGAAATTAAAAAACTCGGTTTTTAACCATTTCCTCGTTTCTGTAAAAACTACTCGCAATCTTGCATCGTAATGTGATATTAAGGTGAAACTGCGTTAAGAGAATAGAGAGCGTGTTACGACGAAGGAAATAGATTTAAATACAGGAATAAATAATAAATGAAACAAGTAAATAGTGAAAATGATTGTACATTGTTGAGATTGTTTTCACCAGAGGGATTTTTTTCCCTGAATGAGCCACAAAACACATTGTTGTTCATTGAAACAGATGAGTATTTGCTGAAATGTGTAAAAGATGGCTCTGTTTGACCGGACAGCACAGAGAAACGTGCGTTTTGTTGGGCAAGCGATGGAATTTAACGTTACTGCTGTAATGTACGTTAGTTGGGCCATTTTATTGTGCTCTGAATTTCATTACGGAAATGCGAACACTGAAATTAACATATCTTGTTCAGCCGTGCAACTGTTTTTATTGTTATTCCTCTCGCATTCTATTGTTTTCGATTGTTTAAAAAGAATTACCCACAATAACTACTGAATGACATGTAAAAAAAGGCAAATTAGGTATTTTTTATTTTATATTCATAGACGCTTTAAAATCTAATATATATATATATATATATATATTACTTACTCAGTGGCACTATCGAACCGGTAGGTTCATGGCCGCGCGGACATAAGCTCTCCATACATCCCTATCCTCAGCTAATGCTTTCCAATCATTTCCTGTATAATCTACTTCTCTCAAATCATAGTTAATGTTATTCTCCCACCTCATTCTTGGTCTACCAACTGGGCGTTTTTCCTCCGGCTTTCCTACACGAAGTTTCCAAGCAATATTTAAAATAATAATAGTAATAATATTTTTCTAATGTCCCCAGTTTTTTGTTTGCCTTTTAGACATTTCTCGTGTTCTCTCCTGGTAATTACGTAATTATAACACACTTCTGCCTGGAAGGCGGGATTACGTTGCCCCGATGATATGATGGGCGATGATGATGATAGTGGTGCGCCAGATGGGTCCCTAATCCTAAGCTTAATCTAAGATGAATATGAATGTTAATGATTGCGATGGCCATAGGATTTCGGGGACCGTTTGGGCCTTAAAGTTTTCCTGACATTTGTCTTACAGGTGAGGAAAAACCCACCAACGAGCCTGTCCCGACCGGGGATTGAACCCGGGCCCGCTGCGTGACAAGGCAGCACGTTACGTCGAAACCACAGCGGTGGACTATAATAATAATAATAATAATAATAATAATAATAATAATAATAATAATAATAATAATAATAATAATAATAATAATAATAATAATAATAATCTATGTTGTTCTGGAATAATTCTCCTGCTACTTCATTAACTTTGTTTCTAATTCCTCGTACATTCCACGTGCCTATATTCAATGTCCGTTTTCGTTGCTTTTGTCTTTCATACTTTTTTCTGTCCGGCTTTGATTGATTTGGTCTTTTAGCATTTTGTTTTTTTTTTCTAATGTGTGGGGAGCTGGCCCACAGCATAAACCCCCAACCTGGAGGACCAGGAAAATTTCTGTCTGGGTTTTCCTCCCATAGCCTTTGAAGATCCCTCTTCACCGCAAGGGCAGGCGTTTCTCTATTTCCCTTAGAGATAGGGTTGCCTCTTCCGCCAGATCCGCCGTGATGAAGGACTCCTTCTGCGCCGACTCTGCCGTTGAGGTCTTCACCGTAACCCTGGCTAGGGGCCCTTACAGAGTACTATCAGTCGGAGCCAACTGAACCCTGGTTTTTTAACGAGGTTGTTACTCCTCCCCCTCCTCCTTTCTCATCCGGGCTTGGGACCGGCCATGGCGGCTAAGCATCGAAAATGCCCAAGACCGTAGGCTTTGGAGGTTTGGCACGGGAAGACGGCAGCAGCTGTAAAAACCCGAAGATAGAGAGAATAATAATAATAATAATAATAATAATAATAATAATACTAATAATAATAATAATAATAATAATAATAACTAACTAACTCACTGGCACTATCGAACCCGAAGGTTCATGGCCGCGCGGACATAAGCTCTCCATACATCCCTATCCTGAGCTAATGCTTTCCAATCATTCCCTGTATAATCTACTTCCCTCAAATCATAGTTAATGTTGTTCTCCCACCTCATTCTTGGTCTACCAATTGGACGTTTTCCCTCTGGCTTTCCTACAAGAAGCTTCCATGCAAGTCTTTCATTCCCCATACGTGTAACATGTCCTGCCCATCGCAGTCTACGAGACTTAACTGTTCTTATTATATCTGGCTTCAATAATAATAATAATAATTTTTATTAAGGATTTTGTCTACATTACAGTAGTTATCCTTCAGCCCAAATGTATTTTGCTTCGCCTCTGATTTATATCCTCAGCATCTTCTTCTTTGACGTCTCTGTTGATCATGTTTCTTCTCAATTCATCCATCTAATGTTCCCTGGGTTTCCCTCTCCTGCTCCTGCCTTCAGCATTCCAATCCAGCATCATTCTTGGAATGCTATTAGTCTCCATCCTCTTCAGATGTCCAGACCATTTCAATCTTCGTTCTTCTATTACTTCTATAATATTATGTTTAACATTCATTATTTCTCTAATTTTCTGAATCCGAATTTTCTCTTTTCTTTATTTTCTTGATGTCCGCCAAAAATCCATCTCTGCTGTCAATAATATTTTTGCTTGCAGTCTACCTAAAAGAGATGCACAAAGAAATTAAACATATGCTCAATTCTGGAAATGCATGTTATTATGCATTACAGACACTATTGACTTCCCAGCTCCTTTCAAAAAACGTTAAACTGAAAATATATAAAACTATTATTCTACCAGTTATATTATATGGATGTGAAACATGGACTTTTACTTTAAGGGAGGAAAGGAGATTACAAATATTTGAGAATAAAGTACTTAGGAAAATTTTTGGACCAAAGTGAGATGAACGAAGAAGTGAACGGAGAAGACTACATAACTATGAACTACATGGTCTTTATACGAAGTCAGATATAATAAAACAGTTAAGTCTCGTGGACTGCGATGGGCAGGACATGTGGCACATATGGGGAATGAAAGACGTGCATGGAAGCTTCTTGTAGGAAAACCAGAGGAAAAACGCCCAGTTGATAGACTAAGAATGAGGTGGGAGAATAACATTAACTATGATTTGAGGGAAGTAGATTATACAGGCGATGATTGGAAAACATTGGTTCAGGATGGGGATGTATGGAGAGCTTATATCCGCGCGGCCATGAACCTACGGGTTCGATAGTGCCAGTGAGTTAGTTAGTTAATTTAATTATTATATTGAATTCAACTACTTCTTCAAAATATACCTGATTTGTCATTATGTTTTGCTTTGCTATCTAATACAGTATAATGAAAGTTGTGTTTGCAATAATGTTTCGAAACACACTGTAGATAAGTAGTGTTTATTTTATAAATAATGAAGTAAAAAGAAATTACCCCTAAAATAATTTATTTTACAAAGCTGTACAAAAGCCCCATTTATTCTTCTCGAGGGTGCAATTGCTATCAAGTTAAGTGCTATTAAAGTATAGACACAAAGTTAACAACGCATGGCATATAGAGCGTGGATATTAAATCAGTGAGATGTGTGTCATATTTCAGGCTTTAATGGCTATAAGTGTGTGTGTTTTATAGCCTGGTATACGTATTCATGGCGTAATTACAACTTCCTAAGTTCCGAGGCGACCTCCAAATAATAAGAATAATGTTCCAAGTTTTAGGAAACTCTAATATGGCGTGCTGCATAACTACTAGGGTATACACTTTGCAAAAATTATATTTAATGTTCTTATCCTAATGCATAGATCAATTTAAGATGTTGCAGATCTAATGGGGTTTCTTTCTTTCAAACAAATAATAATAATAATAATAATAATAATAATAATAATAATAATAATAATAATAATAATAATAATAATAGTAATAATAATAATAATAATAATAATAATAATAGTAATAATAATAATAATAATAATCACAAACAGGAATGAGATGCACAAATAAATCAAACATAGACTCAATTCTGGAAATGCGTGTTATTTGTGCATTACAGAGACTCTTGACTTCCTCACTCCTTTCAGAAAACGTTAAACTGAAAATATATAAAACTGTAATTCTTCCACCCTTATATTATATGTTACCATTATCATTATCATCATCATCCTTCACCGGTGTGGAAAGCAACGGGAAGCTACCACACCTACACAATTCCCTAGTAAAGCTGCAAGCATAGGATGAAAATGCTATGATTGCAGTGAAGGACCTGCCTTCGGGCAGAATTACTATGGATGGATGGATGGATATTATATGAATGGGGAACATGGACTCTTACTTTAAGGGAGAAAAGAAGACTGCGATGTATTTGAGAATAAAATTCTTACGAAAATGTTTGGGCCAAAAAGAGATGAACAGACAGGTGAATGGAGAAAAATACATGATAGTGATTGCATGATATGTGTAGGAAGCCAAATATAATAACAGTTCAGTCTCGTAGACTGCTTTGCATGATAGTGATTGCATGATATGTGTAGGAAGCCAAATATAATAACAGTTCAGTCTCGTAGACTGCTTTGGGCAGGGCATGTGGCACGAATGGAGGATGAAAGAGGTGCATTGGAAGCTTCTTGTAGGAAAGCCAGAGGGAAAACGCCCAGTTGGTAGACTAAGAATGAGGTGGGAGAATAACATTATCTATTATTTGAGGAACGTAGATTATAAGGGGATGGTTCGTAAAAATTAGCACAGGATAGGGATACATGGATAGCTTACATCCGCGCGGCCATGAACCTACAGTTCGATAGTGCCAGTGAGTTAGTTAGTTAATAATAATAATTAAAAATAATAATAATAATCATAAAATAGTAATAATAATAATAATAATAATAATAAGAGACAGCACATATACATTTTTGAAATACACTAAAAATTGATGCTCGAAGTAAAAAATCAATAATACCAAATATATTATTATTATTATTATTATTATTATTATTATTATTATTATTATTATTATTATTACGATATTAATAAAATAATTATTATTTTAGAATACAGTCTTTCACGGCCGGAAATCATGATGAATATTTCGGGCTGTAAGATCCATAACTGTTGTTTTCCCAGACGTTTCTTCCTCAGATAAGGAGGTCGTCATCAGTGGCGAGCTCTTTTATGTGATAATCTGGGCCCATACCTCCACCCCTTGGGATACCTCGGTCAAAGACCATACTCCCAAGTCCCAGTATCTTGTCCTCCCTATCTGTTAGCGTCCACGTTCAAGGTTCTCGGCTTAAAACCAACACCTCAGGGAGAAGGTGTTGGAGTCGCAACTTCAGGGAAATTGCTGAGCTACATAGTACATCAGGTCGCTCATTCCTGATGACGCCAAAGTTGGTCCACGGGCTCCTCGAGGACTGCTGTCGCAGATCCACCGACCGTTCCCCTGTTCTACCCCCAGGGACGCATCCTGCAGCCGTTGTGAGACTGGCTAGGGCTTGAGTCCACAAGCCCTGCAGTGTGAGACTTTAGTACATCCAGGTGCTCATCTCCTGGTGACCCCACAGTTTGTCCACGAGCCCGTAGGCTTAGCCGGGAACCAGCACAGTTGCTCCCCTCTGCACTCGTCCGAACCGTGCCCTGGTGTGCCCCCAGGGACGTGTCCTGTTGCAGTTGTGGGCCAGCATGGAGCTCGCAAGCTCCATCAGGTGAGCAATGGTACGGCAAGGCGCTCAACTCCTGCCGACCCCACTAATGGTTCATGAGTCACTTGGACTTAGCCGGGAGGACTGACTATCAGATCCACCGACCTTTTCCCCACTGCGCCACCGAGGGGATGCGATTGCCTGCTGAAGTGGGCGCAGCACGAGCTATGTTGTGCGTCAGGTCGCTCGAGTCCTGACGACCTCACAAATGGCCCGCGGGTCCAGTCTGGACCTAACCGGGAGGAATGCAAGGTAAACCACCGACCGTTCCCCTATCCGTCACCCGGGGACGCGCCCTATTGCTGTTGTGAGCACAGCTGGGGCCCGATAAACGGACCCCCAGGATAATCTCTCGAAGGAAGCCCGGCTGCTTCAGCAGTACACAGCCGAGCCTGTGACCAGGAAACACCACCTAGAAGATGTCCTCTGTATCCGAGGGAGAAACGTCTGTGACAACAACTGAAGATGTCCTCTGTATCCGAGGGAGAAACGTCTGTGACAACAACTGAAGATGTCCTCTGTATCCGAGGGAGAAACGTCTGTGACAACAACTGAAGATGTCCTCTGTATCCGAGGGAGAAACGTCTGTGACAACAACTGAAGATGTCCTCTGTATCCGAGGGAGAAAACGTCTGTGACAACAACTGAAGATGTCCTCTGTATCCGAGGGAGAAACGTCTGTGACAACAACTGAAGATGTCCTCTGTATCCGAGGGAGAAACGTCTGTGACAACAACTGAAGATGTCCTCTGTATCCGAGGGAGAAACGTCTGTGACAACAACTGAAGATGTCCTCTGTATCCGAGGGAGAAACGTCTGTGACAACAACTGAAGATGTCCTCTGTATCCGAGGGAGAAACGTCTGTGACAACAACTGAAGATGTCCTCTGTATCCGAGGGAGAAACGTCTGTGACAACAACTGAAGATGTCCTCTGTATCCGAGGGAGAAACGTCTGTGACAACAACTGAAGATGTCCTCTGTATCCGAGGGAGAAACGTCTGTGACAACAACTGAAGATGTCCTCTGTATCCGAGGGAGAAACGTCTGTGACAACAACTGAAGATGTCCTCTGTATCCGAGGGAGAAACGTCTGTGACAACAACTGAAGATGTCCTCTGTATCCGAGGGAGAAACGTCTGTGACAACAACTGAAGATGTCCTCTGTATCCGAGGGAGAAACGTCTGTGACAACAACTGAAGATGTCCTCTGTATCCGAGGGAGAAACGTCTGTGACAACAACTGAAGATGTCCTCTGTATCCGAGGGAGAAACGTCTGTGACAACAACTGAAGATGTCATCTGTATCCGAGGGAGAAACGTCTGTGACAACAACTGAAGATGTCCTCTGTATCCGAGGGAGAAACGTCTGTGACAACAACTGAAGATGTCCTCTGTATCCGAGGGAGAAACGTCTGTGACAACAACTGAAGATGTCCTCTGTATCCGAGGGAGAAACGTCTGTGACAACAACTGAAGATGTCCTCTGTATCCGAGGGAGAAACGTCTGTGACAACAACTGAAGATGTCCTCTGTATCCGAGGGAGAAACGTCTGTGACAACAACTGAAGATGTCCTCTGTATCCGAGGGAGAAACGTCTGTGACAACAACTGAAGATGTCCTCTGTATCCGAGGGAGAAACGTCTGTGACAACAACTGAAGATGTCCTCTGTATCCGAGGGAGAAACGTCTGTGACAACAACTGAAGATGTCCTCTGTATCCGAGGGAGAAACGTCTGTGACAACAACTGAAGATGTCCTCTGTATCCGAGGGAGAAACGTCTGTGACAACAACTGAAGATGTCCTCTGTATCCGAGGGAGAAACGTCTGTGACAACAACTGAAGATGTCCTCTGTATCCGAGGGAGAAACGTCTGTGACAACAACTGAAGATGTCCTCTGTATCCGAGGGAGAAACGTCTGTGACAACAACAGTTATGGACCACGGCCTTATAGCATGAAATGTTCTAATATCACAATAATAACAATAATAATAATAATATTATTATTATTAACAGGGTATTTAACAATTGGCCCAGATGAATTATATATTGAAGGGGCAAAGATAAAGAAGAGCGATTGTTTCTGTTATTTGGGATCAATTATAGAGAAAGATGGAACATTAAATAATGAAATAGCAGAAAAGGATGTAATTGAAGAAATACCATAGGAATGTTGAACTCTATATTATGGTGTAAAAAGATAATTAACAGAACAAAACAACTAATTTATAAATCCATACTAGAAAGTATAATGTTATATGGATCGGAAGTTTGGATAGTGACACAGCATTACCAACAGAATAACTGCAGTTGAAATGGATTTTTGGAGAAGAGCTGCGAGAAAATCTCGACTGGAAAGAATTAGAAATACAGAAATTAGAAAATGGATGAATGCAGGAAGAAATCTAATGGATGAGATTGAACACAGAAGGCTAAAATGGTATGGACACTTAATAAGAATGCAGGATGGAAGACTACCAGAGGCCGTCCATACATGAACAATTGAAATATGGAGCATAAAAGGAAGACCAAGAACAACCTGGAAGAATAACATTCAACATTCAATGAGGACAGAGAATGATGGAGAACTTTAATTAACCCTTAAATTCGTAATGTATCCATTTGGATACAAAAAGAAACAACTTAAATGTGTGTCCAATTGTACAATATACCTAATAATAACAGCTACACAAGATTCCGTTTTCTCTGCGGTCCGCCACATTCAAATAACTAACAGAAGAAATTTGTGTTTTGCCAATTTAAGGGTTAAGGGAAATTTGTGAATGCGTAGTACGAACTGACAATATAGAAATCCGTACTCATTTACGTATTTTTTTTTAAATTTATGTTAATTATTAAGATTGGTTGGAGAAAATCCTCAATGTTGAGAAAAGTTCTCACTGAATACAATTTTTATAATCATTATTATTATCATTACATGTGAAAGCTCCAGAAATGTTTAATAACATATCTGAATCACCCTGTATAATGTTGTTAGTGCCAGTGATTAGAGTGTCAGTTATACTGCAATTGGTACCTTGACATTTGCAGGTGTATGGAAGCCTGTTTGGAGTTATTAGAGAGGGTAATGTACTGTTCAGAGCTTTGAATGTTCACATGAGAGGAAAAAATTGTCCACTAGCCCGATTTTTTCGCGATTTCTACTTCATGACGAAATATTTTCACTAGATTTATTTGCTCATTAGCAATAATTGGCTACCCTAACACTTCAATGGAGCGAAAATTAAAATTCAGCAACTGGCACAGTTCTAACAAGCCTCTGTTTCGCTTGCACCTCGTTTTACTTCACATGCCTCCACCAGATACAGTTCAACTGTTTTTTATTGTATTTTATAATTTTCTACGTTCACAGATGGAGGACATGACCTCTTTACAGCGCAAACAAATGCAGCCCTACAATTCCAACCCATACACCTGAATATATGTATAAATGATGAATGTCATCATAAAACGACATTCAATCATGGGCGACCGCTCTTATAAATTTATTTTATTCATTTATTTTACGTGATGAAGTTAAGACCGTAAGGTCTTCTCTTCCACTTCATCAGGTTAAATTATACACATAATAACAATTATGAATTCTCATAAGTAATGCCACGAGTGATTTCCAAATTATAGATAAATTCACGACTTACGAAGTGAGGAGTGAATTTATCTAGAGAATTTGGAAATCAAGAGTGGCATTTGTTAGGACTATTTAACGAATACATCATTATTTAAGTATAGTTATTTTTAAATATTTATATATTTAATGTAAACGGCGATGTTTGAAAACAAATGAGAAACGATAGGTATGCTTCACCTGCTTCTTTTGTTTATCACTGCAACCAGATCATACTATTTATTGCCAAAGGAACACAATATTGTAAGAATGCTCTCTAGTGGAGAAAAAAATGAAACACATCACACTGTATATTAATTCATTTCTGATGTCGTATGATGTAAATATGAGAATTATATTTTTCTGGATTATTACCTGGGAAAAAATACATTTAAGAAAGTGCAAACAGTGGTTTCTTTTTTTGGTGGTATAATCGATTGAGGGGCTCAGTGGAATAAGGGCCCATCCCAACCAATGGTTGATTTTTAGTTATTTGCAGATTATGTATCCTATGGCCATCTTCTGTTAATCTTTAGAACCTCATAATTCTAACTTTGCTCAAAAGAGGGTAAATGAGACTTTATGTCTAAGAAAAATTTCTAACTTCTTCACGCGCGCGGGAAATAAAGGCCCATCCCAACTGCTGACACGTGACCGTATTTTGTCCGCTACTCTGTAGTCCGCTGCAATACTGACTAGCATTGCCGGCAAATATCAGTAAATGTATAATGGCTGATGCGGCAGGTTCTTGTGCAAATGGAAATAGTGTAATAAAATATAAGAAAAGAAAAATAAATGTGCAAGAGTGGAATAAAACGAAGCAGAACATTTTACCCAACAGTGGAAAGGAATATATATCGGCCTGAATCAGTTGCTTGAAGAGGTGCGGACGAAATTCTAGTTGTTTATTAAAAGCTGTGCCACTGATTGAAAAATGTGCTAATAAAAATAAACTTATAATGTATCTAGTGATTCATGTGTTGTTCAAAATAAGAATCATACAATAATGGGACTTTGGCTTTACATGATTGATTGTGGTTGGTTTGAAGAAATTGAACATAAATTTCTTGTACCAGGTCACACTTTCCTTCCCTGTGATGCTGACTTTGGTGTGATTGAAAAAGTTAAAAGAAAAACACAAGCGGTTTATACACCTGAAGATTTTAAAGATTTGGATAACTTAAATGTTCACAAAGAGAAATGTGACGCTGGACAAGCATAAGGTAGACATCAGAAAAGCATCTCAGTTTCGTTTTGTGGAAAACAGACATGTAATGTACGTAAAATCTAGTTTCGGTGATTTGGCTTTAGAGGAAGTAATAGGCCTTTAAAAAAAGGGAAAGGAAAGTGTCCTGTATTACGAGATGTAATATTGAAAACAAAATATCCTAATGGTAGGATGATAAAGAAGACATCATGACTCTCATGACATTTGTACCACCTGTACACCAGACATTTTAACAGTAGCCTTAAATCAGATGATGATGATGATGATGATACAAATGCTGTAAACGTAGAATACATAGATTAATACTATATTCAAGTTAAAAAGTGTTATGTAATTTGTTTATTTATGTTGTATTTTTTTATATTCTCGATTTTCTTTTTCTTTGATTAGACACATGAAACAACATAGTGATCTATATATTTGCAGGCAGAAAGCTTATTTTATGTACAAGACATGTACCAAATATTATCAATGTATGCTCTATATATTTTACTCAATGTAGAATTTAATAAAATTCAATTTTTCTCCAAACTTAGTGCAGTTGGGATGGGCCCTTATTCCACTGACCCCCTCAATTGCTACAAATGTTTTTATATTAACTCCCACATGCGGCATGTGTTGACATTAATGCACTATATATACAATCTGGTAGCCGTATTTCTCAGTGGCTCAGTCACTGCAAAATAATGGTCAAACCTGTTCAGAATGTTATGAAGGAGGAGTTTTCTTTAAAATGGTAATTATAACACTGATAAATATTTCGTGAAAAACGACTCTGATTGGTTGTAAAACAGAAATCATTGAAACGTGATTGGTCATTGAGTCCCATTTGGGGCATGAGTTAAATAGTCTACATAATTAGTTATACATAATAGATATAGATAGGCTTATAAAACTACTCTTCTACCAGTTATATTATATGGTTGCGAAACATGGACTCTTACTTAAAGGAAGGAAATGAGATTACAAGTTTTTGAGAATAAAGTTCTTAGGAACATTTTTGGACCAAAGAGAGACGAACAGACAGGTGAATGGAGAAGACTGCTAAACAGTGAATTACATGGTCTTTATAGGAAGTCAGATATAATGAGAAAATTTATATCTCGTAGACTGCGATGGGCAGGACATGTGGCACGAATGGGGAATGAAATACGTGCATGGAATATTCTTGTGGGAAAACCAGAAGGAAAACGCCCAGTTGGTAGACCAAGCATGAAGTGGGAGTATAATATTAACCATGATATGAATGAAGTACAGTATACAGGGGAAGAAGTACAGGACTTCCCATTCACTTTGATGGTCCGTGCCCATTTCACGTGGAATAGCACGAGTAGAAGAATCATCTTCCATCACATGAAGAAAATTTTATTTGAACTCTGTATTGCGGCGCGTACGTCTTTCACCGGTGTCTACTCTGTTTACCTTCAAAATCCCATGCCCCCGAAAACGCCTATCAGTAGACTCGAAAGGTTGTTCGATGATGATGGCGTCTGTTCAAATACCGCTCCGCGTACGTGGCAGCAGTTCTTGCACCATTACCTTGTGCTGCACCATAAATCACATGCATTTCGGCAAGTTTAGCACAACTGTAATTATATTCCATGATGCTTTCATGAAATGCGACTGATACTGAAGTAACTTCTAATCAGATGTTATATAAAAATACAAAAAATTATAATAATAGTTATATTAACAATTAATTATCTGTCAAATTGAATAATAATGAAAATAATGTCTAATAATACAATAAAATTAAATACAATTAAAATTAAATTAATGATAGAATGAATACAGAAAGAATAACAGCTCGAATCTGCTATACATAAAAAGAAAATAAATAAAAAAATACAAAGAAAGTAATAAACTACAATGAATTAATCTATACTTTTTATACAAGGCATTAGATAAATATATTAACGAATTTTAAATATATTTTTATTAAATAATAAAAAACATTATTAATTTTTAAAAAATAATATTAGTGAGTTGTTTCTGTTAATAATTTTATTTTCAATTTGTTTCTGAAAGATGACTAACATTAACTATGTTTTGAGGGAAGTAGACTATACAGGAAATGATTGGAAAGCATTAGCACAGGATAGGGATGGATGGAGAGCTTATGTCCGCGCGGCCATGAACCTACGGGTTTGATAGTGCCAGTGAGTAAGTAAGTTTCTGAAAGATTGTAAAGTATGGCAGTCTCTGACATAGGGTGGAAGGGAATTCCATGTTCTAGCAAGTGAAATTGTAAAAGATTTTGAATAATAGGTAGTGTGATGAGGAGGGATATAAAGGACACTGCGCTCAAGGGATCGGGTATCTAATTTGTGTGTATCAGAGAGTCTATTGAAACGGTGTGAGTAAATATGGGTCTGGCCAGTGTTTTATAAAATTCTAGTTCGTGTGTGTGTTGCTGTACTGTGTTTGGCTTGAAAATATTATTTATAATTCCTGTTACTCTGTTAGATTTTTATAATTTTTAGTAGCAGTAACACAATATGACCCTCCATGGTATCTTTACCTTGTCGTGGTGGAGTGGCTTGCGTGCTTAAATGATCCTGAGAGCTGTGCCGGCGGTAGCATTCCTGCCGATAGGGTTACCCATGCCGGACTGGTCGAAGGTGATAAGCCAGACGAAAAAAGTACCTTGGTCGAAAGAGTGACGATCTTTCACAGTAAAAATTCAACCGGTAAGAAATACGGACATGGGTTCAACTGGGGTAAAATTTTCCGGAGGTCATATAGTCCCCCATTCGGCTCTCCGGGCGAGGACTACTTCAGGGAACCCATGCCAAAGGCTCATGATTTGAAGGAAGTAGATTATACAGGGAATGATCGGAAAGCATTAGCTCAGGATAGGGATGTATGGAGAGCTTATGTCCGCGCGGCCATGAACCTACGGGTTCGATAGTACCAGTGATTAAGTAAGTAAGTAACACAATCTTTTTATAGGAAGCCAGATATAATAAGAACAGTTAAGTCCCGTAGACTGCGATGGGCAGGACATGTTGCGCGTATGGGGAATGAAAGACGTGCATGGAAGGTTCTTGTAGGAAAGCCAGAAGGAAAACGCCCAGTTGGTAGACCAAGAATGAGGTGGGAGAACAACATTAACTATGATTTGAGGGAAGTAGATTATACAGGGAATGATTGGAAAGCATTAGCTCAGGATAGGGATGTATGGAGAGCTTATGTCCGTGCGGCCATGAACCTACGGGTTCGATAGTGCCAGTGAGTAAGTAAGTAAGTAAGTAAGTAACACAATAGGAATAAATGTATTTATTGGCAAGGCTGCATGATTATGTACAACTGAATACTAGTTGGACAGGGGGGATAGTTAAGCTTCTTGAGAAATATTGACTTGAATTGATTGTAAAATGTTGGCTCGTGCGGGGTTTGAACGAGTGATCGATAGAGTGATATTTGCAGATGATTAGTTGAGTGATATGGCGTGCTGACTTGAGCACACATGCTGACAGCTAAACATGCTGATTGATTTCAAACTTCAATACCAAATTATTCAGGATTGTCTGGTACAAACAGTAAAATCCCTGATTCAGAACTTCATCACATGTCAACACCCCAGTGTGCACCATGTTGGTATTCTCTCTCCAGCCCAGACATTCTTCTTGACACTATGAATTCTATTTAGAAATAGTTATGTCAGTTACTGTTTGTAGGATCTTCCCCGTTAATTAAACATAGGCTCAATTCTGAAAATGCGTGCTATTATGCATTGTAGAGACTCTTGATGTCCCAACTCCCTTCAAAAAAACGTTAAACTGAAATTATATAAAACTATTATTCTACCAGTGGTATTATATGGTTGCGAAACATGGACTCTTACATTAAGGGAGGAAAGGAGATTACGGGTATTTGAGAATAAAGTACTTAGAACAATTTTTGGACCAAAGAGAGATGAACAGACAGGTGAATGGAAAAGACTACATAACAATGAACTACTTGGTCTTTATAGGAAGCCAGACATAGTAAGAATAGTTAAGTTTCGTAGACTGCGATGGGCAGGACATGTGGCACGAATGGGGAATTAAATACGTGCATAGAAGCTTCTTGTAGAAAAACCAGAGGGAAAACGCCCATTTGGTAGACCAAGAATGAGGTGGGAGAATAACATTAACTATGATTTGAGGGAAGTAGATTAAACAGGGGATGATTGGAAAACATTGGCTCAGGATAGGGATATATGGACAGCTTATGTCAGCGCGGCCATGAACCTACGGGTTCGATAGAACCAGTGAGTTAGTTAGTTATTTAGTTAATAGTTACGTCAGTTACTGTTTGTAGAGTATTCTTCGTTGTTCTTTATCTTTATTTATTTCTTCCTTTATCTTGTTTTTTTTTTGTATTTTTGACGTTCATTTCTATTTTATTCTCTTTCCCTTTTTATATATATCCATACACTGTAATTCTGCCTGAGGGCAGGTCTTTCACTGCAATCACTGCATTTTCATGCTATGCTTTGCAGCTTTACTAGGGAAATTGTAGGTGTGGTAGCTTCCCGTTGCTTTCCACACCGGTGAAGGATGATGATAATGATAATGTTGATGGCCGGATGATTTTCGGGGACCGTGGGGCCCTAAGCATCCTGACATTTGTCTTACAGGTAAGGAAAAACCCCGAAAAAAACCTCATCCAGAAACCTGTCTCGACCGGGAATCGAACCCGGACCCGCTCCGTGACAAGGCAGAACGCTACCTCGAGACCACAGCGGTGGATATATATATATTTGATTTTTTATTTTTATTTTATCTTTATCATTATTTTTCTTTGGTTTTCTCTTACCTTTCCTTTTCTTCCTTATTCTCTTCTTTATCTTGATTCTTATATTTCTCCACAATCCTATATTTTTATTTCTCTTTCATTTTTAATTTTTTCTCTGTGTTTTTATTGTTTAATTTCTACTTATCTCTTTCTTTCTTTCATTCATTTTTTGTTCGTCTTTTTCTTTATTCTCATTCCTCCTACGTTTCTTATTTTTATCCGTTTATCATTCTCTTTTACTCTTTTCCCTTAAATTTATTTTTCCTTTTTCTCATCCTCTTTTATGTTCTTATTCTTTTTTCTGTCTTCCTTTTTCGTTCCATTTTTCTATATTTTTCCTTCTCCTCCTTTTTTCTGTTTTTTATTTATATGTTTTGTCTTCCCTCTTTTTCTTTCTTTCTTTTTTTTTCATTTTTTTCCCTGTTTCTCGTATTTTAAAAAGTCAGATAGGCTGACTATTAGCCCTTGAAACTGAGATCTAATTTTATAAATATATACATCACTAGGAATCCGTGCGGGATTTGAACCAGGTACCTAATGAATGTAAATTAGAAAATCTAGTGCCTCAACAAACTCTGTTCCTCTTATTTTGTGTGTTGATTGACAAGGAATTTACATTAGAATAGAGGAGGCCGTGATTAATGACGTTCGATTGTTTAAACAGATTTAATTTTGGTTCCGTGTAAAGAGTTTGATTAGATCGCTGTGAAAATAGCTGCTACTTAAACTGCGATGTTAGTAGCAGTGGCGAGATGAGAACAAACAAATCACTAACGCTTTCATCCGGAGATGCGAATTAATTCCAGGGTAAACAAAGTTTTAAATGTGGTAATCTCGCAGAGGGAAGGAAAATAATGAAAAATCTGTTTGTACACAACACGAATTCTTCTCCTGCGGAATAGTAATTTATGTTACAAGGAATCAAGGTGAGGATTTTACGAGAGAATTGAGATGGTAACAGTTTGGTAGAAATTTCGATTGGAATTCTTTAACAGTGATATACTTATTCTTTGTAGGAAACCAGCTATAGTAAGAACAGTTAAGTATCGTAGACTTCCAAAAGGCATACGATTCAATTAAGAGGGAGAAGTTATATAGTATCCTGCTAGAGTTCGGAATTCCTAAAAAGTTAGTTAGACTTATACGAATGTGTCTAAATGGCACAAACAGTAGGGTGTGTGTAGGCAAACAGTTTTCGGACACTTTTGAAATCCAGAATGGGTTGAAGCAAGGAGATGCACTCTCTTCTCTACTATTTAATTTTGTACTAGAGCATGCCATCAAACCTTTAGAGGATGAAGAAGGCCTACAACTCAATGGCATTAATAAACTGTTAGTTTAAGCTGATGATGTAGTACTACTGGCCGATAGCGAGGATATACTAAAGGCCAACACGCACAAACTACTGAGTAACACTTAGAAATTGGGACTGGAAGTAAATATCAATAAAACTAAATGTTTGGTCAGACATAAAAATACATTATATAATGGAAATGGTAAGCTAATGACAAATGAGGAAAATTTTGAGGAATTGGCTGAATTCAAATACCTAGGAACAATAATCACAAACATGAATGAGATGCGCAAAGAAATTAAAAATAGGCTCAATTCTGGAAATGCATGTTATTATGCATTACAGAGACTCTTGACTTCCCAACTCCTTTCAAAAAACGTTAAACTGAAAATATATAAAACTATTATTCTACCAGTTATATTATATGGTTGCGAAACATGGACTCTTACTTCAAGGGAGGAAAGGAGATTACGAGTTTTTGAGAATAAAGTTCTTAGTAAAATTTTTGGACCAAAGAGAGATGAACAGACAGGTGAATGGAGAAGACTGCATAACAGTGAATTACATGGTCTTTATAGGAAGTCAGATATTATGAGAACATTTATGTCTCGTAGACTGCGATGGGCAGGACATGTAGCACGAATGGGGAATGAAAGACGTGCATGGAAGATTCTTGTAGGAAAACCAGAAAGAAAACGCCCAGTTGGTAGACCAAGAATGAAGTGGGAGAATAACATTAGCCATGATATGAATGAAGTACAGTATACAGGGGAAGACGTGCAGGACTTCCCATTCACTTTGATGGTCCGTGCCCATTTCACGTGGAACAGCACGAGTACTAGTAGAAGAATCATCTTCCATCACATGAAGAAAATTTTCTTTCAACTCTGCATTGCGGCGCGTACGTCTTTCACCGGTGTCTACTCTGTTTACCTTCAATATCCCAAGCCCCCGAAAACGCCTATCAGTAGACTCGAAAGGTTGTTCGATGAGGATGGCGTCTGTTCGGAATCGTGCTCCGCGTACGTGGCAGCAGTTCTTGCACCATTACCTTGCGCTGCACCATAAATCACATGCATCATTTCGGCAAGTTCAGCATAACTGTAATGATATTCCATGATGCTTTCATGTATGCGACTGATACTGAAGTAACTTGTAATCAGATATTAATATAATTTAATAACCAATACGGGAATATGTGTAAACTGCGATGGGCAGGACATGTTGCACGTATGGGGAATGAAAGACGTGCATGGAAGCTTCTTGTAGGAAAGCCAGAGGGAAAACGTCCAGTTGGTAGACCAAGAATGAGGTGGGAGAATAACATTAACTATGATTTGAGGGAAGTAGATTATACAGGGAATGATTGGAAAGCATTAGCTCAGGAGAGGGATGTATGGAGAGCTTATGTACGCGCGGCCATGAACCCACGGGTTCGATAGTGCCAGTGAGTAAGTAAGTATACGGGAATATGTACTTTGCCCATACCTATGCTGAACAAATTTCAGTGTCAATATATACACGCGCAGAAAAAAATGAAGAAAAAGTGGCCAGCCGTGATTTGTACCATCAGTATTCGAATCTCAAATCCATCGCTTTAACCATTAAGCCACACGTTAACCACACAGATTCTGCGTGTTTCACTCTGAGCTAAGGCTCTCATTGTACCGATTCTAGATAAACCAGTGCAGTGGCGTGCAATCATCTGCTAAGTTCGACTTTTTAAGGAATTTAATATCCCAATATTTCATAAACGTTGTTGATGAATTATTAGTAATCAGGATCTCGGAATTATTACTAAGATCTGAAGTTATTCTAGTATATTTTTTTATCCTACTTTGGTCACCTGTTTATTTATCTGTATTAATTGTAGATTATTTTAATTCGAAATAACTCGCCCAATTTTCCTCATAGACCATTGGTTCCCTATTTCAAATTACTTGTATAATACTCTTCTGTAAGCAGTTAAATTTGTGCGGTATAATTAATTTACACCCTGTGTATGTTGAAACGGAACCAGTGGCAGAAGCGAACCTTGAATCTTTGACACGGAAAAACCAAGGAATCCTTTTTTTTATCAAAGACTTATATCCGCAAAAAATATACAAAATAACTTTTTTTTACCTAAAGGCTATATAAAGGTGTAGATCCTGTCAGAAGTAAAATTGTACTTGACAATAAAATTTTGGAGCTGATGAATAATTTTACCTGTCTAGAATGCAATATTTCATATGAAGAAGAAAAGGATGTAAATGCAAAAATATCTAAATTTTTAAGAATTTTAAGGTTAATAAATTCTATCTTCAAGCCACAGTTAGACCAAAAACATTCAAGACTAAAAGTATATAAAACTCTGGCACTTCCAACTCTTTTGTATGGTAGCGAAGTAAGGACATTGAAACAGAAGGATATACAGAGACTTAGATCTGCTGAAATGAGATACCTTCGCAGGACTGCAGGATACACACTACTAGATCACACCAAAAAAATGAAGACATCTTAGAAGAATTACACGTGGAACCTTTAGAAAACAAAATTTCTGATTATAAGTCAAGATGGATGCAACATGTTCATCGAATGGAAGATCACAGGATACCCAAACAAATGTTAAGATATCAACCTGCAGGAAGAAGAACTAAAACTAAACAAACAATAAGCACATGCGAAATGAAAATCTTAAGAACTATTCAGGGGAAAACATTATTTGATAAAATACACAACACAGATATTAGGGACAACTACCATATTCAAGACATAACCAAATGTATTATAGATAGACGAAAATATTGGGTCATATAGAAAAAATGGAAGAAAACCGGTTTGCAAAAAGAGCTAAAGAAGATAGACCAATGGACGGGAGAAGAACAAGAGGAAGACCTGCCAAGAGATGGATAGACAGTGAATGGACATCCAGTACGTCTTCCTCCGAGGAGTGATTTTTGAAATAAACAGGATGAAAATCCTACAAATTAAGTTTAAGAAGAAGAAGAAGGAAGAAGAAGAAGACCAGGACGTCCACTCAAAAGAATTTTGGATGGTGTTTCTCTGGAGGCCGAAACAGGTCAACAAATGGCCTAAATTCGTGAATGATGGGCTATATATTACAACAATCAATAGTTAATCAATAATGCCATATAAATTAAACTGAAAAAAATTAATAAATTTAGAACAGAAGACGCGAGGAATGCGGATGTATATTGGGAATCATTGTTTTAACAATTGAGTTTGTAAATTAATTATGAAACGGATTGTAAACAGTTTTAATTAGTTTTTTTATTAACTGTGAACAACTTTGTTACTGAGAGCGATGTACTATCAAATGTCGAACACATCGGCCAGTGCACTCTGGCGGTAGATATTTAAACCACAACCTCTCATTATCTCTGCTTTTACTAAGTTAATAGAATTATAATCGTAGAGCAAAGAGAACATAATTGAATTATCCGGTATTTACTTAGTACAGAATTTGTAAATTACGCCAGTATCCAACATTTTGACGTCACTGTAACGTATTATTTCATGGCAGGTGTTTCTCTGTCAATCGTATACGTACACACAATTGCCAGACGTCGTTAAATAAAATATAAAAATCAAATAAGTTACCCCTTTTGCACCTACTTCTCACGCGGCGATACAGAACCTCCCATTATTTTAATTTATATACTGTATCCACTGCTAGACCCTAGAATTCCTTGCCACGAGAAATCGGGAACTGCCGGGCACTACCTTCCTTTAATAGTTACGTACCGTGGCAAGAATTAATAGACTCTAAGTACTAAGATACAATTATACGATTAATAGTAATAACTGAAAAGGCGCACAAACGTACAATGAGTCTATTACCAACATAGGAACCACAAATGAATGGGACCTACCCCTCTAAGGTGTAATGAATAACATGTGAATTTGGAGTGGGGATGGTGACTTTTTGGGAGGAGTCATCTCCCTTATAAGGCAAGGACACGTGACAAAACGCTCTCACACACACTCACACTTATACGTTCTACAAGAAGCAAGTTCTTCAGCAACCGTCCGCGACCTTTAGTAAATTTTAAAATCTGAAGTATTTTAAAATCCAAGATAATTAGTAACTTAGAATTTTAAGTGATATTAATTACACGTGGACTTAAAAAACTCAACTCCACTCCGAATATTAGTGAGATATATAATATTGTAATTCTATGTAGTGCAAAAGTATTCAATAAACTGGAGTAATAAGTTTAAATTTACTAATAATTGCATAAATAATATAAACAACCCTGAGTAATGATATTCTACCCTAAGCGAACCGGCACAGAACACAACAAGGGAAGTAAGTAGTACATTACCAGTCGAGGACGTGTTTGAGGGCAGCAAATAAGTTCGAGACTGTAATGTACTTACTTTCCGAATTGCGTATATCATTTTATTCACTCCTGTACTAATGATTATGTTTAGTTTTTATATTTCGTGTGAATTTATATCTTAGTTTGAAGAGTTCAATTATTTGATAGCAACAGAATGTTGAAAGAACAATTACAATGTTTATTGTTGTCTGAATTCCATCCATCCATAGTAATTCTGCCCGAGAGCAGGTCTCTCACTGCAATCATAGCATTTTCATGCTATGCTTTGCAGCTTTACTAGGGAATTGTAGGTGTGGTAGCTTCCCGTTGCTTTCCACACCGGTGAAGGATGATGATGATACTGATAAGGATGATGATGATGGCCGGATGATTTTCGGAGACCGTTGGGCCGTGCGTTTGCTGACATTAGTCTTACAGGTGAGGAAAAACCCCGAGAAAACATCACCCAGAAGCCTGTTCCGAACCGGAATCGAACCAGGGCCCGCTGCGTTACAAGGCAGCACGCAACCACTAGACCATAGAGATGGACTTTGTCTGAATTAGTGACAGATATTTTAAATAAAAGTTTCAGACTGTATATTAATTACAGATATGATTTATTGTGACGTAGAGGAAGCGGCGAATGCTGCGGTTTATTTTCTATTACTAGCAAAGTTGAAAAATAGATATGAAAATTATCAATTAAGGTAACATTTTTACATAATTAATTAAGTCAATTAATTTTCTTCCCTAGGGAAGTAAATTGAGCAATTACATGCTATTGTCAGTGGATACCAAGGCCTCTCTGGTAAATTCAACTTACTTCCCAAAAAAAAAAACAGAATGGTAATTAGGCCATTGTTATTATAGTAGTGAACAAAATAAATGTTTGTATTTTCCTTTCGTAATTACCCTTTTCAGTAGGTTAATAGACGTTATACCATATTTTGCTTCCCTAACAATATTGAATTGATTCATCATATTTTTTAAATTTAATTTGTATAAATATTTATTTATTCGTAATTGTATACGGTACGTTATGATCTTGTGTAAATATTTTCTGTATTTAATATATATACTTTTTTGCTGTTTGATTGGGAGATATTGCTTTATGGCCTTAGCTCTGACAATTTAAATAATTAAATAAATAAATAAATAATAACAATAATAATAATAATCTTCTTGTGTCTTGTAAGCCCATTTTCCCCTTAACAGAGATTTAGGCGCTCTCCCCCTACAGGGAAGAATTTGAAACATACTAATTTAGTTACACTTGTTTTCGTACAGATGTCATTTGAGTGGTCCGTGGTCAGCGTTCCGCCTCATACTGACATCTAGGAAACCAAGGCATAGTAATAATAATAATAATAATAATAATAATAATAATAATAATAATAATAATAATGATAATATTGGAATGTTAAATTCAGCGATATAGGGTAAAAATATTACAAATAAAACAAATACATTGATATTTGAATAATTAATACAAAGTGTTATGTTGTATGGTGCAGAGACCTGAACTTCAGGTAGACAGCAAACAAAAGAATTATTGACAGCAAAGACGGATTTTTGGCGAAGGGCATCAAGAAAATCAACAAAGGAGAAAATTCGGAACCACAAAATTAGAGACATAATGAATGTTAATCATAATATTGTAGAAGTAATAGAATATTGTAAATGGTATCGACATCTGAAGAGGATGGGGAATAATAGAATCCCAAGAATGATGCTGGATTGGAATGCTGAAGGCAGGAGGAGGAGAGGGAAACCCAGGAAACAGTGGATGGATCAAGTGAGTAGAAACATGATCAGCAGAAACCTCAAAGAAGAAGATGCTGAGAATTGAAATCTGTGGAGAAGCCAAATACATTTGGCCAGAAGGGAAACTACTGTAGAGAAAATCCCTAATAAAATAGTATACTACGATGCGAGGTTGGGAACTGGTTTTTACAGAATTGAGGAAAAATGTTTAAAAACCGAGCGATAGCGAGCTTTCTAATTTCCGAGATTCTGTAAACAACTTCACAAAAGTGTGTTGTAAATTATTTTTTGCGCGATGATATTTTCACAATAATAAATATAGTAAAATAATAACATCTTTGTTGGAAATATTTGCGTTCATTATAAACAATTGACTAACGTTAACAGTGTGGGCAATGTTTATTAGTTGAAACAACAGGAGGCCTTGAGAACAATTATTGATAACATGGCCGCATGTACGTATTTATTATTTTATATTGTTTCAAATAAAGTTCAGATCATTTAAAGCTGTGATCTGTTTCGTATAATGTATATTAACACTAACTTTAGGATATTTTTTGTATATACATTGTACGTAGTATACATAGAGGGCAGTGGTTTTACTTCCCGCACGTGGGGGTAATTGTAACAGTACAGTATAGTTATTTAGGTTGGCAACCCCGAAATGTAGGAAGTTGAATTTTCAATAATGGTCGCCATTGCTGATGATTACGACAAAACGCACTATCACGAAAAAGTGTATTATTATTATTATTATTATTATTATTATTATTATTATTATTATTATTGAGCAGAACTTTGGCCATTAACAACAAAACAAATAAGTATCATTTGGCAACGGAAATGGATTTTATAGGAAGGGCAGCAAGAATTTCAAGAAGAGAAAAAAATTAGGAACTCAGTTATAAGGGAGAAAATGAAGATTGAAGACACTATTTTAGATTATATTAAAACTCAGCAATTAAGATGGTACGGACATGTCCAGCGAATGGAAGAGAATCGACTACCAAAATGTGTTTTGGAATGGAAACCTGAGGGAAGACGAGGCAGAGCAAGACCTAAAACCTCCTGGAGTCAGGGAATATGTTTATATATGAAGGAGAAACATCTACAACCAGGAGATTGGATGGACCGACAAAATTGGCTATTGGGAATCGGAAGATGTCAAAGACATTAATCAACCGATGATCTATCTTATCTATCTATCTATCTATCTATCTATCTATTATTATTATTATTATTATTATTATTACTATAATTAAAATTAATTGAATTTCAGTTGTTAGTGTTATTAAAAGAAAATCTTCTTCTTCTTCCTTCCAAGTATTAGGCCAAGGCCTGTTACGATTAAAAGAAAATAATTGCTGAATTCGTTTTAAAATATATATTTAGAACGTCTTGAAAATAAGTATTTTCATTGTTGTTGTTTCGATAGATACGATTTGCTTAAGGTGAAGATAAACCACTCTATAATGGAAGATTACTAAGGAAAAAGTTTTTGTTTTGTTTTTTCTCCGTATTGTATATGTTATATAAAAAAGTTGAAGTAATTGCGCAACTTCTCCGCTCAATTGTTTGTTGTAAGAGAGAGAGAAAAAAAGAAGCAACATTAAAAGATTAGAGAAGTGGACTTGCGCAGTCCTTATGGCGAAAAGATAGCGAAGAACTCATTCGGAAGGGCTGTAATCAAATACATCGTATACTCTACCCCCTCCCCCACCTTCCACGCTTTCTCGGGGGTTCATTTCCAGCCACGTTATTCTCAACAAGCTGCACTCTGCAATGACCATCATTCTCAGAGCGTGACCTGCAACACTGTCGTAAGTCACTAAATAGTTGCACGTCAACTTCTGTCCCATTTAAAACCTTAATTTGGAAGATATTTGGGGATTCTATGGAACTATATCACCTACAAAAATAACACTGAGCAACAAAAAATAAACTTTTGTTTTTTGTCTCAGAAAGAAAAATATTCATTCAGATAGTATTTTGTCTCCTGAATTCAAATATGATATCGGTTTTTCTCCATCACGCAAGGTTTCCGAGAGACAGGAATTTATAATTTCAAACACTTTAATATTTTCTACATTCGCAACTACACAATATTCGAACATTCGGACTCACTTAGAAAGTACGAAATGACGATTTTCTGCTATATTTCGCCTGTGGAGCAACGCTCTTGATGGTCCAACAATAATCGGCCAGCATATTAGGATTCCATTTGCCTTGATGTCTCTTTTCCATAGCTCAAATCTCCTCAGTTAGCTCATTTGGTTTTATTTTACAATGGACAAATGGACGAAAATGTTTATTTAAAAAATATTTATTTAAATCCATTAATTGAAATTGAAATAAAAAATCTGTCTGTGATAGAGAAATTCCGAATACATATTTTAAAACACGATAAAAAACTGCATTAAGTACAACTATTGGTACTCATGAGACAACATTCGTGTTGACCGGTGTAATTAATGATGTTTAGGTTAAGGAGAGGATTCATTCGGGTAAATATTTCATAATTTTATATTTTAATTTAGTACTATTTAACGACTAAAATTAAGATTGTTTACTCGCAAATGATCATTTAAATATAGTTGTTTTAATATATATATATATATATATATATATATAATGTAAACGGCGATGTTTGAAAATAAATGAGAAATGTTTGGTTTTGTTCCATTTGTTCATCACTGCAACTTGATCATACTATTTATTGCCAAATAGGATCGCAATATTGTAAGAATGTACTCTAGTGGAGAAAAAATGAAACAAGGAGGAGCTTTCTTTATTTTGGTAATCAAAATTCGATAATTATCAAGATGAAACACGACTGTATTGGTTGTAAAACAAAATTCATTGAAACATGATTGGTCATTGGGTCCCATTTGGGGCATGAATTAAACAGTCAAAATAACGTAACTCCGCCTTCCAGGCGCCTCAACTTAGGAAGTGTCTTGAAATTCCGCGATGCTAGAGAGATTACGATAAATGTCATAAAGACAACCTTGTAGCATTGGTAGAAAACTACATTTTCTCAATTTTTATTGTGTGTGTTTAGAAACAGTGACTTTCTAGCAGTTATTTGTATAATTTCCCCTGAGAGTGGGGGGGGGGGTTGTATGACTGTCCAATCACATACAGTATCCTCGCTGGGACTCGTGTAATATCTTTCATGTTTTAAACATTAGTTGGCAACACTGATTTCTCTGTCAACCTAAAAATTTATATTATTCTGTTTTCTGCAGGCGGCCATGATCACTTGAAACAAAATGCAATGAGAGTAAAATAGTTTTTAATTCATGTTCAGATTTAATGAATAGCAAAATCTCTATTGAAAGACCAACGATAGTTTAATACAAAAATGATATAATAGAGGGCTTATCCATTATCTTAACAGGGTAATTAATGTTTTAAACACTGTAAATATCACTGGGCAATATTAGAGATTACAAATGTGCATAAAAATTAATTTTCTATAATGGAGTCCATATATATAAATTTCGTGTCACGTTGTTTGTCCGCGATGGAATCCTAAACTACTGAACCGATTTTAATAAAATTGTGCACACTGTGTGCAGTTTGATCCAACTTGAGACTTAGGGTAGTTTATAACTAAATTTATAGTCGCATTATTTTTTTTATTGCAAATTATTTGTATATTATTTAACAAATAGTTATAATTATCTGTGAGTTCCATACGATTCTAACAGATGGCGGTGTAAGGTAATTTGGTAAGGTAATTGGTTTCTTATTTAACAAAGAGAGATCTAGATGGTTGTGCTTCTTTTTTTCAACCGCGAATTTCAATTGAATTACAAATATTGATTATTTCATAATTAAAATGTGTGTTCAGTGTTTATTTTATTTTCAATATATTATTAATTTCGTGTGTAAGTATTAGTTTTAAGTAATCTGGCTGAAAGACAGCAACTTAATTTAAATTTTTAACGTATACCTCAGCCACAGCAACGCGTGGCCGGGACTTCTAGTATATATATATAATGAGCTACCACACCTACAATTCCCTAGTAAAGCTGCAAGCATAGCATGAAAATGCTATGATTGCAGTGAAGGACCTGCCTTCGGGCAGAATTACTATGGATGGATGGATATATATAATGAATGTTTGTCTGTACTTTATGCGCGGCCATACCGTTCATCCGATTGTGATGGGGCTTTTTGCAAAATGTTCAGAAGATTTCCAGAATGAGCATAGGCTATAAGAGAGTTGTGATACTCAACTCCTACACCCTTAAAAATTGCCCTTTGTAGTGGAAATTGTGCTCTTTGGACACTTAAATGGCTTACGCTGCCTAAACCATAACAAACACACAAAATTAATGTACACAGAATTGAATATCTCAAGAAGCTCTACAAAAATGTCCGCGACAGCATATGTTTATCTCTTACGGATAACTCACAATAACTATTTTTGTCTTTCATTGATGCCAAGAAGATCGAGACAAGTACGTAGATTCCTGTGCAAGCATAGCAGGACATGCGGGTATTCTTTTACGGATAACTCACAATAAGGAATTTTGTTTTTAGCTCATTTATGCCAAGATGGTAATCAGCACGTGGGATCTTAAAATTATTAGGATATACATTTATAATTCTTTTTTATTTTACTTATTCAACTAATCATAAGAAGTACATAATTTTTGTCTTTCAGCTCATTTATGCCAAGAAGATCAGGTTGAGTAGATTCCCGCACAACGCCGGGTAAACAGTATGGGATATTTAAAAATAATTACGATATAGATTTTACGTTTTACTTTTTTAACTAAACATAAAACATTAACTCTCGTATTTCAGCTCATTTATGACAAGACGATCGGGATCAGTAGATTCCCGGGCAACGCTGGGTAATCAGCACGGGGTATCTAAGAAATATAAATGTATAATTATTTTTCCTAATTCTTAATCAACTAAATATAAAAGAACATTAATTTTCGTTTATTTACGCGTAGCAGCGCACGCCGGGTATTAGCTAGTACACACACACACACACACACACACATATATATATATATAGTCCACATCTGTGGTCTCGGGGAAGCGTGCTGCCTTGTCACGCAGCGGGCCCGGTTTCGATCCCCGGTCGGGGTTGTTTTTCTGGGTGAGGTTTTTATCGGGGTTTTTCCTCACCTGTAAGACAAATGTCAGGTAAACATTAAGGCCCAAACGGTCCCAGAAATCATATGACCATCATTATCATCCTTATCATTATCATCATCATCCTTCACCGGTGTCGAAAGCAACGGGAAGCTACCACACCTACAATTCCCTAGTAAAGCTGCAAGCATAGCATGAAAGTGCAGTGAAGGACCTGCCTTCTTGCAGAATTATTATGGATTTATGGATGTATATATGTATATATATATATATATATATATATATATATATGCATCTCTAGCCAATTGTTGAACCATAGCCTATCCTTTGTAAGGAGTTACCAGACCATGTTATGTTTTAGTTACCTTATTAGACATACGTGCACCGCTGTGGTCTCGAGGTAGCATGCTGCCTTGTCACGCAGCGGGCCCGGGTTCGATTCCCGGTCGGGACAGGCTCCTGGGTGAGGTTTTTTCGGGGATTTTCCTCACCTGTAAGACAAATGTCAGGAAGCTTAGGGCCCAACGGTCTCCGAAAATCATCCGGCCATCATCATCATCCTTATCATTATCACCGTCATCCTTCACCGGTGTGGGAAGCAACGAGAAGCTACCAAACCTATAATTCCCTAGTAAAGCTGCAAAACATAGCATGAAAATGCTATGATTGCAGGGATGCCCTGGGGCAGAATTACAATGGACGGATCTGTCTATCTATGTATTTCTTTATATCTATATGTGTGTCTATCTACCTATAGTCCACCGCTGTGATCTCGAGGTAGTGTGCTGCCTCGTCACGCAGCGGGCCCGGGTTCGATCCCCGGTCGGGGCAGTTTTTCTGGGTGAGGTTTTTATCGGGGATTTTCCTCACCTGTAAGACAAATGTCAGGAAAACTTTAAGGCCCAAACGGTCCCCGAAATCATATGGCCAACATCCTTATCATTATCATCCTTACCATTATCATCATCCTTCACCGGTGTGGAAAGCAACGGGAAGCTACCACACCTACACAATTCCCTAGTAAAGTTGCAAGCATAGCATGAAAATGCTATGATTGCAGTGAAGGACCTGCCTTCGGGCAGAATTACTATGGATCTACCTATATGTGTAACGATCTATATACCTACCTATCTCGTTATCTATCCATCAATCAACCTTTCCATCCGTTTATCTATCTGTTTGTATATGTATCTATCTACACACACACACACACACACACACACACATATATATATATATATATATATATATGTGTGTGTGTGTGTGTGTGTGTTTTATAATTAAATTTTTGACATGGAGCAATGCAAGCTTAATATGACATGTTAAGAAAAATAAGTGCCTGGACAGGATTCGAATCCGGTCCTCTGAGTTGATATCTCAATTACGCCATATTATACATATTCTCTATTATTAACAGATGTAGCGAGAACTGGGTCTCCACTGCCACCTGGTAGCTACTATTAAAGTAAGCAAATTAAAGAGAATCCCGTCCAGGCATTTATTTTTCTTATCATGTCATATATATATATATATATATATATATACATGCATACATCCATCCATCTTTCTATTCATCTATCTCTCTATCTAACTAACTATATATCTATCTGTTCTTCCGTCTTTCTGTCTATTTGTCTTTCTGTCCGTATATTCTATCTATCTACCTTATTTATATCCATACAACCTCACGTGGGACAGGGTGCTCCCTTACGGGAATTAAACTAAACATCTGATTTAGTTACGCTAATTTGGCGAGTGACCTCAAAGGTATTAGGTCTATTTTGTTGTGAAATGGCGGTTAAATTCTGTTCAGACGGTACAATTTAGGCTGGGGGTTCTTACTCGAAAACGAAAACCTTCACACACGTGACGCATGGTATGAAGTCCGTTGGACTTATTTATTTTTTTGTTCTTCGACATTTGCAGAATTTTTATCCGGCGACCCTCGTGATCAGAACGTAACCCCTACACCTCCGAGACCAATGTGCAGAGTGTACATAGCAATAACACTGAGCAACAAAAATATTTTTTTTTGTTTCAGAAAGAACAATTTGTGATTCTGATAGTACTTTTTTCTCCTGAATTCAGATATGATATCGGTTTTTCTCCATCACGCAAGGTTTCCGAGAGACAGGAACTTATAATTTCGAACACTTTAATATTTTCTACATTCGTAACTACACAATATTCGAACATTCGGACTCACCTAGCAAGTAAGAAATGACGATTTTCTGCTATATTTCGCCTGTGGAGCATCCCTCTTGATGGTCCAACAATAATCGGCCAGCATGTTAGGATCCCATTTGTCTTGATAACTCTTTTCCATAACTGAAATCTCCTGGGTTAGCTCATTTGGTTTTATTTTACAGTGGACAAATGGACGAAAAAAGTTTATTAAAAATAATTATTTAAATCCATTAATTGAAATTGAAATAAAATAAAACTGTGGGTGATGGAAAAATTCTGAATACATATTTGAAAACACGATAAAAAACTGCATTAAGTACAACTATTGGTACTCATGAGACAAAAATCATGTTGGCCAATGTAATCGACTTCATGCATGATATACTAATTCATTCTTTTGTTTCTGTTACAGGTAAGTGTGTCTGCAGTGATTTTAGTGTGGCTCCATTGTTTCTACACAGTAAGTTTGACATTTGAATTAATTCTTATTTACAGATGCTTCAGTTTATAAGATCTTATCTAACATTTAATTCATATTTGTTTAAGTAAGTTAAGACTTCTATCAGTAACTACTGTTGTACGTAGAGTTTGACAATCTGCTGTAGGGTGGAACGAGAAAAAAACAAAGTAGATGGGAACCTAGCACAACAGCATGGATGAAATTGTATACATTAATGCAGAAATGAAATTATCAAAAAAAGTAAAGTTAAAAAACCAACATAAATCTAATATATAAAAAACATTTTTGTTTATTCGTATTTTATGCGCTGCCATACCGTTCATCCGATTGTGATGGGGCTTTTGCAAAATGATCAGCAGTTTGTCGGGAAGGTTTTAGGCTCTAAGAGAGTTGTAATACTCATCCCCTTCACCCTTAAAATTACTTACTTACTTACTCACTGGCACTATCGAACCGGTAGGTTCATGGCCGCGCGAACATAAGCTCTCCATACACCCCTCTCCTGAGCTAATGCTTTCCAATCATTCCCGGTATAATCTACTTCCCTCAAATCATAGTTAATGTTATTCTCCCACCTCATTCTTGGTCTACCAACTGGGCGTTTTCCCTCTGGCTTTCCTACAAGAAGCTTCCATGCAAGTCTTTCATTCCCCATACGTGCAACATGTCCTGTCCATCACAGTCTACGAGACTTAACTGTTCTCATTATATCTGACTTCCTATAGAGACCATGTAGTTCATTGTTATGTAGTCTTCTCCTTTCACCTGTTTGTTCATCTCACACTTTGTTTTTCGGAAGATTTTGGACGCTTAAATGACTTTCGCTACCTAGACAATAACATATACACCAAATTAATGTACACAAAATCGAATATCTAAAAAAAAGTGTACAAAGAATTCCCCGCCAGCATTTATCCATCTCTTGTGGAAAACTCTCAATAAACATTTTTGCCTTTCAGCTGATTTATTGCAAGAACATCGGGGTAAGTAGATTCAGAGGCAACGCCGGGTAATAAAAATAATTACGATATAAATTTATAATTATTTTTCTCTTCACTTATTCAACTATATATAAAACACATATCATTTATTTAGGCGTAGCAGCGCAAGCCGGGCGTTAGCTAATATATTTTTAACTACTACTAACTAACTAACTAACCCACTGGCTCTATCGAACCCATAAGTTCATAGCCGCACGGACATAAGCTCTCCATACATCACTATCCTGATCTAATGTTTTCCAATCATCTCCTGTATAATCTACTTTCCTCAAATCAATACTGGGGGTTTTCATTCTGGATTTCCTACAAGAAGCTTCCATGCAACTCTCTCATTCGCCATACATGTCACGTGTCCTGCCCACCGCAGTGAACGATTCTTAATTCTTCTTATTGTATCTGTATTCCTATATATATATATATATATATATATATATATATATATATATATATCATGTAGCTCACTATTATGTAGTTTTCTTCATTCACCTGTCTGTTCATCTGTATTGGCCCAAAATTTTTCCTAAGAACTTTATTCTCAAATAGTCGTAATCTTCATTCCTGCCTTAAAGCGAGAGCTAGTATACTGATACAATTATTAATCTCTATAAAATATTCTCGTCCCGTGAAATCATTTAAGCTCTTTTACTTAATTACACTGAGACAGGAATTTATAATTTGAAACACTTTAATATTTTCTACATTCGTAACTATACAATATTCGAACATTCGGACTCACCTATAAAGTACGAAATGACGATTTTCTGCTATATTTCGCCTGTGGAGCATCCCTCTTGATAGTCCAACAATAATCGGTCAGCATATTAGGATTTGTCCATTGTAAAATAAAACAAAATGAGCTGACTCAGGAGATTTCAGCTGTGGAAAAGAGATATCAAGGCAAATGGAATCATATGCTGGCCGATTATTGTTGGACCATCAAGAAGGATGCTCCACAGGTGAAATATAGCAGAAAATCGTTATTTCTTACTTTCTATGTGAGTCAGAATGTTCGAATATTATGTAGTTACGAATGTAGAAAATATTAAAGTGTTTGAAATTATAAATGCCTGTCTCTCGGAAACCTTGCGTGATGGAGAAACACCGATATCATATTTGAATTCGGAGAAAAACTACTATCAGAATCACATATTTTTCTTTCTGAAAAAAAAAAGTTTATTTTTTGTTTCTCTGTTATTAATTCCATACTTCATACAGGGCTACACTACATTTAAAGCCGATATTAAATGTATGGTTATGTTGGTCAGATATTATTCGATAACTATTTGGCCCATCAAATTTCGTGACACTTGTCTTACAGGTGAGGAAAACTCGTAATAGAATCTCACCCGGAATACTTGTCCCAACGGGGATCAAACCCCAGCACGGTGCGTATGAGGCAACAACGTTACTCCCAAATCACACCAGTCCATGTATCTATGTGCGTGAATTTTATAAACTAAACCAAATGCATTATGGTACTTGTTCCACAGTTGCACTGAGAGTTTGTAGCTCACTGCTCCGCCTCTCCCGTGCTCAGGTCGCCTCCGGGATACAAACTACTCCCTCAGGAGCTCGTTTTCTCTCGTGCATCAGCGAGGGATCGCAAACTCTTTTTGCCCAATCTTACTTACCTAGCCAACCACCTTTATTTACGATTAGCCGCATCACCCCCTCCCCTTCTCTATCCTTTATCTCAGAGCTGCACGTCTTCAAACACACTTCAACATATTTCCCATCTTGTTTCCTTTCTCTTGTCAGTGGCGGCACGTGCCTTACTTTTTACTGACCGAATATTTATAATTAAGCCCAATATTATGTATACTAGCCGCAGCGGAAGAATAATTAGGAAGTAAAAAAATAAATATGCAAGTAAAAAAAAGTGACTTCCATCATCATCATCATCAAGGTATGGCCCTGTTGGCTCGTTCCGCTCCCCGGTGCACTATATGCTGCAGGTGCAGGTCGTCTTTCCAACGACGTTTTGGTCTTCCTACATTAGAGGCCTATAATGAAGCAGCTGCTTTGATAAACGATTATTTGGCATTCTTTTTATATGTTCAAACCAATTACGTTTATTTCTGTGTATTCTCTCGTTTTTATTATATATTTGTAATTCATCTCTGATATCTTGACTTCTCTTTTGATGTCTTAAAGATACACCTTCAACTGATCTGAGTAATCTCATTTCTATTGTCTCAATTTTATTTTTATCACAGATCGATAAAGGACAAGTCTCAGACCCGTATGTTAACGTTGGAACGGCTATTGTTTTGTAAAATTTTGTTTCCTTGTGGTCTTATTTCTCAAATATATTCTTATTGAACCACATATCTGTTGAAATTTCCCTAATTTCTTCTCCATGTCCAAATTTTGCTGATACGATATCATGCATCCCAGATAACTGAAACAAGTTACTTGTTCATTATGTTTGCTCCAATTACAATTTTTGTCCTTTTATGTTGAGTTCCAATAACTTCCATTGACTTTGTTTTCTCTGTTGATATATTTAAATTGTAATCGTTTATTATTTTCCATAATTTATAAACTCATCTTTGTAGTTGATTTTCTGAGGAAGCTACAATGATCTGGTCATCTGCGAATAAGAGACAGTTCATTTTCATACCGTTTATCATTAAATGTTTATCTAAAAAAGTTTGACATGTACTAATGAAAGGCGACTTCCGACCGCGTAGAATAATAGAGCATTCGATAAGTAATGACAATGCTGCTATAATATCAAAAAAAATTATTCAGGTTATATTTGACATTACGAACTTCGTTTATACATTTATAGTCTCCTTCCAAGACAACTATTCGCTGCCAGATTTTTGAAGATGGGTTCATTCAATCTGCAGCACCATTTCTGGATATCTCTCTCACTTGATCGAGCTAGAGCTTTCTGTATATCAAGTCTTGATTGAAATTGAATACCTCGTAGAGGTTTTTTGATCTTTGTGAATAAGTTATACTCCTAAGGGCTCATGTCTGGGGAAATTGGTGGATGTTCGAGTACTTCCCAATTCCACCTTCTAAACAGATTCTACTGAACATCTTTTTAGAGCGGTATTACTTAATTAATATGAGAAAGAGTGAATGTATTCACAAAATATTGCTGTTTCGAGACTTTCAATGTTAGAGATTTATACAACAACATACTACAAGGTTAAAATGGCCGCCCATAGGATCGCCAATTACTGACAACAGCGAAATAATAATGTGGGAAAAAAAGTAACTTTCTAGTACATCACAAAGGTCTATTCCGTTTCCGCCTACATGTTCAGCGCGCAGAAAATAGTCCTTGATTGAATATCGAAATGCAGCTATAGCAACATGTTCACGAAATCATAAAATATATAACATTAATCATGAATGTTGTATTAAGTTATCATAAGTAATGCAACGAGTGATCTCTAAATTATCTAGAGAATTTGGAAATCAAGAGTGGCATTTGGTAGGACTATTATCGAATAAAATTAAGCTGTTTACTAACAAATCATTATTTAAACACAGTTATTTTAAAATATTTATATGTTTAATGTAAACGGCGGTGTTTGAAAGCAAATGTGAACCGTTTATTATGTTTCATTTGTTCATCACTGGAACCAGATCATATTATGTATTGCCAAAAGATCGCAATATTGAAAGAATGCACCCTAGTGGAGAAAAAATCAAACACTTCAAACTGTTTATAACCAACATTATAAGTTATTAATTAATTTCTGATGCCATGTGATGTAAATATGTCAATAATTATTTTTTCTGGAACTTAAATCCTGTGAAATAATACGTTTAAGAAAGTGCAAATAGTGTTTTTTTGTGTGGTATAATTAATTGCTACGAATGTTTTTTTCTATAATATACCGCAAACAAAATATGGTTACATTCGTGCACTATATATATATACAATCTGGGTGCCACTTGTATTCTAAGATTCTTACATCTTAACATATAAATTGTTATATTCAACGTATTTCTTAGAGAGTCAGTTACTGCAAAATAATGCTCTGGCCTATTCAGAATCTTAAAAAGGGGGAGCTTGATTTTAAAGTGATTAAATTAAACCATGGCCTGTCCCAAGTCTGGATGAGAAAGGAGGAGGGGGAGGAGTAACAACCTCGTTATAAAACCAGGGTTCAGTTGGCTCCAACTGACAGTATTCTGTAAGGGCCCCTAGCCAGGGTTACGGTGAAGACCTCAACGGCAGAGTCAGCGCAGAAGGAGTCCTTCATCTCGGGGGGTCTGGCGGAAGAGGCAACCCTATCTCTAAGGGAGATAGAGAAATTCTGCCTTGCGGTGAAGAGGGATCTTCAAAGGCTATGGGAGGAAAACCCAGACAGAAATTTTCCTGGTCCTCCAGGTTGGGGGTTTATGCTGTAGGCCAGCTCCCCACACATTGAAAAAAAAAACATAAAATGCTAAAAGACCAGATCATTCAAAGCCGGACAGAAAAAAGTACGAAACATGAAGAGAGTAACGCAAGCTAGAGGGCTAAGCATTGAAGATGCACAAGATCGTAGGCTTTGGAGGTTTGGCACGGGAAGACGGCAGCAGCTTTAAAAACCCGAAGATAGATAAAAAATTAAATTGATAAAAATAGGAGAAAAACGACTGTGATTGGTTGTAAATCAAATTTCATTGAAATTTGATTGGTCTTTGACTCTCATTTGGGGCATGAGTTAAATAGTCATAAATAAATGAGACAAATGAAAGTTCATAATTATTGGTACCATCTTACCCTGTATTCAGTTTTATTTCCCGCAAAAAAATATGTTACCTAAGAACAATGTTTCTTCTATGACAGTTCCTTACACAATTCAGTCACATGGCGGGTAAAAGTAGCTCCACGGTTCCCCCAATAGACGTAGTCGGCGAAGTAATACCTTCTGCAAGTATGTTTACAGTACAACTGGACCTTAGAGATACAGAGGTTTTGATTTTCTGGATAAATTTGCTAGTGGAACACTGATACAAACACAAGAGACAGCATTTTCTTTCAGGTCTATACTAGGGATTGGAATGTTTAGGGCGAGGTAGTTCTTAGGCTGCGAGACAACAAAGAAGTAATGGTCCCCACCCGGCAGGTAAATAGTGTGGGCAATATACGTTTTGAAGTTTCTTATAAGCAAAGGGGAGAGCACTGTGCACTCGCTTCTAACTCGTAGAATAATGGCAAGAATTTCATATTTGTTTATTTTCATGACTCATGTAGCTTGGAAATATAACTATGTTTATATGTAATGTTGAACGTAACATGGAACATAACTAACTCACTATAGCATTATCGAAGGGTTCATGGCCGCGTGGACATGACCTCTCCATACATCCCTTTGTCCTGTTTAATATGACTATCATTGTATTTTTTTTGTATTCATATGTAACATATGTTTGTCCTGTTTAATATGACTATTATTGTAATTTTTTTGTATTCATATGTAACATATGTTTGTTCTGGTGAGTGGAAGAGAAGGCCACATGGCCTTAACTCCACCAGGCTAAATAATATATTCTAAATCTATTCTATTCTATTCTATCCTGAGCTAATGTTTTCAAATCATCCCCCACATAATCTACTTCCCTTAAATTATGGTTAATGTTGTTATTCTCTCACCTTATTCTTTGTCTACGCACTGGACGTTTTCCCTCTGGTTTTGCTATAACACGCTTCCATGCACATCTTTTATTCGTGCCACATTTCCTGCCCATCGCAGTTTACTGAACTTAACTGTTTTTATTATATCTGGTTTCCTATAAAGCTCAGATATGTAGTCTTTTTCACTCACCTGTCTATTCATCTCTCTTTGGTCCAAAAATATTCTTAAGAACTTTATTATCAAAACTCGTAATCTTTTCTTCTCCCTGTAAGTAAAAGTCGATGTTTCGCATCCATATAATATACCTGGGACAATAACAGTTTCATATGTTTTCAGTTATACCTTTTTTTGAGAGAAGTTGGGACAAGTGTCCCTGTAATTCATAATAGTTTGCGTTTCCAGAGTTGAGCTTTTGTTTACTAGTGAAGCATGGACACTAAAAAGACAACGTGAAAGCAGAATAACGGCTTGTGAAATGAGATTCATGCGCAGAACAGCGGATTACACCAGATGGGATCGGAAAAGGAACACCGACATCTTAAAAGAATTGAAGACTACGCCAATTTTGGAATATATTAAACAGTACCAACTAAATTGGAAACACCATCTTGAAAGAATGACTTCAAATCGGATCCCCAAAGCTGTTTATAATTATATACCAAGAGGACGAAGATCACTGGGCCGTCCTATGAAACGCTGGAGGGAAAATTTTCTATAGGATCGTAACAGGCCTTGGCCTAATACTTGGAAGGAAGAAGAAAGAAGAAGCTTTTGTTTAATGTGTTTGTGCATCTCATTCCTATTTGTAATTATTGTTTCTAGGTATTTGAATTTAGCCACTTTTCAAAATTTCCCTCATTTGTCATTAGCTGTCCATTTCCATTACATAGTGTATTTCTATGTTTGACCATATATTTAGTTTTATTGATGTTTATTTCCAGTCCTAAACATGTTACACATGAAAAAAATATTTTTTGTGCGATAGTGCGTTTTGTCGTAAGTACCAGCAGTGGCGACCATTATTGAAAGTTCATCTTCCTACATTTCGGAGTTGCCAACCTAAATAAATATACTGTAATATTACATTTACACCCACGTGCGGGAAGTAAAACCACTGCCCTCTATGTATACTACGTACAATGTATATGCAAAAAATATTCAAAAGTTAGTATTAATATACATTATACGAAACAAATCACTGCATTTTAAATGAACTGAACTTTATTTGAAACAATATAAAACAATAAATACGTACTTGCGGCCATGTTATCAATAATTGTTCTCAAAGCCTCCTGTTGTTTCAACTAATAAACATTGTCCAAACTGTTAACGTTAGTCAATTGTTTATAATGAACGCAAATATTCCAAACATTTTTTTTTCAAATGCCCCAGGTTTGTCTTTTCGACATTCCTGGTTTCTCTCCTGGCATGGCGTACTTGTAACCCACTTCTGAGGTTGGGGCGCCTGGAAGGCGGGGTTACGTTGCCCCGATGATATGATTGGTGATGATGATAATAATGATGCGCCAGGAGAGTCCCTAATCATGAGCTTAAACTAAGATGAATATGAATGATGATTGCGATGGCCATATGATTTCGGGGACCGTTTGGGCCTTAAAGTTTTCCTGACATTTGTCTTACAGGTGAGGAAAAACCCCGATAAAAACCTCGCCCAGAAAAACTGTCCCGACCGGGGATCGAACCCGGGCCCGCTGCGTGACAAGGCAGCACGCTACTCCGAGACCACAACGGTGGACACAAACAAAAATGTTATTTTAGTATTATTTACTATTTTGAAAACACCATCGCGCAAAAAATAATGTACAACACACGTTTGTGAAGTGTTTTAGAGAATCTCGGAAATTAAAAACCTCGCTGTCGCTCGGTTTGTAAACATTTTCCTGCATTCTGTAAAATCCACTTCCCAACCTCGCATCGTAATATAATATTACAGTTATTTTGTTTGTCAGTTGGCAACGTTTTGGACTTTTGCTTAAAAGAAATATTTATCTGCACCATTATGTTTTACACAGACTGTATGAATTTTATAAGCCATAGTAGTTGAATATAAAAGCGAAAGGACATACCATGCCGTCACTGATGTCTGTATTTTTCATTCTTAACCTCTCTTCTGACCCCTTTCCTCTCTGTTTATCGTTTTCATTTTTCTTCACATTTCCCCAGCGAGTTATTTTACCAAATCGTCGAGAGTTGGCGACCTCCTTTCATTTTTTCTTTCATATAAGGAACAGAAAAATGATAACATGAAAATAACACGGTGTTTGTATCTACCGTCAAGAAAATCTACTGCTTCTACGCAATCTACTACACAATTCCCCCTCCTCCTGCATATATGAGATTCTGTACGCTTTTGCATATTTGCATTCACTTGTTTATATCGCATCCGGTTATTACGTTTAATGTTATCAATTTTGTGACAGTGCTGACAACCTAAACTAACCTGAAATCTTTTGTGACAGTGCTGACAACCTAACCTAACCTGAAATCTTATCAATAGGGTTCGGAAGTTGAGAACCTATAAAATACCTTTAAAAAGACCTAAAGATATCTTACAAAAGACCTAAAATGTAAAAGGGACGTAAACATGTTTGCAGTTGCTAACGAGTGGATAAAGACAACCCCGCTGCCTTCATCCTCTGCTCGAGATAATTTTCGCAAGGTACTTCTTAGAAAATGTGAAGTCGAAATACGATATTTCAGGCGATCAGTAGGCTCGTGGTTAGAAATAATGGGATATTTTGTGAAGGTTGAATAGTTTCACGCGGAACAAAGGTGTCTGGAAATTAGATACTGTTTTTAAAAGAAGATGGACTTCGTTAAATGATATAATCCGTATAACAGAAAAATCGAATCACCGATTCGATTTGGCGATAAAAATGGGGTAATAAAATGTGGAAAAAGAAATGTTGTAATATAGATTAGATTAGATCAGATTTAGATTAGATTAGATTTATTTAGCCTGGTGGAGTTAAGACCATGTGGCCTTCTCTTCCACTCACCAGGACAAACATATGTTACATCAGAATATAACAATCACAATTAACTGTAATAATACCTAGGAATAATAATCACAAATAGGAATGAGATGCACAAAGAAATTAAACATAGGCTCAATTCTGGAAATGCGTGTTATTATGCATTACAGAGACTCTTGATGTCCCAACTCCTTTCAAAAAACGTTAAACTGAAAATATATAAAACTGTTATTCTACCAGTTATATTATATGGGTACGAAACATGGACTCTTACTTTAAGGGAGGAAAGGAGATTACGAGTTTTTGAGAATAAAGTTCTTAGGAATTTTTTTGGACCAAAGAGAGATGAACAGACAGGTGAATGGAGAAGACTACATAACAATGAACTACATGATCTTTATAGGAACCCAGATATAATAAAAACAGTTAAATCTCATAGACTGCGATGGCAGGACATGTTGCACGTATGGGGAATGAAATACTTGCATGGAAGCTTCTTGTAGGAAAGCCAGAGGGAAAACGCCCAGTTGGTAGACCAAGAATGAGGTGGGAGAATAACATTAACTATGATTTGAGGGAAGTAGATTATACAGGGAATGATTGGAAAGCATTAGCTCAGGATAGGGATGTATGGAGAGATTGTGTCCGCGCGGTCTTGAACCTACGGGTTCGATAATGCCAGTGGATAAGAGTATTAAATACTACATAAAAATTTGATCAAAAAGATAATATCTATTATATTACGATCTATAATGCAACCAGTTAATATTAGTTAAAATTAAGACTAAAACTAATAATAAAATGTATACAAGCAACACATATTAAATTGTCCCTGTCTAATGTATATAAAAAACAAAGAAAAATAATGAGATATAGAAAACTAATTTTACGATTATACAATATTTAAAAGAAAATAAAAGAAAAATTTGTTAATCTTAATATTATTTTCATAAATAATTGCATTTATTAATTGTTAAAAGAATACTATCAGTGAGGTGTATAAGTTAGTTTGTTATTAAATAATTATTTAGTTTGTTTTTGAAAGATGTTATAGTTTGACTGCCTCTAAGATAGGGCGGAAGGGAATATAGGAATAATGAAGAATGACAACATTATATACACATTGCAATATGCAGGTGATCAAAATTTATGGACTGAAGCTTATAATGGCATTAAATGTAGCCTATGACCTGGAAATTAATGCAAATTTATGAAAAGTGGGAATTAAAAATTAATGTAAATAAAACATAATATATGGCTATAGGTGATAGTAGAGAAATTTTTGTATTACAAAATTCCAAAGGTACAAATCATGTTTGTAACAAAATTAAATTTTTGGGAGCTGAAATAAATGAAGATGGAAACAATTATTTGGGGAAAAAAGAAAGTTAAATGTCAATCGCAACACCAATGTTGAAGTATAATTTAACTCGTGCCCCAAATGGCAGTCAACGACCAATCACATTTCAATGAATTTTAATTTACAATCAATCACAGTTGTTCTTCACCTTGATATTATCACTTTCATTTTATCGCCTCTATCTCACCAAGTGGCTCCCAGATTGTATATATAGTGCACGATTGTAAGCAGATTCTGCTTGCGAGATATAAGAGAAAATCATTCGTAGCAATTAATCATATCATAAAAAAAAGAAACTACTATCTGCACCTTCTTAAACGTATTATTTTCCAGGAATTAACGTTACAGAAAAATATAATTGACATATTTACATCATAGGACATCGGAAATTAATTAATTATCTGTAATGACGTGATTCATTTTTTTTCTGCACTAGGGTTCATTCTTAAAATATTGTGATTCTATTTGGCAATTAATATCATCTGGTTGCAGTGATGAACAAATGAAACATAACGTTTCTAATTTGTTTTCAAACATCGCCGTTTATATTAAATATATAAATATTTTAAAATAACTATATTTAAATAATGATTTGTGAGTAAAAAGCTTAATTTTATTCATTAAATAGTCCTAACAAATGCCACTCTTGATTTCCAAATTCTCTAGATAAATTGGAAATCACTCGTGGCATTACATATGATAAACAGACATTCAAAGAAACTAAGATCCAATTTATAAAACAATAGTAAGATGTTTAATGACCTATGGAGCAGAAACGTGACCTATTAATCCCAAATTAAAGTCAAAATTGCAATCTACAGAAATGGAGTTTTTAGGAACATCTGCACGATGCTCTAAATTAGGACCAGAAACAGTATTATCCGAGAAAGAATTAATTTTAAGGAAACAATTATATAGTAAAGTGTAAAGTGATCCCACAACAGACTCGGAGGCTTTTGGGGTAGTAGGAGGTTAGGGCTCCCACTTTTTCTAGACAATCGGCACTTGATGTCAGCCGGGTTGTCAGCCCTGCGTGACGGCCGCCTTTACCCCCAGAACAAGTGTCTGGTACTCATTTATGTTAGAGGCTGAGTCGACCCCAGGGCCATAGTGCCGCCAGAGGGTTTGGGTCAGTTTAAAAATCCTGACCCTAACGGGACTTGAACCTTCGACCCTCTGGCTTGTAGCTCAGTGCCTTAACCACTACGCTACGGCGTGCCCCACGATTATATAGTTTCTGGGAAAAAACTATTAGGCCTACAATGGTGTGGAAACATGAAGATATTGAATGAAGATGGATTGCGAGTTAGGAGTTTGGAGTGGATTCCAAGTGGGAGGAAAAGAAGAGGGAGACATAAGAAGACATGGATAGACGGAATTATGAACTTAATGAAGGACAGGGGACTGCAGGATGATGACTGGAAGGATAGAGATGAATGGAAGAAGATAATCATAACTTAATATTGGGCACAGGAAGATGTATAGGTTTACAAACTATCAATAATAATAATAATAGTAATAATAATAATAATAATAATAATATAACTCACTAGCACTATCGTGATCCTAGGTTTATGGCCGCGCAGACATAAGCTCTCCATTACATCCCTATCCTGAGCTAATATTTTCCAATCATTCCCTGTATAATCTACTTCCCTCAAATCATAGTTAATGTCATTCTCCCACTCATTCTTGGTCTACCAACTGGGCGTTTTCCCTCTGCTTTTCCTACAAGAAGCTTCCATGCAAGTCTTTTCATTCCCCATACGTGCAACATGTCCTGCCCATCGCATTCTACGAGACTTAACTGTCCTTATTATATCTGGCTTCCTATAAAGACCATGTAGTTCATTGTTATGTAGTCTTCTCCATTCACCTGTCTGTTCATCTCTCTTGGGTCCAAAAATTTTTCCTAAGAACTTTATTCTCAAATACTTGTAATCTCCTTTCCTCCCTTAAAGTAAGAGTCCATGTTTCGCATCCATATACTATAACTGGTAGTATAACAGTTTTATATGTTTTCAGTTTAACGTTTTTTGAAAGGAGTTGGGACATCAAGAGTCTCTGCAATGCTTAACAACACGCATTTCCAGAATTGAGCCTATGCTTAATTTCTTTGTGCATCACATTCCTATTTGTGATTATTGTACCTAGGTATTTGAATTCAGCCACTTCCTCAAAATTTCTTTCATTTTCGTTAGCTGTCCATTTTTATTATATAATGTACTTCTATGTGTGACCATATATTTAGTTTTATTGATATTTATTTCCAGTCCTAATCTCTTAGTGTTACTCAATGGTGTGTGCGTGTTGTCCTTTCGTATCTCCTCGCTATCGGCCAATAGTACTACATCATCAGCATAAACTAACAGCTTATTAATACCATTCAGTTGTAGGCCTTCTTCATCCTCTAAATATGTGATGGCATGCCATTTTACATCAAAACAACAACAACAATAATAATAAGAATAATAATCTTCTTCTTCTTTACTTCACGGGCTAGGCATAAATTGCCTGTTCCGCCTCACAGTTGTTCTGTCCATCTTTTCACTGGCCTTCCTACATTCCTTGAACCTCTTGGCTTGTAGTTGAATGTTGCTCTTGGTAATCTTGTTACATTCATTCTTTCCACATGTGTAAACCATTTCTCTCTATATTCTCTGATTTTCTCACACAAAGGATATATATTTAACTTTATTCTTATATCTTCATTCTTTATCCAATTCAATCTTGTGCAGGCTTTTGTTCTTCTAAGGAAGTTCATTTCTGCGCTTTGTATAATAGTAATATTATTAATAATAATAATAATAATAATAATAATAATAATAATATAATTAAAATTAGAATCAGTTATATAATTTTCCCCCTTCACTTGCAATTCGCAACAAGTACCAAGAGCACAGTAGATGCAGGTTGTGTGAGCGATGTCATTGAATCTTACAGTAGTTGTGTAGAACAGAGTGGTTGTGTGTGATGCTGTGTGGGGTATTTTTTATTTGATCGGGAGGGCGGATTACTGCCTGGAGAGGGATGCAAAGAGCCCATTCCGCAATAGTTGGCTGGTAGGTAGAGCTGCAATTTATTGGTCTAGCAGGATTATGTGCGGGATTTGTTCGACTCAACATTTTTTTTCGCGTGTTTTGAACCGCATGTTAAGCCCAATTTAAGAGATAGCCTGTCGTTAGATCCTTAATAGCGAGCACCTAGCACATAAAGGAAGCTTATTCTCTTTAATAGACTCACTATCTCTATTCACTCTCATATCTACCGGGTGTTCACTACAAATAGTAAGAACATATAATTGTTAATATTTTAGTTAAATTCACAACTAGATTTAAATTATCCGCCTCTTTAAAATTTATAATAGAAGTTGTTTATTTAAAAAAAATGTTTGTTTACATTCAGTTGCATAGTTACAGTTGTTATGTACTGGTGTTTATATATATATATATATATATATATATATATATATATATATTTATTTATTTAATTATAACATCGATAAAGCGTCACTGCTATAAAGTAAAAAATGTTCTCTTTAATTTGCTTACTTGTTATAGTCAGCTACTAGATGGCAGTGAAGACCGAGTTCTCGCGACATCTAGTAATAATGGAAAATATAATGCATATATAAGAAAAATAAATGTTTGAACTGGTAGTGCAATGGATATCACACTGAGGTACAGACTCAGAGATCCGGGTTCGAATCCCGTCCAGGCATTTATTTTTCTTATCATACCATATATATATATGTCCACCGCTGTAGTCTCGAGGTAGCGTGCTGCCTTGTTACGCAGCGGGCCCGGGTTCGATCCCCGGTCGGGGCAGTTTTTCTGGGTGAGGTTTTTATTGGGGGTTTTCCTTACCTGTAAGACAAGACAATTGTCAGGAAAACTTTAAGGCCCAAACGGTCCCCGAAATCATATGGCCATCATCCTTATCATCATCATCCCTATCATTATCATCATCACCATCATCCTTCACCGGTGTGGAAAGCAACGGGAAGCTACCACACCTACACAATTCTCTAGTAAAGCTTCAAGCATAGCATGAAAATGCCATGATTGCAGTGGAGGACCTGCCTTCGGGCAGAATTACTATGGATGGATGGATATTATATAATTACAATTATATAATAACAAAATTCATTCATTGGTAATTATGTCTGAAGAAGATACTAAGTACCGAAACAGCTGTTACTAATTTATATTTTAATAAATATTATTTTTAAGAAATATAGCAGGATATAGTCTGCTGGATAAGAAAGGGAATGAAGATATAAAGAAAGGAACTAAATATTTTTTAAACTTACGGACCGAATAATTAAATATAGAAACGACTGGAAAGAACATATTGATAGAATGCCAGAAGGAAGATTTCAAAATTGCTGCTAAATTATAAACCCCACGGAAGGAGAAATGTTGGTCGCCCACACAGAAGTTGGTATGGAACCAGAACGAGCCAACAGGCTTAATCCCTGGATGATGATGATTATGATAAATATGAAAGTCATATAAAACTTTTAAGTTTTATTTTTATTTAATTAAATTTAAGAGACATTTTCTTCTTAGCGAATTGCGAAGCAATGTACCTATTGAGATTGTCTTAAAACGATTATTGAAAAAAAAATACAAATGTTCACTGATGGAATCTAATAGACGCCGAAAATGTCCTTGACAAAAAATGTGTGTATATATATATATATATATATATATATATATATATAATATAAATTGGAAGTTTCGGGTTCGAATCCCGGTTCATGTGTTTATTTTTCTTTTCATGTTGTATTTGTAATGTCAGGGACTGTTAATCACTATCATTATGTATAACAGTAACTGATATCATAAGTTCCAGACGATGATAACATTAACTGCATATAAACTATATTGAACATTTTGTATATAGGGCCTACCCGTAAATATTCATCTAGATATCTTTACTCAATTAATTTTATTTTATATTTATAAAGTTCTTAGGAAACATTTTTGGACCAAAGAGAGATGAACAGACAGGTGAATGGAGAAGAGTACATAACAATGAACTACGTGGTCTTTATTGGAAGCCAGATACAATAAGAACAGATAAGTCTCGTAGACTGCGATGGACAGGACATGTGGCACTTTTGGGGAATGAAAGCATGGAAGCTTCTTGTAGGAAAACCAGAAGGAAAAGGCCCAGTTTGTAGACCAAGAATGAGGTGGGAGAATAACATTAACTATGATTTGAGGGAAGTAGATTATACAAGGGATGATTGGAAATTATTAGCTCAGGATAGGGTTGCATGGGGAGCTTATATCCGGGCGAATTCCACGGCTGGATGACTTGTTTGTTGGTTTCTTCCATTCTAAAATGTCCATCGATCCCGTCCGGGTTTAAACCCGCGATCCTCGAGACTGGAGGCGAGGTAGACAACCATTAGATTACCACCGCTGACATAAGCCAATACCGTGGCATAGTGGGTTAATGTAACAAAACAGTCGCGAGTTCAATTCCCGATAAAGTCAGGATTCTCAATATGGCATAAATCTTCTGACTGCAATGTAATCCTGGGGTCAACTCAGCCTATAATGAAAATAAGTACAGACTGTGTTTTCAGGTAAAATGCCAATCATGGAGGGCTGACAACCCAGCTGACATCTCATGTCAATTATCTAGAAAGTGGGAGACTCCGAATGGCCTCACAAGGGTACAATAGAAAACCTTCTTTTTCTTCTTCTTCTTCTTCTTCTTCTTCCTTTCTAGTATTATTTTAATGCGACCTATTCCGGTCTCAAGTCCATAGCTTTCTTGGCCGTCCCAAAGATCCTTTTCCATGTGGTTTGTAGGCGTTGATCTTTTTGGGTAATCTTGTATTGTCCATTCTGTCTAAATGTTCTTTCCATTGGTATTTGTGCTCTTCTAGTTTATCGATTTTTGAAAATATCTCCAGTTCATTTCTTATTGATTCATTGTGTAATCTATCCATGCGTGTACATCCTTTTACTGATCTTAAAAATTTAATTTCAGTGTCTTGAATGTGTGAGATATCTTTTTTGTAAATACCCAAGATTCAGATACATATAAAAGAATAGGAACAGGCATAATTTTATAAAACCTGAGCTGAGATTCTCTTCGAGTCTTTCGGAGGGTTCTTCTTATGGTGCCACACATCATTTGATATCGGTTTAATTTATTATGTATATCCCAATCATAGCTGTATGTTATATCTGAACCAAGATAGTTAAAGCGTGCTATCTGTTATATTATTTCATTATTGATTAATATTTCTGCTCTGACTGGCACTTTGCCCTGAAAAGCCATAATTTTAGTTTTCGAAGTTGTAATGGAAAACTTTGGAAGTAAAATTGAATTCTAGGGGAAGTTGTGTTTTATCGTATAAACCAGGATTCTATAGAAAAGACAATAATGAAGACAGATAATCCTGTTGAAAACGTTAATTATTTTAATGCCCCAGAGCCCGGTTTACACGTACCATAACATTAAGCAGTCTATCATATCTCGAGCTTCTTTTTACTCCTGTCTGGCTGTAGCTTATGCAAAACACAACACATAAAAATCACGCTCTGTCTCACAATTACCCTAGCGTGTAATAACTGTACTTAGAATGCAAATTTCCTGAATTTCCTCAGTTCTGATTGTTAATATTCACACGTACTACATCTAACATTATTTCAGATCCGCTGTATACAGAGTGTGCCAAATATCCTTCACATTCCATATGCTATATCTGTGAACCCAAAATGTAAATTTCCAGAATTTTCTAAGTTCTGGTTGTTAATATTCACACGTACTACATCCAACATTATTTCAGATCCGCTGTATACAGGGTGTGCCAAATATCATTCAAATTCAATTTACAATATTTCTCAACCTAAAGAACACATTTCCTTAATTCCCTCAGTTCTGGTTGTTAATATTTACACGTACTACATCCAACATTATTTCAGATCCGCTGTATACAGGGTGTGCCAAATGTCCATCACATTGTATCGGCAGCTTTTCTCAACCTAAAATGCACATTTCCTGAATTGTCTAAGTTCAGATTGTTGATATTCATACTTACTATCTCCAGCATTATTTCAGATCCGCTGTACACAGGATGTGCCAAATTCCATTACATTCTATCAGCAATATTTCTGAACCTAAAAATACATATTTCCTGAAATTTCTCAGATATCATTGTTGGTATTTATACGTACTACATCAAACTTTATTTCAGATCCACTGTATACAGGTGTGCCAAATATGTATACGTTTCTATCACCAAGTTTTCTGAATCTAGATTTCTTAATACAAAGAGAGGCAAAAGTGATGGTAGTAGATTGTATATGTAAGATGGTAGCTACTTTGGTACATTTTCCCTCCTTCCCACGCACTAATTTTTCCGGTTTGTACTGCATACATCAATCATAAAGTGTGATTTTAATAGGTTTTGCCATAATTTTGTGACTTTCATAAAATTAATATTTTCCATAGTTTCGTTGAAAATGTAGACAGGATATGTCCTTGGATGTTACAGCGACTATAAATAAGAATTAAATAAGAAATGCTTGGTTTTATAACATTTATGGCCTTTCTTTGGAAATCTTCATTCTTTTGTCTTTTCCAAGAGTTAAAAAAAAGCATGAAGCAAGGAAAACGAGTAAAATACGTGTTCCGTCTTGAACTGGATCTTTTTCCTTGTGTCGTTTTCCTGTTGTTAGTCTTTTATTTTTTTGTATTCTTACTTATACCATCGATTTTCATTTGTTCTCTTTTTCCCTTACTTGTGTGTAGAGAAAGGGAAATAAAAGTTTATTGGAGTTCTTAGAGGTTTGGTGGCCTTGCAACAGGAATGGCTGGTCATTAGTTCTCAACTCGGCCATAATCTCCACTGGTTCCTTCCGTACGAATAAAATCAATTCTATCTCTGCCTTTCTACTGAAAAATGTATTATACTGCATTCCTACGTGGGGAGACTTTTTACAATCATCGATTGAAGTCAACTTCCACCTTAAAATTGCACTTAGAAGCTGTAACACATATTACATGAATTATTTTAGCGACTTTCGAGCCATTGAGGTTGTTCTAATGAAAATATTTTTTACATATAATCATATACTTTACTTAGCTTATTTACTTACTTACTCACCGGCACTATCGAACCCGTAGGTTCATGGCCGCACGGGCATAAGCTCTCCATACATCCCTATCCTGAGCTAATGCTTTCGAATCATTCCCTGTATAATCTACTTCCCTCAAATCATAGTTAATGTTATTCTCCCACCTCATTCTTGGTCTACCAACTGGGCGTTTTCCCTCTGGCTTTCCTACAAGAAGCTTCCATTCAAGTCTTTCATTCCCCATACGTGCAACATGTCCTGCCCATCGCAGTCTACGAGACTTAACTGTTCTTACTATATCTGGCTTTCTATAAAGACCATGTAGTTCATTGTTATGTAGTCTTCTCCATTCACCTGTCTGTTCATCTTTCTTTGGTCCAAAAATTTTCCTAAGTACTTTATTCTCGAATACTTTACTTAGCAGGCATCAAAAATAACAATGACAAGTATATGTACGTATAAATCGTTATATATATATATATATATATATATATTCTTTATTTATATACAGAATTTGAATGTTTACACATCTTTCTGTGCCTAAAGTTTTATTTTTCTTCTCCACTCGTCTCTCTCCATCCAATCCATGTCCTCCAGTCCTCTTGCTCTCATTCCAGTTCTTATTTCCTGCATCCACGAGTGTATATATATATATATATATATGCACCAAAAATAACCATGACAAGAATATGTATAATATATTCATATATTTGAAGACCTCGAAATTATAAAGGAAACAACACCACCTCACTTCTTAATGAGAACGCACCCCAGTGAAACCCATTATACGAGATCGTCAAAAACAAGTCAGTTGCTGCTACAAACAGTTGGAGTATACATCACCGTACAGAACATCAACAAGTAACGGAAACTCAACCTGCAGATGATGGAAGGTAACTTCCGAAAGTGATCCAGTTAATTTCATACATAATATATTAACAAAGTTGAGGACGACAGCACCTACCAACAGATACAATTTAATTTTTAACTTTCATCATATCATGTGCTTTACTTAGCAGGCACCAAAAGTAACCATGACAAGAATATGTATGTATAAACCGGTATATATATATATATATATATATATATTTATATCCTTGCCATGGTTATTTTTGGTTATACCGGTATATATATATATATATATCCACCGCTGTGGTCTCGAGGTAGCGTGCTGCCTTGTCACGCAGCGGGCCCGGGTTCGATCCCCGGTCGGGGCAGTTTTTCTGGGTGAGGTTCTTATCGGGGTTTTTCCTCACCTGTAAGACAAATGTCAGGAAAACTTTAAGGCCCAAACGGTCCCCGAAATCATATGGCCATCATCATCATCATCATCATCATCATCATCATCCTTCACCGGTATGGAAAACAACGGGAAGCTACCACACCTAAAATTCCCTAGTAAAGCTGCAAGTATAGCATGAGAATGCTATGATTGCAGTGAAGGACCCGCCTTCGGGCAGAATTACTATGGATAGGTGGATATATATATATATATATATATATATATATATATAATATATGTTATATTGCAGATTTTCGGGGATATAAGTATGAATAAGAAAGTTTTCTTGGGTTTTCCACATCTTGGATTCAGGTTCGGCCTCTGACCACTGATTCCGACGTTTCGGCATGATCCCACATGTCATTATCAAGGAATGATAAGTTCGAGTCACAGGTTTAGGTCTTATATAATAATTAAACACGTAGAGTTTTCGCTGTGGTCCGTTTCCGAAGACGTACACCCATCTAAGATTTAGTTCTTATGTAGTTCAACACCTTCAGTTTTCAGTGTGGTCTGTTTCGGAAGCCGTATACCATCCTAGCGTCGACCATGCTCCATGTTGCCCAACCGTGGTTTTCTTCGTATCTTCTTCGCTATTTTGGGGATGACATGGTGAGCAGCGAGAGCAGTTTTCCATATAGATGGTAAACTTTGGGCATTATGAACACTCAATATGATGCCCAAAGATCACCATCTACATGGAAAACTGCTCTCGCTGCTCACCATGTCATCCCCAGAACAGCGAAGAAGATATGAAGAAAACCACGGTTGGGCAACATGGAGCGTGGTCGACGCTAGGATGGGTGTACGGCTTCCGAAACGGACTACACTGAAAACTGAAGGTATTTGACTACACAAGAACTAAACCTTAGATCGGTGTACGTCTTCGGAAACGGACCACGGCGAAAACTCTATTTGTTTAATTATATAAGACCTTAACCTGTGACTCGAACTTATCATTCCTTGATAATGACATGTGGGATCATGCCGAAACGTCGGAATCAGTGGCCAGAGGCCGAACGTGAATCCAAGACGCGGAAAACCCAAGAAAACGTTCTTATTCATATATATATATATATACACATAGTACAACTTACTCAAATCGGAATCGCATGGAACTAATTTTTTTCCACATTGGACAAAATTCCGCATTATAAAAAATAAAATTTATTAATAATCTTAGATTGTAGATGTAGATGTTGTTTGCAGATGATCAAATAATTTTTGCAGGGGATGAAGATGATATGAAATATATGATAAATAAACTAATGGAAGAATATAAAAAATGGGGACTGAATATAAATTTACAGAAAACAGAATATATGTGTTTGGGAAAGGATGTGGATGACCTCATATTTGAAACAGGGAAAATAAAGAAGTGTGAATTTTTTTAATATCTTGGGTCAATAATTACAAGTTTTGGTACCTGTGAGAGAGATGTACAGACTAAAATTGCAATGGCAAAAAATGCAACTAAGACATTACATGGAATAATTTGGAATAAAAATATTACAAAGGAAACTAAAATGAAAATTTATAAGAGCATAATACAGAATATTTTGTCATATGGAAGTGAAACTTGGTCTTTGGCGGAATTACAAAAGAACAAAATTAGAACAGTTGAATTTGATTATTTTAGAAGAAGCCTCCAAAAAACAAACAGGATAAAATAAGAAATGAATTCCTTTGGAGAGAAATGAATGTCACCACATCTGTTGTTAAGAGGATTGAAAATCAAACACTTAAATAGTATGGCCATGTACAAAGAATGGAAAATGAAAGATGGCCAAAATATATACCAATGATCACCCCCTGGAAGAAATAAACGTGGCAGACCAAGATGGAAATGGAAAACCTACGTCAGAACTATAATGGATGATCGGAATTTGGAAGAGGGAGATTGGAATGATAGAGATAAATGGAAACTGAAGACGGCAAACCTATAAGTGGGGGAAAGCCGAGGAAGAAGAGATTGTAGAGTACCATATATGTGTTTATTACGTAACTTGGATTAATTGTAGTTCCGCTGCCGTTGAAAGGTGTAGCATAGTATGTATGAGCGACTTCGAAGGTAACACGCGAAAAAACAGTCCGTTTCGTCAGCATTAAAAATGTCTCTTAGGCGCGTATCCTGAAATTCAAGTATGCAGTTTCGGTTTTCGATCACTAACTACACTCTCGTCCACATTCTTTGATTCCCCACAAATTTCATTCCACACTATATTGTGTCGTGTTTTAAAACTGTCCAGCCAACCAGAAGATTCTTTGAATCGTTATTCCCTTAGGGATATAACAAGATAAAGTTTGACTTTGGAGGATCGGTCCGGAAATGTTTGGAGATTTATCTTCCATCACTTTCACTTTTTCACTCAATGAGATTGATACATACGTTTCAGCCATCTTTATTCCGTAAATTCATAACGCTACCTCAGAACTTAACCAATTTAAGATTTTACAGCGCAATTGTTATTTACAAGGCAGCTATCTGTATGCAGACGATCTGGTAATTATACAGAAGTCAGAGGATGATTTACAAAGAGCCATTTACATGTTGAATCAATTAGGACTCTATTATAATCTCAAAGTCTCAACTTCAAAAACTAAAATTGTGGCTTTTCAGGGCAAAGTGCCAGTCAGAGCAAAAGTAGTAATCAATAATGAAATAATAGAACAGATAGCACACTTTAACTATCTTGGTTCAGATATAACATACAGCTACAATTGGGATATACGTAATAAATTAAACCGATATCAAATGATGTGTGGCACCATAAGAAGAACCCTCCGAAAGACTCGAAGAGAAACTCAGCTCAGGTTTTATAAAATTATGGCTGTTCCTGTTCTTTTATATGGATCTGAATCTTGGGTACTTACAAAAAAAGATATCTCACACATTCAAGCCACTGAAATTAAATTTTTAATATCTGTAAAAGGATGTACACGCATGGATAGATTACACAATGAATCAATAAGAAATGAACTGGAGATATTTTCAATAATATATAACCTAGAAGAGCACAAATACCAATGGAAAGATCATTTAGACAGATGGACAATTCAAGATTACCCAAAAAGATCAACACCTACAAAGCTCATGGAAAAAGATATTTGGGACGGCCAAGGAAACGATGGACTTTGAGACCGAAACAGATCACATTGACCTAACCCTGGAAAGGAAGAAGAAGAAGAAGCCATCTGTGTTAAAACATCTGTACAAAAAAAAACTACCTAAATTGTTCCCTAGTTAGGAAGTCACCTCAAGCAGTAGTGTTCGAGATTATATTATGAAGGTCTTGTATTCAAACCCCAGTTTCAACCAATCTGATTTTTTTCCCTTGTAACCATGTGCAGTGCTTAACTGACTTATGCAGCACCCTGTATATGAATTAAGTCGTTCAGATAACATCTCTGAAAAATTGTGAAAGTTTGTGTGTACAGTATTCATTCTGTATAGCCTATATATATATATATATATATATATATATATATATATATATATAATATTTTTATATGCCACACTTCGATTATTGTGACTTTATGTCGCAGAGACTGCAGCGTGTTCATAATGCTTGCGTTCGATTCATTTCCAATATCCACCGTTATGGCCATATTTCCGAACACTTCAATAACCTCGCTTGGCTCCATCTTACTGACAGACGTAAATAGCACTCTCTTTCACTACTTTTCAAGCTTCTGAATTCCTACACTCCTAGTTACCTGGCGTCGAGATTTGAGAAGTTATCCTCTTACCACAATATTGACACTAGGTCACAAGATAACAGTCTGCTAACAATCCCTCTTCATAGCACTTCCTCTTATTCTTCTTCCTTCACAGTAGCCTCTGTTCGCTCCTGCAATTTCCTTCCTCAAGATATCAGGGGTTGCCGCACACTTGGCAATTTTAAGTCACGCTTATACAGTTACCTGTTGTCTAATAATTTTTCTCTATTTATTTAATTTTATACTATGTCACTAATAATTTTTTCTCGTTTTGTTATATATCTTGTACGTATTATACATTAAATTCGTTAAATCTAGAGTAAATCAAAATACATTACAAATATTAATTGTATTGTATTTATAACATGTAATTGTTTATGTATATTGTAATTTAGAGGGAACACTATTTGTTTTTTATTTTTTAAAACCTGGTTGAGTGGCAGACAAGGCCTTAAGGCCTTATCTCTGCCAGGTAAAATAAAGCTATTATTATTATTGTTGTTATTATTATGATTATTATTATTATTAAATAAATAAAGCTATTATTATTTGCCTAAATTTCTTCTGAATTGTTTAATAGACGATACCAGCAATAACGAGTATAACTTGTATCACTTTTGCTCTCAGTCCTTCACATGTAATCATGCTGTGGCGACAATTTAATAAATGACGTAATTTTTCTCTGCTGTTTCGTCACAAAACTATATTGAAATAGCTTTACCATGCAAGAAATTGCTCTGTTACACAGCCATGTTCTTCAAGCTAAAAAAAAAACCTTAATATATTGCACAAGATATTTTTGCGGAGCATCTGCAGACGAAGTGACGTCAGCTATGATACAAAATGATGATGGCCGCGTGCATTACACGAGCTCGGGGAAATGTTAATTTCATTGACGTATCTCGTAACATATGATCGTAATTATTCTAATAGCAAGCTCTAGGTTGGTTAAATCCACAACTCTTCACTGGGGAAATACCCCAACTAGGTACATTATTTATCGTCACGCTGTCAAGCAGTGAGTTTAATGGCTTGTTACGGTCTCCAAACGTCTCTTTTGAGATCTGTCAGTAACTGTTTTTCCCTGGGGTTTGTAGTGATACTTCTGGCATTAATCACAGACACTGCTGATACCTACATAATGTATTTAATATTACTTGGAACTAGCTAAATAAAATATTCTTATTCTTATTATTATTATTATTATTATTATTATTATTATTATTACTATTATTAATAATGTTATTGTTGCAAATAGAAGAAAAACGTTTGAAATGGTATGGACACCTCATAAGAATGGAAGAAGATAGAATATCAAAGAAGATCCTTTATTGAAAGGCTAGTGGAAGAAGTGGAAGAGGCAGACATAGAGAACGTTAGATAGATTGAATGAGGAGAAGTATGGAAGCTAAATATTTAAGGGGAAAAGACGCTTTAGACAGGAACTTCTGGCGACAAATCAGTTTGGGAGAAACACTGTATTGTTGAATATTCGTAATAAAAATAGTTTTATTATTATTATTATTAGTATTATTATTATTATTGTCATTGTTATTATTATTATTGATATTACTATTATTGTTATTATTATTATTAAAATGTAGAAATCCTTCAAGAACTTAATGTGTCACCAATACTGGACGACATCTCCAGATATCAGCTAAACTGGAAGGAACATGTCTCAAGAATGGCTAGATCCAGGATTCCCAAGGCAATAATGAACTACTGTCCAAATGGGAAACGGTCACTTGGTCGACCTATGAAAAGATGGCACGAAAACCGCTTTCTCAGGCCGTAACAGTTCTTCTAGGAGTAATACCTGGCAGGATGATGATGATGATGATTATTATTATTATTATTATTATTATTAGTATTATCACTATTAGTATTATTATTGTTATTATTATTATTATTATTATTATTATTATTATTATTATTACATCACTGTCTACCGCTGTGGTCTCCAGGTAGCCTGAATAAAAAGGCCTCGAAGCAAAATATACCGACCTCAACGTGTTGGTAATAGTTCAGTTGCCTGCCAGATGTCCCATTGGGTCGGTGTGTTGACCACATACCATTCATGACATCTATGAGCAAATAACACTGAGCAAAAATAATTTTTTTTTGTCTCAGAAAGAAACATATGTGATTCTGATAGTATATTTTCTCCAGAATTCAAATATGTTATCGGTTTTTCGCCATCACGCAAGGTTTCCGAGAGCCAGGAAATTTTAATTTCAAACAGTTTAATATTTTCTACATTCGTAACTACACAATATTCGAACATTCGGACTCACCTAGAAAGTAAGAAATGACGATTTTCTGCTATGTTTCGCCTGTGGAGTATCCCTCTTGATGGTCCAACAATAATCGGTCAGCATATTAGGATTCCATTTGCCTTGATATATCTTTTCGATAGCTGAAACAACTTGAGTTGGCTCATTTGTTTTTATTTTACAATGGACAAATGGACGAAAAATCGTTTATTAAAAAAATAATTATTTAAATCCATTAATTGAAATTGAAATTGAAATAAAAAACTGTGGGTGATGGAGAAATGCCGAATACATATTTGAAAACACGACAAAAACTGCATTATGTACAACTGTTCGTACTCATGAAACAAAAATCATGTTGACCAGTGTAATCAGATTTCACTCAGTTTTTGTTAATACCTATTTCCGTTTATTTTAATAGCATATACTGAGTTTCTTTGTGAAACATCGAAAATTGCGATCGCTACTCAGATTTTTTTTTTTAATTTTCGTTTCAGGTGAACTCCTATATCTAATAGTTTTATAGCATAATAGATACCGGTTGAACACTCGGTGTACTTGAAAACTTGTATGTAGAAATATTCTTGGTGATCAATTCAGGGGTTTAGAAGTGTAAAATTCACAAATATCCGCGGGCTGAAGTTATATATAAATTCCAATTATAAAATAAGCCGTGTTATCTTTATACACTTGTTTAACAATTTGAAATATGTTTCTATCATAATTATATTTCTCTAATGCTTTCATAAGGTGGGATATGCATATTTGAAAAGTCACAAAATATATATATATATATTGGTAAAACATTGGTGGAATCTGTTGCAATGTATGGAAGTGAGGTGTGGAAAATCAATACGTACTACAAGAATAGACTAACAGCTCTAGAAATGGATTATTTACGCAGAAGTGCCAGAAAGTCAAAATTAGAACATGTCAGAAGTAAGGAAATTAGAAACTAACAGCTCTAGAAATGGATTATTTACGCAGAAGTGCAAGAGAGCCAAAATAGGAAGTTAGAAACATAATGGAAGCAGAAGAAAGCATCATTGAAAGAATTGAGGAAAAGGAATTAAAATGGTTAGAACATGTTTTAAGAATGGAAGATGAGCGATGACCGAAACAACTATATCAATGGCAACCGACCAGAAAGAAGAAAAGAGGGAGACCAAAGTTAACATGGAAGGAAAGCATGAAGACAGTAATGCAAGCAAGAGGGCTAAGCATTGAAGATGCCGAAGATCGTAGGCTTTGCAGGTTTGGCACGGGAAGACGGCAGCAGCTGTAAAACCTCGAAGATAGATAAAAATTATATATATATATATATATATATATATATATATATATATATAAGCACTGCGCTACAAGCCGGAAGGTCGAGAGTTCGAGTCCCAGTGGGGTCAGGATTTTTAAACTGAACCAAACCTTCTGGCGGCAGTATGACCCTGGGGTCGAGACAGCCTCTAACGGAAATGAGTACCAGCCACTTGTTCTGGCGGTAAAAGCGGCCGTCATGCAGGGCTGACAACCCGGCTGACATGGAGTGCCGATTGTCTAGAAAATGTGGGAGCCTTAACCTCCTACTACTCCAAAGGGCCGCCTCAGGCCTGTAGTGGGATCACTTTACTTTTTTTCACTGTTTTGCCATGGTTGCTTTCGGTGTCCTCTAAATAATTCGATAAAAATATTTTAATATATTTTGACGAGATTGATTTGAATAGGTACATCGGTTGGAAAATAGTATTTTTGTTTGATCTCCAATACTTTGAATCTCTATTTCGCTACAAAGACAAGTTAGGGTTGTAGCTTACTATAACAATATTATACTAAGCGGGCCGAGGTTCGATTCCCGGTCGGAGCAGCCTTCCTGGCTGAGGCTTTTTCGTTTTTTCCCTCACTCATAATACAAATAATAATAATAATAATAATAATAATAATAATAATAATAATAATAATAATAATAATAATACTTTATTTATTCTGGCAGAGTTAAGGCCATAAGGCCCTCTCTTCCACTCAACCAGCACAAATACAAATAAATATTTGACAAATATAGATATACACTATACTAATTATAAACAGTTAAAGATACAATAAATGTAGCAAATGTCAGGAAGCTTAGGGCCCAACGGTCCCTGAAAATCGTCCAGCCATCATCACCATCTTTCTCCGGTGTGGAAAGCAACGGGAAGCTATCACACCTATAATTTCCTAGTAAAGCTGCAAATCATAGCATGAAAATGCTACGATTTCAGTGAAAGAGCTGCCCTTGAACAGAACACTATATCCATCCATAGTAATTTTGCCCGAGGGAAGGTCTTTCATTGCAATCATAACATTTTCTTGCTATGCTTTGCAGCTTTACTAGGGAATTGTAGGTGTGGTAGCTTCCCGTTGCTTTCCACACCGGTAATGGATGCTGATGTTAATGATAAGGATGATGGTGATGGCCGGATGATTTTCGGGGACCGTTGGGCCCTACGCTTCCTGACATATATCTTACAGGTGGGGAAAAACCCCGAAGAAAACCTCAACCGACCGGGAATCGAACCCAGGCCCGCTTCATGTCAAGGAGGTGTACAGAACACTATACAGTATAATAGAATATAATTCAAGGGCTTATGGTAGTAACACGATAAGCCACATTCTGTTAAGAAATGAAATATATGAATATAAAAGCAAATAAATGTATTTAAATATCCATAAAATAATTTGTAAGTGCGCCAGTGATGAGTTAAAACATATAGACACAATGTATTGACAACAATACTGTCCAATTAGTATTTACAGAGTGATTCAGAAATATGGCTATACGTTTGTTCGCATTTTGTGACGAAAATATTGTTATTAAAGGAAATATGATGTTATCATTGGAAAGAGAATCCTTCAAATTACAACAATAGGACAAAACAAATCACTTACAACACTAAGCAAGTCACTTTATTGCTTCAAACTGTTCACCGTTTACATCCAAGCATAATTGGCAACGCTTTAGGAAGTCATTCATTGCGTTATGATACATGTTTAGAGGAATAGCTCTAATTTCCCGTTTCCAGCAGTCGTTTTCTCCACTTCCCCACAGTCGATGGCTGCAATGCTACGTTAAACTCACGTCTTGCTCGTCTTGCGGCCTCACGATCATTAGCATACATTATTGCCCATGCAGCAATTGTAATTTACTGTTGCATATTCAACGCCATTTTGACAAAAAAAGTTCTACACTGTTTTGTTTTATTCCATTGCTGTAATTTGAATAATTGCCTTTCCAACGGTAATGTCATATTTCTTGTAATGGTAATATTTTCATCACAACGCGGTCAAACGTATAGCCATATTTATGATTCACCCCGTATAATTTTTTGTAACATTAAAATCCTTATAGTCCACCGCTGTGGTCTCGAGGTAGCGTGCTGCCTTGTCACGCAGCGGGCCCGGGTTCGATCCCCGGTCGGGGCAGTTTTTCTGGGTGAGGTTTTTATCGGGGTTTTTCCTCACCTGTAAGACAAATGTCAGGAAAATTTTAAGGCACAAACGGTCCCCGAAATCATATGGACATCATCATCACCATCATCCTTATCATTATCATCATCATCATCCTTCGCCGGTGTGGAAAGCAACGGGAAGCTACCTCACCTACAATTCTCTAGTAAAGCTGCAAGCATAGCATGAAAATGCTATGCCTTCGGGCAGAATTACTATGGATGGATGGAAAATCCTTATATCTCAGAAAGAAAAATACGTCGCTTATCATGTTATTGCCCTAAGCCCTTCATTTGTAAAACAGAAATATTATCTTATGGTTTTGAATGAGTGTTATGAATTCCATAAATTGTCTGTAAGAGTCCTACCAAAAAATTTTAGTCGAAATTACTTTGAAAAAGTAATGACGAAAAAATATATACAGATGGATGAAATCTTGTCTCTGGCTGTATGTCATGTGTGATGGATGGCTAAGAACATTACGGAGTCCTTCATAAAATTTGCAAAGTAAAAAAAATAAATGAGGTCAAAGTAAAACTATTACCAGAGAAATCAGAGTCATACATTGTTGTTTCTAATATTTAAATTTAACAAGTAGTTCGCTGAGAAAGCAAGTAACTTGAGATTAATATTCTTTGCAATATTTCATCAACAGACTCTTAACTTTAATATCAAATATAACTTGTTCTTCTAGAAAACTCTAGTTCGTCATTAATAATTCGATACGTTATTCTAGGGAGCATAAAGTAAGTTGCTGAGAAAACAGTGTAAGAAGTTTCCTGATTAAGTTTGTTTTAACGTTATTATAGTTCCAAATTCCAGGAACGATTTAGAGCAACAGACGATGTGAACGTTTGTTTGAACGAGTCTTCTAAAACAGTGAATTTGTTCTGTAAATCTTTGTAATAAGTCACGAAATTGATGTATTGATCATAAGTAATGCCACGAGTGATTTCCAATTTATCTAGAGGATTTGGAAATGCGTTTCCGATTGAGGGTCTTTCCACTTTTCAGCGGTTGCCCTTTTACCAGCCGGCTGCTGGCCCTTCACATCCACATGTGTCAATCACAGAGGTAGATGATCAACAGCCAGTGTAGGGGTGACATGTGGTTAGCATGTCGAGTTCCCCAGCCGTTATAGCTGCTTCCTAAACCTGGAGCCGCTACTTATTGTAGCTACCCAATTGCCTCACGATGCTGGGTGGGCACCGGTCCCATACTGACCGAAATACCATGAGAAAATTTCTTCCCCCATGGAGACTCGAACCAGCGCAAGTCCCGTAGCTCTGCGCCAAGGCTTCCTACTTTAACCGCTCGGCTACGGCGCGGGACATTTGGAAATCAAGAGTGACATTTGTCAAGACTATTTAACCAATAAAATTAAGCTGTTTACTCACAAATCATTATTTAAATATATTTACCGGTATTTTGTACTATTTATATATTTAATGTCTTCTTCTTCTTAAACATAATTTATAAGATTTTTATCTCGTTTATTTCCAAAATCACTCCTCGGACGAAGACGTATTGGATGTGCATTCACTGTCTATCCATCTCTTGGCTGGTCTTCCTCTTGTTCTTCTCCCGTCCATATGTCTATGTTCTTTAGCTCATTTGCAAGTCGGTTTTCATCATTCATATTCATCTTAGATTAAGCTTAGGATTAAGGACTCGCCTGGCACACCACTATCATCATCATCATCACCCGTCATTTCATCGGGACAACGTAACCCTGCCCCATCCTCAGAAGTGGGTTAGAATTACGCCAATACCAAGATAGAACACCAGAAATGTCCAAAAAAACAAACTAGGGCATTAATAATAATAATAATAATAATAATAATAATAATAATAATTAATAATAATAATAATAATAATTAATGCTTATTTTACCTGATGGAATTAAGACAATAAATTGTTCTCTTCCACTTCACCAAGTTAAATTGCAAATATAAAAATAATTATGAATTATATACAACTTGGTTGATAGGTATAGGCTACACAATACACGGTTGAACATAAATATGTGTGTAAAATAAGAGTAGAAGAAACGTACAGAGTGATTCAGAAATATGTCTATACATTTGATCGCATTTTGTGACGAAAATATTATTATTAAAGGAAATATGATGTTGTCATTGGAAAGGGAATCCTTCAAATTACAACAACAGAACAAAACAAATCACTGCTCACGTGCAGCTTGGCGGGTTGATTTTTGTTGGCTAGCGTCGAACGCCTCCACAATTCGCTTCGTTGTTTCTGCATCCGTGCCAATGCGAGGCCTTCCAGGAGGTTTATTTTCTGCATCCTTCCCGTTTCCAGCAGTCGTTTTCTCCACTTCCCCACAGTCGACGGCTGCAATGCTACGTTAAACTCACGTCTTGCCCGTCTTGCGGCCTGACGATCATTATAGCATACGTTATTTCCCATGCAGAAATTGTAATTTTCTGTTGCATATTCAACGCCATTTTGACTAATGACATAAGTTCTGCACTGTTTTGTTTTATTCCATTGTTGTAATTTGAATAATCAATGTTATATCAAACAAAAATAATGTTCATAATTTATTGAAAACCCCTCATACAATAATTGCCCCATTCGTTTCGCGGTCCATCATTTACAAACCTATAGTATATTATTGCATAAATATCAATGAAGTCCATAATATAATGGTATTGCTTGATATGGAGTCCCCAATGAATTTTATGTTTATTAACGATAGGTACGTAATAATTGCTTCATTCAGTTCGCGGGACACAGTTATCAAACCTCTAGTAGATCATTGCATAAAGATCAATGAAAGGAATAATATAATGGTGTGGCTTGATGTGGTGTCCCTTATGGAACGTATGTTTATATACGACAGCTATGTACAGTGTAGGGTTGTATTTATCTGTCCCACATCGCACAGTGGAGTTGAAGCGCGAAAATGGAAATTTCCCTCCTCGGCTACTTTTTCTTTTCCTGGTTTTTTGAGACCTCCATTACAAGACAGATGTAACTTGTCTTACCCTGAGGGGAATCCCATCCCACTCCTGTTTGTATTTCACTTTTTCGTTTCCTTCTCTTTCTTTCTATCGTTGTAAGATGTCCCCACGCAGGTTCACAAGTTGGCAGCACTGAGGGGAAATACAAGATGGAAAAGTCAACATAACACGCCGCCATTAACAAAGAATTATTTATGGAACCTGAGAATTTTAATGAAGCCTGTTAGCCCGCTCGTGACGTCATACATCTTCTTTACTTCTTTTTCATATTATTATTATTATTATTATTATTATTATTATTATTATTATTATTATTATTATTGTTATTATTATTATTATTATTGTTGTTGTTATCATTATTATTATTATTGTTAATATTTTTATTCCATTATTATTATCATTATAGAGTCCACCGCTATGGTCTCGTGGGAGCGTGCTGCGGGACCGGGTTCGATCCCCGGTCGGGGCAGTTTTTCTGGGTGAGGTTTTTATCGGGGTTTTTCCTGACCTGTAAGACAAATGTCTGGGTAAATTTTGAGGCCCAAACGGACCCCCGAAATCATATGGCCATCATCATCATCATCCTTATCATCATCATCCTTCACCGCTGTGGAAAGCAAAGGGAAGCTACCACACCTACACAATTCCCTAGTAAAACTGCAAGCATAGCATGAAAATGCTATGATTGCAGTGAAGGACCTGCCTTCTGACAAAATTACTATGGATGGATTATCATTATTATTATTATTATTATTATCATTATCATTATTATTACAAATATATAATGTAAACGAGAGAATACACAGAAATAAACGTAATTGGTTTGAACACATACAAAGAATGCCAAATAATCGTTTATCAAAACAGCTGCTTCATTATAGGCCTCTAGGCCAAAGAAATGTAGGAAGACCAAAACGTCGTTGGAAAGACGACCTGTACCTGCAGCATATAGTGCACCGGGGAGCGGTTATCATTATTATTATTACTATTATTATTATTATTATTATTATTATTATTATTGTTATTATCATTATTATTGTTGTTATTATTATTGTTGTCATTGTTATTATTATCATTATTATTGTTGTTATTGTTATCATTATTATTGTTATTATTACTGTTATCATTATTATTATTATTACACTTATTATGTAGGTATATGTTAGTATTAGTTGCAATAACACTGATCGTGTATGGATCCCCTGGGATTACACTCGTGTTCGAGGGATGGTTTATTTATAAGCTGAGTGGGATGTGAAGTCTGGTACTTTAGAGTCTGGTGTTCGCTTGTGTGTTGAGATTTGCATACAAATGTAATGTATGTATATATGTATGTATGTATGTATACACACGCTGAGTTAAGCTTCTTACGTTCTCGCTGCCTGGTTCAATTTTCTTGGACGTCGTTGTGTTACCTGCAGGCGTGTCTTGTTCAAACCAATTATAAACACCGGCGCTCTCCTCGCAAACTGTGGTCCGCGAGCTACCTCATCCAAGTTGAAGTAGTAGTACGGCTCTAAATAACTAACCAACTCACTGGCACTATCGAATCCATGGCCGCGCGGACATAAGCTCTCCATACATCACTATCTTGAGAGAATGTTTTCGAACCTTCCCTTGTATAATTGACTTCCCTCAAGTAATGGTTAATGTTATTCTCCCACCTCGTTCTTGGTGTGTGAACTCGGCGTTTTAACTCTGATTTTCCTGCAAGAAGTTTCCATGCACGTCTTTCATTTCCCATTCTTTACTAGAGTAAAAATAAGTGTAATATTTACAAATGGATGGCACGGGCAGTAAGCCTAAAGTAGTTTTGATGTTCGTAAAATAAAATAAGTTAAAATATACCTTCTTAGGTAAGCTCCGTCGTCCCCAACTTATAAAATATGTATTATTTATGCCTGTAGGCCTTTCAGAACATTCGTTCCATCTTCAGCAGGACCCTCTTCGCTGCAACATCTAGTATGATGGTTGGTGCTGCTGGTCCTAATGTGATGTTGTCGTGAGTAAAGCTTCTTCCTGACGATATCCTATAGTGGGTTGTTTAGTCTGGGAGAGCTTTTATTTATTAAAAGCTTGTTGTCTATTTCCTTGATAATTTTCAGGTCTTCCAACATGTTGATTTTAGTTGCATTTCCCTCTTTGTGTACTATTGTAAGGGTGTCTTCTATTGAGTTCATTTTATGGCCGGAGTTTATTATGGGCTTAGCGTAATTAGACTTTCCACATTAGGACCAGGAGCATGAACCATCATACTGGATCTTGTAGCGAAGAGGGACCTGCTGAAGATGGAACGGATGTTATGAAAGGACTACAGGCATAAAGATGACATATTTTACAAGTTGGGGACGACGGAGCTTACCTAAGAAGGTATATTTTAACTTATTTATTTTATGACTCTCCACCTCAACGGTTTTAACAATGAATTTTATTAGTATTGATTAGATGTTCGTATCAATAAATTAATATCTCTATAGAATACAATAACATGACAGCTCTATGTTGGCATTAATCTCCCCTATTTTAGGAGTTACTGGACAAAGTAAATTTATTAATTAAATAAAAATAAAACTTAGTTTTATTTGATTTTCATATTTATTAAGATATAATTCAGTTACAGTTGTTTCGGTACACTGTACCTTCTTCAGACATGTTAAGAAATTATGAATTGTGTTATTATAGTACATATCAACTGATCTAAGCAACAATACAACAATAATTTATTTAAATTTTTAAATTTAACAAAGGCGATTCATTCAAATCGAGTTGAGAATTTAACAGTTTATTACTACTTTTCAATTTATTTATTTCTACAGCCTCCAAAAGGTCTAACTTCTTACCCTTATCACAAACATGTAAAATTTCAAAATTTGGATCGAAACAATGATTAAATTGGAATAGATGGTTAGCATATTTTGAATATTCTAAATTTCTGTTATATGCTCTCATGTGCGAGGCAAGGAACAGATGTCAAAACGCTTAAATCTTGAGTGAAAAAACGAGAAATGTCCGATATATTTGTTATTTTCATATACGTCCACCTTATGCCCTATTGATCAAATGAAAATACAAGTATTTAGGTCTACGAATTTAACGCCAAAAAGCTCAGAGCGAGATTTAAATGCATACATTATAATACTAGGGGAAAATATAAATTATCATAAATTGTAATTAATTATGATATAGGCTAGTTAAGTTATAATAAATTAAATTTATAATATAGGTCTATATCAAGAAATATCCTACATAAACAAATACAGCAGTTATAATCACTTTAACATATAATTTATTTTAATTTTGTAAGAATATAATATTATAAGAATTTATATTTAATTGAAGCCCTCAGGGGTCCTCATCTAGGGGATATGTGGATGGCGACCACAAGGTGCCCAAGCTGTGCAAAACATTTCTTCCACTTACTTGTGTTTTGCACTCTTTTAACTTTAGTATCTAACCTCTCTTGGTTAACTCTTGTTTTTTCGACCCCGACGCTATTAGGGCATCCGAGGGCTAGGGAGTCCTTCCTTTCTTCCATTTCTTCTTTCCTTTATTTTCTTTTCTTCTCCAGAAAGCCTGACCAGAGGCTATAAGATGGCAGCCCCATCACTGGTCTTCCCTTCCTTTGGCCAGCAACCAATCGAAGGGACTATTATTATGCTTTCAAGTCTTATATGAGAATTTCCCATAAGGGAAAATTTTCTATAGGATCGTAACAGGCCTTGGCCTAATACTTGAAAGGAAGAAGAAGAGAAGATATTTAATTGAATATTTAATAATTATCATAATATTAACATTTTTAATTAATACAATAATATTAAAGCTTTTATAATATTACTATTGTTTACGAATATAATAATAATAATAGGAAAGTAATACTTAAAATACGTTACATACCATCAAGCCTGTCCACAATCCTCTGGTAATGGTGTTATTCCTTCCATAAATTCCTCTGTGTCTCTGGATGGTCCAGGTTTAGCCGAATTGGAACCAGTGGGCGATGCATGGAAGGAGGAAGGCGATGAAGAAGAAGAAGATTATGATGATGATGTTGATGACAAATGTATCAAAAATGGTTCCTCGTCATCTTGAATCTCGTCTGCTTTCCAGAGATCTCTTTCAATTTTCTTTGTATGGTCCAAGTAGTTGCCCAATTTTGTACTGTAACGTGTTGGTATGCAGCCGAAATTAAGTATCTCATTTCTTTTTTTTTTTAATGAGACGTTTTTAATTTTTATATAGTTCTTCACTTGTGCCCATAGGATTAAGTTCGCAGTGGTATGGTGGCAAGCGATGAACATGTTTTCCTGCTGATTTAGCCATCTGATCAATTATGCATTTATCATAAGTGTCTCTGTTTTGAGTCACAATAAAAAAAGAAGCTCCCGTTTTAACATATCACTTTCAAAATGGATTTTCTTTTGATTGAGCCACTCTATAATCTTATCTTTTCACCAGGAAGTTGTAGGCAAACGTTCGCTTTTCCGATTATGATAGCCGGCATTGTCTAATACTGTCACAGGTCCTTCAGAAACACTGGGCATCAATTGCTAGGCGAACCACTTTTCATACACTTCACCTGTCATTTCACCGTGGAGTCTACCGTGTTCTTTTGACACAGAAATGTTAAGAATTAAAATATAAAATTATGGAATATTCACCTGAAAGATCTGTCTCCTCAACTTAATTAATTATTTAACTGTAGCGCTTTCGGGACTTGCCCCATCATCGGCAGGATTCAAAACTGTTGTTTCACTGAAGATTTTGTAGAGGGGGTTACATGTATTGGGTCCGTTTTCGTTTATCAATACATGTAACCCCCTCTACCAGATCTTCAGTGAAACACCAGTTTTGAATCCTGCCGATGATGGGACAAGTCCTGAAAGAGCTACAGTTAAATAAATAATTAAGTTGAGGAGACGGACCTTTCAGGTGAATATTCCATAATTTTATATTTTAATTTTGAATAATACCTCAACGGAACACATCATGAATCTTATAACAGAAATGTTAACTCGGCACCATGTTCATTCCCTGCATGAACCAACGCAAATCTTGGCCCACGACCCCTAGGTGGCCTAAGACCTGTGCTAACACCCTCAATTGCTGCTTGACGAGCACTTCTAATGTTGGTATCTTTCCATTATTTTGTCACGGTGTGACCTATGTTTACCCAAGACTCAACTGTATAGAAATAGATTTCTCTTCATTCCTAAATTAGTTTAAATCTTTGAGATATTTATGACGCCACCTGATTATATCATCCCTTTGAATAAGGGCGCATTTGTTGGTCCTGCTTACACATTCAAATCCTAAATCGTGAAGAAATCTATTTAAAGTAGACCTCGAGGTAGCGCATCATTGCTTAGTGTTGGTGGTTATGTTCTCAAGGAACAAGGAATGAACGATGCGGCGGACTCCGCTTTGTACTATTCCATCGTGCTTCATTAATCTGGCATTTTTTTTGTTTGCTCTCTCGTTTAGGTTTCTTCTTTGCTACGTTCTATGCAACTTCCCAAGTAATTAATTTGATTGTTGAATGCATGGTATGTTATATTCAACGTACCTCTTAGAGAGTCAGTCACTGCAAAATAATAGTGTGACCTATTCAGAAAGTTTAAAAGGAGAAGCTTGACTTTAAAGTGATAAAATCGATGTATAAAACGACTGTAATTGGTTACAAATCAAAATTCATTGAAATGTGATTGGTCAATGCTAAAACACAACAACAAAAATATCGAAATGATAATCAGGGGGATTCAATATAAAATAATAATAATAATAATAATAATAATAATAATAATAATAATAATAATAATAATAATAATAATAATAATAATAATAATCATAATAACCATAATCAGAATAACGAAAACAAAAGCGCAAAACGGATAAACGGAAAAGCAGTACAGTGGTAAAGCGGTAAAGAGTAAAACCGTATAAGCGTAAAAGCGAAAAAGCGTAAAAGCGTAAAACCGTAAAAGCGTCGAAACGTAAAAGCGTAAAAGCGTACAAGCGTATAAGCGTATAAGCGTATAAGCGTAAAAGCGTAAAAGCGTAGAAGCGTAAAAGCGTAAAAGCGTAAAAGCGTAAAAGCGTAAAAGCGTAAAAGCGTAAAAGCGTAAAAGCGTAAAAGCGTAAAAGCGAAAAAGCGTAAAGGCGTATAAGCGTATAAGCGTATAAGCGTAAAAGCGTAAAAGCGTAAAAGCGTAAAAGCGTAAAAGCGTAAAAGCGTAAAAGCGTAAAAGCGTAAAAGCGTAAAAGCGTAAAAGCGTAAAAGCGTAAAAGCGTAAAAGCGTAAAAGCGTAAAAGCGTAAAAGCGTAAAAGCGTAAAAGCGTAAAAGCGTAAAAGCGTATAGGCGTATAGGCGTATAGGCGTATAGGCGTATAGGCGTATAGGCGTATAAGCGTATAGGCGTATAAGCGTATAAGCGTATAAGCGTATAAGCGTATAAGCGTATTAGCGTATAAGCGTATAAGCGTATAAGCGTATAAGCGTATAAGCGTATAAGCGTATAAGCGTATAAGCGTATAAGCGTATAAGCGTATAAGCGTACAAGCGTACAAGCGTACAAGCGTACAAGCGTACAAGCGTACAAGCGTACAAGCGTACAAGCGTACAAGCGTACAAGCGTACAAGCGTACAAGCGTACAAGCGTACAAGCGTACAAGCGTACAAGCGTACAAGCGTACAAGCGTACAAGCGTACAAGCGTACAAGCGTACAAGCGTACAAGCGTACAAGCGTACAAGCGTACAAGCGTACAAGCGTACAAGCGTACAAGCGTACAAGCGTACAAGCGTACAAGCGTACAAGCGTACAAGCGTACAAGCGTACAAGCGTACAAGCGTACAAGCGTACAAGCGTACAAGCGTACAAGCGTACAAGCGTACAAGCGTACAAGCGTACAAGCGTACAAGCGTACAAGCGTACAAGCGTACAAGCGTACAAGCGTACAAGCGTACAAGCGTACAAGCGTACAAGCGTACAAGCGTACAAGCGTACAAGCGTACAAGCGTACAAGCGTACAAGCGTACAAGCGTACAAGCGTACAAGCGTACAAGCGTACAAGCGTACAAGCGTACAAGCGTACAAGCGTACAGCGTACAAGCGTACAAGCGTACAAGCGTACAAGCGTACAAGCGTACAAGCGTACAAGCGTACAAGCGTACAAGCGTACAAGCGTACAAGCGTACAAGCGTACAAGCGTACAAGCGTACAAGCGTACAAGCGTACAAGCGTACAAGCGTACAAGCGTACAAGCGTACAAGCGTACAAGCGTACAAGCGTACAAGCAAGCGTACAAGCGTACAAGCGTACAAGCGTACAAGCGTACAAGCGTACAAGCGTACAAGCGTACAAGCGTACAAGCGTACAAGCGTACAAGCGTACAAGCGTACAAGCGTACAAGCGTACAAGCGTACAAGCGTACAAGCGTACAAGCGTACAAGCGTACAAGCGTACAAGCGTACAAGCGTACAAGCGTACAAGCGTACAAGCGTACAAGCGTACAAGCGTACAAGCGTACAAGCGTACAAGCGTACAAGCGTACAAGCGTACAAGCGTACAAGCGTACAAGCGTACAAGCGTACAAGCGTACAAGGCGTACAAGCGTACAAGCGTACAAGCGTACAAGCGTACAAGCGTACAAGCGTACAAGCGTACAAGCGTACAAGCGTACAAGCGTACAAGCGTACAAGCGTACAAGCGTACAAGCGTACAAGCGTACAAGCGTACAAGCGTACAAGCGTACAAGCGTACAAGCGTACAAGCGTACAAGCGCGTAAGCGCGTAAGCGTAGATGCGTGTAAGCGGTTTTCCCTCAGTGAGCACTTTTCAGCTTCATGATCGCTGAGCGCTTTTCCGTTTATTGATAGTTTTACCGCTCACTGAGTGCTTTTTCGCTCATGTAGCTATTGTTCCGCTCATTAAGGTATTTTCCCGACCACTGAGCGGTTTTGCGCTTGCTGAGCGCTTTTCCGTTCATTCATGACTTTTCCCTCTCTGAGCGCTTTTCAGCTCACTGAACTGTTTTCCGCTCAGTGAGCGAAATGTTTTAGCTCACTGAGCGCTTCTCCGCTAACTGAGCGCTTCTCCGCTCACTGAGCGCTTCTCCGCTCACTGTACGCTTTTCCGCTTACAGAGCGCTTATCAACTCGCTGATCGCTTTTGCGGTTACTAAGTGCGTTTCCTCTCGTTGGGCGGGTTTTCTCTCTCACTAAGCGCTTTTCCGGCCACTGTGCGCTTTTCCGGCCACTGTGCGCTTTTCCGGTCTCTGTGCGCTTTTCCGGTCACTGTGCGCTTTTCCGGTCACTGAGCATGTTACCTCTCACTTGACGCGTTTTCTCTCTCACTGAGGGCGTTTCCACTCACTGACCGCTTTTCCACTCACAGAGCGCCTTTTCGGTCATTGACGCCTTTCCACTCACTGAGCTCTATTCCGTTCACTGAGCGCTTTTCCGCTATCTGAACACTTTTCCACTCACTGAGCGGTTTTCCGCTCACTGAGCGATTTTGAGCTCACTGTGCGCTTTTCGGCTCACTTAGCGCTTTCCTGCTCACTGAGCTATTTTCCGCTAAATGAGCGCTTCTCCGCTCACTGAGCGCTTCTCCACTCACTGAGCGTTTCTCCACTCACTGAGCGTTTCTCCACTCACTGAGCGTTTCTCCGCTCACTGAGCGCTTTTCTGCTCACTGAAGACTTTTCCGCTGACTGACTTCTTCTTCCGCTCACTGAGCGATTTTCCGCTACCTGAGTGCTTTTACGTTCATGGATGTCTTTTCCGCTCACGGAGCGTTTCTGATCACAGAGCGTTTCTGATCACAGAGCGTTTTCCGCTCACTAAGCGCTTTTCCGCTCACTAGCCGTTTTTCAGCTCACTGAGCGCTTTTCCGCTCACTTAGCGCGTTTCCGGTCACTGAGTGCTTCTCCGCTCACCGAGCGCTTTTCCGCTCACTTAAGGGCTTTCCTCTGAGTTGATAGACCAAGAATGAGGTTATCTCCGTCGAATTCCGGGATACACCCTCTAGATTGTATTTTAGCAGTATTTTAATTTCTAAAATTTTGACATTTTTGGTAAAATACAAACACTTATAGCCTTGGAAAATTCTTGTTTGAAATTTTGCATTTAGACCTGATTTTTTGCTTAAGATTTCCCGGACACACCCTCTGGATTTTACTTTAGCAGTTTTTGAAATGTCGAATATTTTTACATTTTTAGGAAAAAACACAAGGTATGTAACATTGGAAAACTAAATTTTCAAATTTTGTATTTAGACCAGATTTTTGCATTAGAAATCTGTTACCTCTAGATTGTATTTTTTTCACGTTTTGAAATTTCGATAATTTTGACATTTTTTTTGGAAAAACACCAGGAGTATAGCCGTGGAAAATGCAATTTTGAAATTTTGGTTTTAGACCAGCATTTTACATTATAAATTCCGGTCACACCCTGTAGATTGTATTTTCAGTTTTTGAAATTTTGAAAATTTTGACTTTCTTCGAAAAACACCAGGATTATAGCCTTAGAATACTCAATTTTGAAATTTTGTATTTATATCGGGCTTTTTGCATTAGAAATCCCGGGCACGCACTCTAGAATGTATTATAGTAGTTTTTGAAATTTCGATAACTTTGCCATTTTTTGGAATAACACCAAGACACCAAGACTTGGAAAACTCAATTTTGAAATTTTGGATATAGACGGGATTTTTTGCATTGGAGATCCCGGACACACCCTCTAGATTGTATTTTTTGTAGTTTTTGAAATTTCGGAAATTTTGACTTTTTTTCGAACACAGGACTATAGCCTCAGAAAACGTAATTTTCAAATTTTGGTTTACACCGGATATTTTGTATTATAAATCCCGGGCACACCCTTTGGATAGTATTTTGGGAGTTCTTAATATTTCGAGCATTTTGACATTTCCTTGGAAAACTCCATTTTTTAATTTTGGATTTTGACCAAAGTTTTTAAATTATAATTTCCGGACACACCCTCTAGATTGTATTTTTACAGATTTTGAAATTTCCAAAATTTGACATTTAAAAAAAAAAACACCAAGACTGTAGCCTTGGAAAAGAGAATATAAATTTTTGGATTTAGAACTGAATTTTTGTATTATTAATCCCCACGCACCATCTGAATTGTAATTTTGCAGTTTTCAAAATTGCTATAATCTTGACGTATTTGGGAAAATCACCTAGACCATAGACTAGGAAAACTCAATTTTGAAATTTTGGATTTGACCGGAATTTTTGCATTTGTAATCTCGGACACTCCATCTAGATTGTATTTTTGCAGTTTTTGAAATTTGAAAAATTTGACATATTTGGGAAAAACTCCAAGACTATAGGCTTGGAAAGAAATTGAAATTTTGGATTTAGAGCGGATTTTTAGCATTATAAATCCCCCTGCGCCATCTAAATTTCGCAGTTTTCAAAATTTTTAAATCTTGACATTTTTCGCAAAAACTCCTAAACTATAGTCTAGGAAAACTCAATTTGGAAATTTTGGGTTTAGACCGTGTTTTTTGCATTATAATGTCCCGAACACGCCCTCTAGATTGTATTTTTTGCAGCTTTGAAAATTTCTAAAATTTTGTCATTTTTAGAAAAAAAAATGCGAAAGTAAAGCTTTGGAAAACTCAATTTTCAAATTTTCGATTTGGACCGAATATTTTGCATTATAAATCCCCGACACACCCTCCAGATTGTATTTTTGCTGTTTTCAAATTTTCTAAAACTTTTACATTTTGGGAATAACTGCACGATTATAACCATGGAAAGAAAGAAAACCATAAGTGAATATGCACGGGACAAATAAAAATACAAAACAATACACAATGTGTGAACATTCTCATTATTATTATAACCATGGAAAACGCAAATTTGAAATTTTGTTTGTTTTTTTTTTTTTGCATTATAAATCCTGCAAATACAATTTAGATTCTAATTTTGCAGTTTTCAAACTTTATAAAATCTTGACATTTTTGGGGGGAAACTCCTACAGTATAAGCTTAGGGAAACTCAATTTTGAAATTTTGTATTTCGACCGGATTTTTTGCATTATAAGGTCCCGGAAACACCCTCTAGATTGCATTTTTTCAGTTTTCAAAACTTTTAAAATTATGTCATTTTTATAATAAACTCCTTTCGTTTGTTCCTTTCTTATTCTATACATTAAACGTTCCGAACACACGGTGGCTTCTGCTGTCTAACTACCAGGGTAATGTTCGTTTTCTTTAAAAACAATTAAATATGTTCAATACTATATTCCGTTCTTTACTGTGCAGTTCGCCAATACTACGTCGCTTAGCTTCTATATTCATAATTAAAATAATACAATAATAATAAATATAAAATTAAACAATTTTATGAAAAACACAAGAACCAAAGACAATTGAGAGTCACTCACAGTTAAACTTCAGTCAACAATTATCACAGCACTGAGCTCTGAGCCTGAAGAAGTGCAGAGTCAAACGCGATCGGAAATGAAAAGGGACACCTAAGTAAACAAACTTTGAACTACGATAAAGTATGAATGCGCAAAGATACCGAGGTCTGGGTTGTTTTAAAAACTATTTGAGACATTTATAAACACGTCTTCTCGCTTTGAAACCAACATGCAGTCAATAACAAAAACGTTTCTCGATACATAACTTTTTTGTGTTACCATCCGATATTTTTTAACAAGTATTTAATAAATGAATATGAAATTATTGTATTGTCACGGGTCCTCTACAAGTATACAAAGTTTCAAGTCGATCCAATGTTTCTAAGTGGGTGAAAACCGCGTTGAAAGATTCCGTTACATTTATACAAAAACACTTATTTTGATTTTCTGATGATTATGGCCAGGATTTTAGAAAATAAATATGAAATTATTGTATTGTCACGGGTCCTCTACAAGTATACAAAGTTTCAAGTCGATCCGATGATTTTAAGTGGGTGAAAATCGCGTTGAAAGTTTCCGTTACATAGATAGATAGATAGATAGATAGATAGATAGATAGATAGATAGATACAGGTCAAGCTAATATAAAGCGTGTAAAAAATAATAGCTCCCTTCTTACGTAAAAAATATTGTCCAGGGAAAGACAGTGTAATTCATAAACATCAGGCAACCCACAAAACATTCTTAATCTATCATTATTACTAGTTTTCTACCAATTGTGTGACAAGTTTTTATCTGCAAAAATATAGATTCGCGCCAAAATAATGTATTTGTCATACGTAATGCCACGAGTGATTTCCAAGTTATGGATAAATTCACGACTCACGAAGTGAGAAGTGAATTTATGTAGAGAATTTGGAAATCAAGAGTGGCATTTGTTAGGACTATTTAACGAATAAAATTAAGCTGTTTACTCACAAATCATTATTTAACTATAGTTATTTTAAAATATTTATATATTTAATGTAAACGGTGATGTTTTAAAACAAAAGAGAAATGGTAGGTATGCTTCATATGCTTCTTTCGTTCATCACTCCAACAAGATCATATTATTTATTGCCAAAGGATCGCAATATTGTAAGAATTCACCCAAGTGGAGAAATTTATAACCAACGTTATAGGTATTAACAAGCGAATGATGACAAATCAAGAGCGTCAGAACATTTGAATACTACTACTACTATGAAGGTATTAATTAATTTCTGATGTCATATGATTTAAATATGTCAATTATATTTTTCTGCAATGTCTTTTCCTGGAAAATAATTCGTTTAAGAGAGCGCAAACAGTGGTTTCTTTTTTGTGTGGTATAATCAATTGCTACAAATGTTTTTATATTATCTCCCGCATCCACTATGTGCTGACATCCATGCACTATATATACAATCTGGTAGCCGTATTTTTTATCGGGTCACTCACTGCAAAATAATGCTATGACCTATTCAGAATGTTAAAAAGGAAGTGCTCTCTTTAATATGATAAACTTTACTTGATAAATTCGAGGCGAAACACGACTGTGTTTGGTTGTAAATAAAAAATCATTGAAATGTGATTGGTCATTGATTCCCATTTAGGGCATGAGTTTAATAGTCAAAACTATTAATTATATTAATTACTTAAGACTTTAAAATTTATACATTCAGGAAGAGCAGAAAATTCTCTATACGACCACATCATAATTTTATTAAATTCATCACTTTTGCATTTTTTAAATTGGCAACATCGCGGGAGTAGAAAAGGATGGAGCTAATAGCAGGGCATAGGAGTGCGAGTGAGAGAGGTACATACTACATCTAATTCGCTACTGTCTTTTAAGGTAGAGACGACCTATAGTAGATAACAAACGTATTACTAGGGAGTAGAAGGTCGGTAAATTTTGCACAGAGACCATTTTATTCAGGCTTGCGGTTCTTTTACCAACCTGACAATCTTCTGACTCGAGACCAATGGTTTAAAGTTTTTTTTTTCTCGGAGAACTTCTCCCTTTGATTTTTCCATCAAGAAAAAAAATCGATCGACCCCAGCCGGGTTAAATTCGGGATCAGATGCCAGGGACATAAGCACGAGACAACCGAGACCGAAGTAATAATATAAACAAACAATATTGTAATGACAAATAGGAATGAGATGCACAAAGAAATTAAACATAGTCTCAATTCTGGAAATGCGTGCTATTATGCATTGCAGAGACTCTTGATGTCCCAACTCCTTTCAAAAAACGTTAAGCTGAAAATATATAAAACTATTATTCTACCAGTTATATTATATGGGTGCGAAACATGGACTCTTACTTTAAGGAAGGAAAGGAGATTACAAGTATTTGAGAATAAAGTACTTAGGAAAATTTTTGGACCAAAGAGAGATGAACAGACAGGTGAATGGAGAAGACTACATAACAATGAACTGCATGGTCTTTATAGGAAGCCAGATATAATAAGAACAGTTAAGTCTCGTAGACTGCGTTGGGCAGAAAATGTTGCACGTATGAGGAATGAAAGACTTGCATGGAAGCTTCTTGTAGGAAAGCCAGAGGGAAAACGCCCAGTTGGTAGACCAAGAATGAGGTGGGAGAATAACATTAACTATGATTTGAGGGAAGTAGATTACACAGGAAATAATTGGAAAGCATTAGCTCAGGATAGGGATGTATGGAGAGCTTATGTCCGCGCGGCCATGAACCTACGGGTTCGATAGTGCCAGTGAGTAAGTAAGTATATAGACCTATACAGAGTGCAGCATAAGTCAGTTAACCCAAAACACAAATATTATTTTCTGTAGCTTACAACATCTCTACAAAAAACAACTACCGAAATTGTTCCTTACTTTGCAAATTACCTCAAGCTGTAGTGTTTGAGATTATATTCTGAAGGTCCCATATTCAAACCCCGTTTCAACCAATCTGATTTTTTCATTGCAACCATGTGGCAGTGTTTAATTGACTTATGCCGCACCCTGTATTTATTAGTGTCCAAGCTCATTTCCATAGTGGATGACAGTTAATGCTCTAGCGGCCGGAATTTTTGCTTTTCGGAACTAGACTAGAACATAGCAATCAATTATAAAAGAAATTTCGAGATCGCTAACTAGCAAAATTGTACTATTAGGACTGAGGGGATCATTAGGTATTAAAATTTAAAAATAGCTCTATCGGCCGCAATTTTCAATTGTTCACAACGAAACTCGGTATATGTCATTGTAATAAAATGAGAAAGGTATTCTAAAATAATCAGCGAAATCCGATCATTAAGGGTGCCAGAATACCGTAAATCAAAAATTTTAGAATCCATTTAAACCAGCAAAATCTGAATATAATTTCGACTTGCTGAAAAATTCGATTAGTCTCTGCAGTTCCTGTACGACTGACTTTTTCCTTTCAACTCTATTTATATTTCGGATAATTTAGTTATCTGTAAATGTGAGGAAAACGGATTTACAATTGGATGACATTTCCCAAGAATTTCAATATGGCGCCATGTAGTGTGTATTTACGGAACTAGAAACAATGTCGAGGAAATGGCTTGCAATACGTAGCAGAATTGAGAAACTATTGCCAACCTAACCAATTTCCTGCGACATTCAGCTGTTTGCATCTCTATCGATTGATACATTGTCGCTGTTTCGGAGTTCTTAGAGGTAATTTCCTCCAGGAACAATTGAAAAACTACGTTCTAAGGAGACTGGAATATTGTCTGCTGTTGGGAAATTACTCACTATCTTCTGTTTTGGGATTAACAGTAATTACATGGCTTCAAATAAGTCGTTGCCTGCGTTATTATCCACACAGGATGTTCTAAAAAAATCGATACTTTTGTTCAATGTAATATTAGAGCGTTTAAACGTATTTATGTTTGTTATAAATATGAATTTATGTGAGTCTAGACATTCATTTAAAGTTTTCAAATCCCAGGTTGCTATTTTAAATCTTTATAGGCATACATGAAAATTCAGCCTTGTTTCTACTTGTTCTTTTCGAGCCACGTTGCGGCGCCGATATATGTGACGGGGTTTCTTAGGTAATGGATTTCTTTCATTAAATATTCTATTCAGTCCGTTTATTTAATTTTTGCACCGGCATGTAGATCTCTTCAGGGGAGCCGCTGATCAACACAATTATGGCGAGTAAAGAAATTTTGTAGTCAAATAAAACATTTGATTCTTCAATAAATTATTTATTTAAATAATATTAGGCAATAAAGATGGAACTTATAAATATCGTTTCTATCATTTGATCTGATGACTATAGATATATATTTTCGGCTTGGTAGTATTCGCGATTTTATTTTCATTTATATTATTCTTCCTTTAAATATATTTTTAATAATGTGTAATTATTAATATGAATTATTTAAATTAGTCGTATATTCACTTTATATATATATATATATATATATATATATATATATATTTCCATGTGCTAAAAGCAAAATATTTTTTTTCTTCCAAGAGTTGTCCTTTTTCATGCTGTGGTCGTCATTAGTTTGATGCTTCCGGGAAATTCTCGTATAAGACTTGAAAGCATAATAATATTCCCTTCGATTGGTTGCTGGCCAAAGGAAGGCAAGACCAGTGATGGGGCTGCCATCTTATAGCCTCTGGTCAGGCTTTTCTGGAGATGAAAAGAAAATAAAGGAAAGAAGAAATGGAAGAAAGGAAAGACTCCCTAGTCCTCGGATGCCCTAATAGCGTCGAGGTCGAAAAAAACAAGAGTTAACCAAGAGAGGTTAGATAGTAAAGTTAAAAGAGTGCAAAACATAAGTAAGTGGAAGAAATGTTTTGCTCAGGTTGGACACCTTGTGGTCGCCATCCACATATCCCCTAGATGAGGAGGAAGAAGAAGATATATATATATATATATATATATATATATATATATATATATACTATTTAATTTATTTTAAATATTACGACACTATTAAATTATTTCTGGTAATTTAATTTGTTTTATTTCACTAGACTAACGTCATTTCTATTTATGATTTTCTTGTAGATTTAACCAATATAATTCAACATGTCACTAATTGTTATTTAAACTTTTATTTTGATATGATTCAATAGCGTCGATCTTTTTCACATCCTTGTAGCCATCTCCTTCTTCTTCTTCTGTTGCAAATTATGTCAATTTCTAATTGGTAATGACATAATCAAGAAATAACACGATACGCCCGTCTTCATTCCTCGATAGCCAATCATATTTTTGACGTTCGGCCGACTTAAGACCACATTATTTAAACTTTCTTTTGTCGTAAACTTTTGTCTGTGAATTCAGTATCTATTATTTATCACAACAATATATGTGACGTAATAATTGTTACATTTCATATTGATGTTATAAAAATGATCTATTATATTTAACATTGTAAAATAAATAATATTTAGGGTAAATTACTTAAATGATGTTTTTAGATTAAAAATTGAATAAAAAGAATACCCAAATTATTATTATTATTACATAAGGATAACGTTTACGGTTATAGCCTGCATGTATGTTTGTGGTCGCAAAGCTCGAAAAATAGTCTGTCGATTCTTATGGACATTGGTGCATACAGGTTTTCAAGTAAGGAGAGTACTTAGTGGCTATATATTATTCTCTAAATCCATTAGGCGTAGGAGTTCACCTGTAACGAAAATTTTAAAATGTTTCTAGCGGTCGCAATTCGTGATATTTCACAACGAAACTCAGTATATGCTGTTAAAATAAATCGAGATGGTTATTTACCAAAAATCAGCGAGATCCGGTCACTAGAAGTGGGGGTTTTCCTGAAATCCGGATTTAATAATTTACTAGCAACCGCCATGTTTGTTTGGTCGCAATTTATACCACACAGTTTATTAACCCGTACTTTTCTTTTTTGCTCGATAGTGCGTTCTGTCGTACTTACAGCAATGGCGACCATGACTGAAACTTCAATTTCCTACATTTCGGGGTTACCCATCTAAATAACTATACTGTAACATTACATATTACAAACACAGCCCTCTATATATACTACATACAATGTTTATACAAAAAATATCCAAGAGGCAGTGTTAATACAATTATACGATACAAATTATTGCATTTTAAATGAACGGAACTTTATTTGAAACAATATACAACAATAAATACATACTTGCCGCCATTTTATCACTAAATTGGTCTCATGACCTCCTGTTTTTTCAAGTAATAAACATAGCCCTCACTACTAATGTTAGTCAGTTGTTTATAATGAACGCAAATATTTCCAACAAAGATGTTAATAGTTTACTATTATTTATTATTTTGAAAACACCATCGTGCAAAAAATTATGCACAACGCACGTTTGTGAAGTGTTTTACAGAATCGAGGTAATTAAAACGTCACTATCGCTGGGTTTTTAAACATTTTTCCTCGATTCTGTAAAAACCACTTCCAAATATCGCATCGTAATGTATTATTTACCTATTCAATTAAAAATAAATAACACATGTTTCGTTTGTTTAGTCGTAGCAGCGCACGCCAGGTATTCGCTAGATTTTGATGAAAGCAAAAGTCCTGCAGTGGTCTAGTTGATATGTTCCTTGCCTCTGATGCTGATAGAAAAATCCAAGGAACATGTCCCCGGGAGGGACTTTATTCCGTGGGTCCCGAGTCTGAATACTTTCTAGTTCGCAAAAGAACCTTAAGCCTGAAATAACAGGCCTCTAATAGAACTTTACCGATCTTCATCATCTATATAATACGTTAGTAGCCTGCTAGATGTCTGGTTGGTCGCGAAGAATCTTTTGATGAGAAAAACCTCAATAGCTTTATTCTTCCTGAATTCGCAAAAAAAAAAAATACAAGAGCCGCTAACGTATTATATAGATGATGAAGATCGGTAAAGTTCTATTAGAGGCCTGTTATTTCAGGCTTAAGGTTCTTTTGCGAACTAGAAAGTATTCAGACTCGGGACCCACGGAATAAAGTCCCTCCCGGGGACATGTTCCTTGGATTTTTCTATCAGCATCAGAGGCAAGGAACATATCAACTAGACCACTGCAGGACTTTTGCTTTCATCAAATACTAGCGAATACCTGGCGTGCGCTGCTACGACTAAACAAACGAAACATGTGTTATTTATTTTTAATTGAATAGGTAAATAATACATTACGATGCGATATTTGGAAGTGGTTTTTACAGAATCGAGGAAAAATGTTTAAAAACCCAGCGATAGTGACGTTTTAATTACCTCGATTCTGTAAAACACTTCACAAACGTGCGTTGTGCATAATTTTTTGCACGATGGTGTTTTCAAAATAATAAATAATAGTAAACTATTAACATCTTTGTTGGAAACACCATCGTGCAAAAAATTATGCACAACGCACGTTTGTGAAGTGTTTTACAGAATCGAGGTAATTAAAACGTCACTATCGCTGGGTTTTTAAACATTTTTCCTCGATTCTGTAAAAACCACTTCCAAATATCGCATCGTAATGTATTATTTACCTATTCAATTAAAAAATAATAACACATGTTTCGTTTGTTTAGTCGTAGCAGCGCACGCCAGGTATTCGCTAGTATTTGATGAAAGCAAAAGTCCTGCAGTGGTCTAGTTGATATGTTCCTTGCCTCTGATGCTGATAGAAAAATCCAAGGAACATGTCCCCGGGAGGGACTTTATTCCGTGGGTCCCGAGTCTGAATACTTTCTAGTTCGCAAAAGAACCTTAAGCCTGAAATAACAGGCCTCTAATAGAACTTTACCGATCTTCATCATCTATATAATACGTTAGTAGCCTGCTAGATGTCTGGTTGGTCGCGAAGAATCTTTTGATGAGAAAAACCTCAATAGCTTTATTCTTCCTGAATTCGCAAAAAAAAAAAAATACAAGAGCCGCTAACGGTAATACAAATTTGGTTGCTTCAATTTACAATAGGTGACACTAGCCGCCATTGCTATTTGCATAAAGCTTTTCACGAGAACAACCTCAAAAGGTTTTTTCTTTCTGAATTCGCAAAAAAATACAAGAGCCGCTAATAGTAATACAAATTTGGTTGTTTCAATCTACAATAGGTGACACTTGCCGCCACTGCAATCTGCATAAAGCTTTTCACGAGAACAACCTCAAAAGGTATTTTTCTTTCTGAATTCGCAAAAAAGAAATACAAGAGCCGCTAATGGTAATACAAATTTGGTTGTTTCAATCTACAATAGGCGACACTAGCCGCCACTGCTATTTGCATAAAACTTTTCACGAGAACAACCTCAAAAGGTTTTTTCTTTCTGAATTAGCAAAAAAGTACAAGAACCGCTAATGGTAATACAAATTTGATTGTTTCAATCTACAATAGGTGACACTTGCCGCCACTGCAATCTGCATAAAGCTTTTCACGAGAACAACCTCAAAAGGTTTTTTCTTTCTGAATTAGCAAAAAAAAGTACAAGAGCCGTTAATGGTAAAAAAAATGGTTGTTTCAATCGACAATAGGAGACACTTGCCGCCACTGCAATCTGCATAAAGCTTTTCACGAGAACAACCTCAAAAGGTTTTTTCTTTCTGAATTAGCAAAAAAAAGTACAAGAGCCGCTAATGGTAAAAAAAAGGTTGTTTCAATCGACAATAGGAGACACTTGCCGCCACTGCAATCTGCATAAAGCTTTTCACGAGAACAACCTCAAAAGGTTTTTTCTTTATGAATTAGCAAAAAAAGTACAAGAGCCGCTAATGGTAAAAAAAAGGTTGTTTCAATCGACAATAGGAGACACTAGCCGCCACTGAAATCTGCATAAGGCTTATTGAATGCAGTGTTGTCTTTATCCCCTTATTGAAGGAAGCAGCGAGCCAATTTCATTAGCGGACTGAAACAAAAATATCTGTTTTCAAAGACGAGAGAAACTTCAGTAAGTTTCGCTTAAATTAAACACAATACAAAGTAGCAAGTGCGCATGCGCTAATTGTTTCATATAAATCCACGAGATTCTAATCCCGCACTACAATATACTTTAATAATTATTCCGTTCGATAAAATATCATTTGTGTGCATTCTCTTAATCTAAATCACCGAGACTTTAAGATAACTTTAGATACAGTGGGACGACACGATGCATAATAGCACTATTTCCAGAACTGAATCTAGAGAACTAACTCACTGGTACCAATGAAGCCGCAGTTCCATGGCCGCGCAGACATAACTTCTCCATACATGACTATCCCGAACCAATGTTTTCCAATCATCCTCTCTCTCAAATTTAAATTTGTGTTATTCTCTCACCTCATTCTTGATCTAGCAACCGGGCGTTTTCCCTCTCGTTTTTCAACAAGATTCCATTCCTCTCTTCATTTCCCATTCAAGGTCGATCAACTTTTGCACACATATATTATTATTCAGGCTTGCGGTTCTTTTACGGGCTTGAAAATCTTAAAACTCAGGACGCACGGCTTAAAGGCTCTCCCGGAGGTGTTGTCACTTGGATTTCCATCCTAAAAATTATAATTCGGATGAGAACAAGGGGACTGGAGGACATGGAGTGGATTGATAGGGACAAGTGGAGAAGAAAAATAAAACTTTAGGCATAGAAAGATGTGTAATCATTGAAAATCTGTATATAATTGAAATATATTATTATTATTATTATTATTATTATTATTATTATTATTATCGGCCGCGGTGGACTAGTGGTTATGCTCCTTGCCTCTGGTCCCGAGGGTCGCGGGTTCAAACCCGGCCGGGGTCGATGGATTTTTTAGGACGGAAGAATCCAAGGAACAAGTCCTCCGGGAGAGACCTTAAGCCGTGGGTCCCGAGTCTGAAGATTTTCAGGCTCTTAAAAAATCCTGAAGCCTGAATGAAAAGACCTCTAAGCAAAATTTACCGAATTTTCCCGTCCTAGTACTACCTTGGTTTCCTAGATGTCAGTATGAGGCAGAACGCTGACAACGGACCACTCAAATTACATCTATATGAAAACAAGTGTAACTAAATTAGTATGGTTGAAATTCTTCCCTGTAGGGGGAGAGCGCCTAAATCTGTGTAAAGGGAAAACGTGGGCTTACAATACAATACAATTATTATTATTATTATTATTATTATTATTATTATTATTATTATTATTATTATTATTATTGTCATTATTATTGTGAGATACAGACAACTAGACTGGTATAGTGATATACGTAGGATGCCAGAAACAAGATTACCCAGACAAGCTTCGGAATGGATTCCACCTGGGAAAGGAAAAAGAGGTGGACCTAGATTTAAATGGATGGATGATGTAAGAAAAGCTATGAGGGAGATAGGGCTGGAAGAATTGGAGTAGGAAAATAGAAAAGAATGGATAAATAAATAAACATTTATAAAACTTTGGGCATAGGAAGATGTTTTATTACACTCTAAACCTGATTATAAATAAATTATTATTATTTTTATTATTATTATTAGAACATGTCACAAATAAGGAAATTAGAAACATAATGGAAGCAGAAGAGAGCATAATTGAAAGAATTGAGGAGAAGGAATTAAGGTGGTTAGGACATGTTTTAAGAATGGAAGATGAGCGATGGCCGAAGCAACTATATGAATGGCATCCGAATAGAAAGAAGAAAAGAGGGAGACCAAGGTTAACATGGAAGGAAAACATGAAGACAGTAATGCAAGCTAGAGGGCTAAGCATCGAAGATGCCCAAGACCGTAGGCTTTGGAGGTTTGGCACGGGAAGACGGCAGCAGCTGTAAAAACCCGAAGATAGATAGATTATTATTATTATTATTATTATTATTATTATTATTATTATTATTATTATTATTATTATTATCTTCTTCTTCTCCTTCCTTCAACGTATTAGGCCAAGGCCTGTTAAAATCCTACAGAAAATTTTCCCTCCAGCGTTTCATAGGATGGCCCAGAGATCTTCGTCCTCTTGGTATATAATTATAAACAGCTTTGGGGATGCGATTTGAACTCATTATTTCAAGATGGTGTTTCCAATTTAGTTGGTACTGTTTAATATATTCCAAAATTGGCGTAGTCTTCAATTCTTTTAAGATATCGGTGTACCTTTCATGAATCTCATTTCACAAGCCGTTATTCTGCTTTCATGTTGTCTTTTTAGTGTCCATGCTTCACTACCATAGGTTAACACTGGTCTAGCCTAAGTGTTATATAAACGTAATCTGGTGTTTTTTGTACAAATTATTATTATTGTATTATTGTTATTATTATTATTATTATTATTATTATTATTATTATTATTATTATTATTATTATTATTATTATTATTATTATTCTGACGACTAGGAGTGTGAGGGCACTGTGCCGGTCCCTTCTCTAGAAACAGTTGAACGTGGGGTGTTTGTAAGTGTAGTGGAGGGATGTAATTAAGAAGCTGTAGACTTGAAAATAAACTTGTGCGTAAACTGGGTTATACAAGGAGGGATCTTATCGCCTGGGCGCAAGACGTTGGAAATTTGGCTTTACAAAGTTGGTACGAGCCGTTCATCCTCAGGTGTTCGCGTCATAATGTTGAGAATTTGCAACAATCAACTTAATTACTGAACATTCTGGAAACACAAACTGCCAGCAATAATAAGCCAATTCCCATTTCTTTATTTACACCAAATTCCATACGCCACAGATGTGTAGTATGCAATGTCCAATGCTGTTCATGTATAGACTATTATTATTATTATTATTATTATTATTATTATTATTATTATTATTATTATTATTATTATTTTAAACTAAAAATGTATAAAACTATTAAATAATCAATTGAGTTGGTGTTTACTTGATGAAAATCCATATTTATTAATTAAATAAAAATATAACGTAGTTTTATTTGATTTTCATATATATTATATAATTCAGTGACAGATGTTTCGGTACACTGTACCTTCCTCAAAGTAGTAAAAAACTGTTAAATTCTCAACTTGATTTTAATGAATCCCCTTTGTTAAATTTAAAAATTTAAATAAATATTGTTGTATTGTTGCTTAGATCAGTTGGAACACAATTCATATTTTGTTAATATGTCTGAAGAAGGTACAGTGTACCGAAACAGCTGTCACTGAATTATATAATAAATATGAAAATCAAATAAAACTACGTTTTATTTTTATTTAATTAATATAAAACTATTATTCTACCAGTTATATTATATGGGTGTGAAACATGGACTCTTACTTTAAGGGAGGAAAGGAGATTACGAGTATTTGAGAATAAAGTTCTTAGGAAAAATTTTGGACCAAAGAGAGATGAACAGACAGGTAATGGGAAGACTCCATAACAATGAACTACATGGGCTTTATAGGAAGCCAGATATAGTGAGAATAGTTAAGTCTCGTAGACTGCGATGGGCAGGACATGTTGCACGTATGGGGGATGAAAGACGTGCATGGAAGCTTCTTGTAGGAAAACCAGAGGGAAAACGTCCAGTTGGCAGACCAAGAATGAGGTGGCAGAATAATATTAACTATGATTTGAGGGAAGTAGATTATACAGGGGGATGATTGGAAAACATTAGCTCAGGATAGGGATATATGGAGAGCTTATATAGTGCCAGTGAGTTAGTTAGTTAAGTATTATCTAAAACTCAACGAAATACGGCCAATAGAAGCGAGAGTTTGCTAATGGAGTACTATTGTCGAATCTAATGATGGAAGACTGTCTTCTGGAAGGCCTACGTTTTTAATGTTTGACGATGTTTTATAAACAGTAGTTTATTTTATTTTGAGGACGACTGACACAACAGGTACGAATTTTAATATTTTAATTAGTAACCTCAACGGTGGGTTACCCTGCATCTTAAAAGTAAGGATGAACAACTTTGAAAAAAGAAATGTGTCTGTGAAATCCGTCCTTTATACTGAAGTCTGTGAGGCTGTAATAGAAAAAGTAGGCGTTTAAACGTGGAGAATGTTGGCATCATGTATAAAATATTGAGGCAGGAAGCGCTGTGTTAAGCGACGTATGGTAAACGCACAGTCTTTTATTTTCTTGAAGTTGTTTTGAGGCCAGTCCAACATCCGCACAGTGTCGTCTGCGTGTAAAATATTAAACAGCCGCCTTTACCAGCGATCAGTATGTATCCACTCATTTTATGTTGATATCGATAAATTGTTGTTATTCAGGCTGTCCAAATCGCAAATCGCGGGTCGCATATGGCCCTCCAAGCCATTTCGAATGTCTCCCGAAGTTCACGGTTATTTTAATGTGAAATAATGCTATTTTTCCATTAACACTTCATTATTATTGATTTTAAGAGCCGTCATCTGTTTATACCAGGGGTATACTTTCGTATTTCGTATATGGTTCGAAAAAAAAACATATTTCGGCTGCTATAGCGATAATATATATCATCATCAGGTATCATGACAGCTGCCACTGTTTTCTGGAAACCAATCACCATTCTTTTCGTCCATCCATCCATCTTCCTCTAATTCTCTGATAATAACAAAAAATAAACTTTTTTTTTGTCTCAGGAAGAAAAAATATGTGATTCTGATAGTATGTTTTCTCCTGAATCGGTTTCTCTCTATCACTCAAGGTTTCCGAGAGACAGAAATTTATAATTTCATACACTTTAATATTTTCTACATTCGTAACTACACAATATTCGAACATTCGGACTCACCTAGAAAGTACGAAATGACGATTTTCTGCTATATTTCGCCTGTAGAGCATTCCTTTCGATGGTGCAACAATAATCGGTCAGCATATTAGGATTCCATTTGCCTTAATATCTCTTTTCCATAGCTGAAATAAATTGAGTTAGTTCATTTGGTTTTATTTTACAATAGACAATTGGACGAAAAAAAACGCTTATTAAAAAAATAATTATTTAAATTCATAATTGGAATTGAAATAAAAAAAACCGTAGGTGATGGAGAATTTCCCAATGCATATTTGAAAACACGATAAAAAATGCATTACGTACAACTATTGGTACTCATGAGACAAAAATCATGTTGATCAGTGTAATCATAGCAGCTTTCACACCTTTTATCCAGGTTTTCTTTGGTCTTCCTATCATCCTTTCTTTCTTTGGGATCCATTCCATAATAAGTTTAGGTAATCTTTTCTCTGTCATTCTTTTGACATGTATATGTATATATTATATTATATATAATACAATTTTGATTTTTAGCAATGTAGAGCACATATTATTTGAAACGAAAAATCGACACATTTGTTTTTTAAATTATATATATATATAATCTTTACCTTGTCGTGGTGGAGTGGCTTGCGTGCTTAAATGATCTCGAGAGCTATGCCAGCGGTAGCATTGCTGCCGATAGGGTTACCCATGCCGGACTGGTCGAAGGTGATAAGCCAGACGAAAAAAATGACTTTGGTCAAAAGAGTGACGATCTTTCATCCTAAAAATACAACCGTCAAGAAACGCGAAATAGGTTCCACTGGGGTAAAATTTTCCGGAGTTTAAATAATCCTCCATTCGGTTCTCCGGGCGGGAATTACCTCAGGGAATCCATGTCAAAGGCACAAACACAGGGACATGTTCCTAGGAACATGGCTTGTTACGGCTAATTCGGAAACATCTCAGGATGGGGATGTATGGAGAGCTTATATCCGCGTGGGCATGAACCTATGGGTTTGATAGTGCAAGTGAATTATTTAGTTATATTTATATATGGGTAGAACGAAAATAGGTTAATTTAATTGGATCTGGCTTAAGTTATATTCTGTTTAACAATTGAGTATATACAACTAAAAAAAATCTACCTGATCTGGGCTTTTTGACGTAAGATCGCCAGTTTTAAGAGCTCATGCATGAACTATTGTGCTATTCAGTCAATCCAGGAAAAAGCACAAACTCTTATCTATTTTAATTCCAGATGTACATGCAGTAGCGAAATTGTATTCACATTATGAGAGGCTGCCTATACTACGAAGACATAAGTAACTAACTAACTAACTCACTGGCACTATCGAACCCGTAGGTTCATGACCGCACGGACAAAGCTCTCCATATATCCCTATCTTGAGCCAATGTTTTTCAATCATCCCCTGTATAATATCCTTCCCTCAAATCATAGTTAATGTTATTCTCCCACCTCATTCTTGGTCTACCAACTGGGCGTTATCCCTCTGGCGTTCCTACAAGAATCTTCCATCCACCTCTTTCATTCCCTATTCGTGCCACATGTCCTGCCCATCGTCTACGAGACTTAACTGTTCTTATTATATCCGGCTTCCTATAAAGACCATGCAATTCACTGTTATGCAGTCTTCTCGATTCACCTGTCTGTTCATCTCTCTTTGGTCCAAAAATTTTCCTAAGAACTTTATTCTCAAATATTCGTAATCTCCTTTCCTCCCTTAAAGTAAGAGTCCATGTTTCGCATCCATATAATATAACTGGTAGAATAATAGTTTTATATATTTTCAGTTTAACGTTTTTTGAAAGCAGTTGGGACGTCAAGAGTCTCTACAATGCATAATAGCACGCATTTCCAGAATTGAGCCTAAGTTTAATTTCCTTGTGCATCTCATTCCTATTTGTGATTATTGTTCCTAGGTATTTGAATTCAGCCACTTCCTCAAAATTTCCCTCATTTGTCATTAGCTTTCCATTTCCATTGTATAATGTATTTTTATGTGTGACCATATACTTAGTTTTATTGATATTTACTTCCAGTCCCAATTTCTTAGTGTTACTCAATAGTGTGTGCGTATTGGCCTTTAGTATCTTCTCGCTATCGGCCAGTAGTACTACATCATCAACATAAACTAACAGCTTATTAATACCATTGAGTTGTAGGCCTTCTTCATCCTCTAACAGCTTATTAATACCATTGAGTTGTAGGCCTTCTTCATCCTCTAAAGATTTGATGGCATGGTCTAGTACAAAATTAAATAGTAGAGGAGATAGTGCACCTCCTTGCTTCAACCCATTCTGGATTTCAAAAGTATCCGAAAACTGTTTGCCTACACGCACCCTACTCTTTTTGCCATTTAGACACATTCCAATAAGTCTAACTTTTTAGGAATTCCGAGGACATTATGATGGAATTTATTCTGTTTACTTTTCAGCTAATTACGAACGTAACATTGAAATTAATGTTAATGCAAGCTATTACCATGTAAAAGCTAATGCAATTAAGAATAGGAATACATTTTATTGACCTATAAATGTTGTAAACAGTATCGACAAGTGCTCATGCTCGGGAGCAGAACAGTTTCAGAAATAATACATATATAATATATACATTATAAAGTTTTAGTTAAAGGGAGAGGGCAGACGATGATATACATTTTGGAGTCTGTTTCAAGACATAAAATAAATTATGGCATATCAAAAATTAAGAAATGGTACATGGGGAAAATAAAAGAATCTAAACATCATAGAATAGTGTTATTTTCAAGATCATCATAGAATAGGTCAATACTAGCCTGAAGAAGATAATTAAATATATTGGGAAGTAATATCAAACAAAACAAAAGTAGGAGAATGTTTCAAAATATAAAACTCATCCAGACACAAAGAATTAACGGAAAGGAGAATAAAGCAATCAAAACATTATACAATAGTTTATAAAAAACTGAAGAAAGTAGTAATTAAATAAGTTACGTAATAATATAAAGTAATTTAAATTTAGGAAAAAGTTTCAAAGTTATAAACTCACTCTGATATACACAAAGAATTCATGCAGTGGAGGATGATGTAAACAAAATTATATAAACAGAATAATAATAATAATAATAATAATAATAATAATAATAATAATAATAATGATCATCTGCATTCATGGATTAGGTTTGTTGACCGGTTCCGACTTCAGCCCATCTGTTTCTAGGTCTGCCCACATCTCGGGTGCCTTTAGGTTTGTATTTTGTTATTTGTTTTGGATATCTATCTTCATTCATTCTGTCTATGTGTTGCTTCCATTTTTGTCTATATGTATCTATTTTATCAGTTATTGCAAATATTTCAAGTTCCTGTCTTATTTCTGTCTTCCTTAGTGCACCTTTTAACAGATCTCAAAAATTTCATTTCAGCCGTCGTTATCCTACTTACATCTTGTTTTTTATGTAAATAATAATAATAATAATAATAATAATAATAATAATAATAATAATAATAATAATAAAAATAATAATAATAATAATAATAATAATAATAATAACAATAACAATAATATTAATAATAATAATAATAATAATAATAATGAAATGGACAGCTAATGACAAATGAAGGAAAGTTTGAGGAAGTGGCTGAATTCAAATACCTAGGAACAATAATCACAAACACGAATGAGATGAGCAAAGAAATTAAACATAGGCTCAATTCTGGAAATGCGTGCTATTATGCATTACAAAGACTCTTGACGTCCCAACTCTTTTAAAAAAAACGTTAAATTGAAAAAATATAAAACTGTTATTCTACCAGTTATATTATATGGATGTGAAATATGGACTCTTACTTTAAGGGAGGAAATGAGATTACGAGTATTTGAGAATAAAGTTCTTAGGAAAAATTTTGGACCAAAGAGAGATGAACAGACAGGTGAATGGAGAAGACTACATAACAGTGTGCTACATAGTCTTTGTAGGAAGCCAGATATAATAAGAACAGTTAAGTCTCGTAGACTGCGATGGGCAGGACATGTGGCGCGTATGGGGAATGAAAGACGTGCATGGAAGCTTCTTGTAGGAAAGCCAGAGGGAAAACGCCCAGTTGGTAGACCAAGAATGAGGTGGGAGAATAACATTAACTATGATTTGAGGGAAGTAGATTATACAGGGAATGATTGGAAAGCATTAGTTTATGATAGGGATGTGTGGAGAGCTTATGTCCGCGCGAACATGAACCTACGGGTTCGATAGTGCCAGTGAGTAAGTAAGTATGCCTCAAAATATTCTACTATTAATTGCCGAGTAATAGCAGTAATTGGTACACCCGGTATAATAAAGGCTGAATATTACCCAGGAAGTGGGTGTTGTGTCTATTGTCTTGAATGTGTGATTTTTTAAAGTGATTGACGCGCAATACAAATACCGACGTGATATGAACAGCCAAGTCATGACCTCTAATTGTGCGCCGTCAATTATGCAGAACAAAAGGCTTGCATGTTGTGTGGCTGGCATACCTCCCTCGGCGCCATTCAACGAGAAAATGAACCGGTGAATACACTCTAAAAATAAAAAAGGGGGAATAAATTTCAAATTAGGAGCAATTGTGTAATATCATTAGGTCACTTTCCTCATTCCCTCTCATTGTTTGTTCCACTTGTTTCCCAACTTGAAGATAACCCAGCAAATTACAAGTAATCATGTACTTTAACTCAATCTACAGATAAAGTACACAATGAAAAGAGACCCTAAATGGGAAGAGGAAAATTATACCTCCGATGTTTAGCTAAATAATCTGTCTCTAACGCGAGATATAATAATACTAATAATAATAATAATAATAATAATAATAATAATAATAATAATAATAATAATAATAATAATACTTACTTACTTACTCACTGGCACTATCGAACCCGTAGTTTCATGGCCGCGCGGACATAAGCTCTCCATACATCCCTATCCTGAGCTAATGCTTTCTAATCATTCCCTGTATAATCTACTTCCCTCAAATCATAGTTAATGTTGTTCTCCCACCTCATTCTTCGTCTACCAACTGGGCGTTTTCCTTCTGGCTTTCCTACAAGAAGTTTCCATGCACGTCTTTCATTCCCCATACGTGTAATATGTCCTGCGCATCACAGTCTACGAGACTTAACTGTTCTTATTATATCTGGCTTCCTATAAAGACCATGTAGTTCATTGTTATGTAGTATTCTCCATTCACCTGTCTGTTCATCTCTCTTTGGTCCAAAAAAATTTACTAAGAACTTTAATCTAAAATGCTGGTAATCTCCTTTCCTCCCTTAAAGTAAGGGTCCGTGTTTCGGATCCATATAATATAACTGGTAGAATAATAGTTTTATATATTTTCAGTTTAACGTTTTTTGAAAGGAGTTGGGAAGTCAAAAGGCTGTGTAATGCATAATAGCACGCATTTCCAGAATTGATCCTAAGATTAATTTCCTTGTGCATCTCATTCCCGTTTGTGATTATTGTTCCTAGGTATTTGAATTCAGCCACTTCCTCGAAATTTCCCTCATTTGTCATTAGCTGTCCATTCCCATTATATAATGTATTTCTATGTGTGCCCATATATTTAGTTTTATTGATTTACTTCCAGTCCCAATTTCTTAGTGTTACTCATTAGTGTGTACGTGTTGTCCTTTAGTATCTCCTCGCTATCGGCCAATAGTACTACATCATCAGCATAAACTAACAGCTTATTAATACCATTGAGTTGTAAGCCTTCTTCATCCTCTAAATAGTAACCATCTATTAAACCAAATTACTGGCACTATCGAACCCGTAGATTAATGGCCGTGCGGAAATAAGGTCTGCATACATACGTACATATATTGAACTAATGTTTTCCAATTATACCCTGTATAATCATTGTTATGTTATTTTCCTTTCTCATTTTTGATTTGCCAATTCGATATGTTCTCTCTGGTTTTCTACAAAAAGTTTCCATGTCCCTACTTTATTCGGCATTCGTGCCACATGTCCTGCCCATCGCAGTCTACTAGCCTTAACTTTCTTATTATAGGTTTCTTGTAAATATCACATAGCTCACTCTTATACAATCTTCTGCATTTGCCTCTCTGTTCACCTCTCTTTTTTCTGAAATGTTCCCAAAGAATTTTATTCTCAATATATTTATTATTATTATTATTGTTATTATTAATCGTGTTAGAATTTTGAGAAAGATCGTTTTACGTGATGAGTTTCCAGCCCGACGCATAACTCAAACCTGGAGGACCGGAGGTTTTGTGTTGAGGTCTCTTTCCTTTAGAAGGTTCCCTTCCAGTCGGCTAACGAAAGTCCTATTCCCAGGTTTATTTTCGGAGTTTTCCTCCTCATTCGTCCTTATCAATACTCACACTTGCGCTAGAGTGTGTTGACCTTTTTATCGACAGCCATGTCTAGATCCGCCGTAGCAGGGCCACCTCTTGCAGGATGTGGTTCTTTACCAGGTACGGACTTTCTTGGTTACAGCTTCATCAGAGATAAATGCCTTGCATATCTCCTCCACTTAACTCTGGGTTGGTGAGGACCAGTGTTGGGTATATCCCTAACAAGGTGCTACCTCTTCCTTCGCCTTGACATATAATTATGACGATTATTATTATTATTATTATTATTATTATATTATTATTATTAAAAATAATATTTTTTTTTATTATTCCGGCTTTTACAATGAATATACATTTTTCCGGTACCCATGTCCACAGTTAACTACATATTTGTTTCAACACATTTTTCCATTCTTGTCTGTTCATCCATATATCTTCTTCTATTTCCCATTCCCTCTTAGTTTCATTGATTTCCTGAATCCACGTAATATTTGGTCTACCCTTCTTTTTCCTTCCCTGTGGTTCCCAATCCATGATTATCTTAGGTAGTCTTCCTTCTTCCATCCTTCTAATGTGTCCGTACCAATTTAATTGTTTCTTCTTTATAAAATCTAATATTGAATATTGTACCTGCATTTTTTCTTTTATATATGAATTTCTGATTAATAATAATAATAATAATAATAATAATAATACAATTATCATGAATATTCAGTATTCAACATTCGATTATATAAGATATAAACAATTAATTTGGTATGGGCACGTAGGCCTAATACGAATGCAACGAGAAAGGTTATCCAGAAAAACATTGGAATGGTGTCTGCCTGGAAGAAGAAAGAAAGGAAGACCTCGAAACTCGTGTATACAAGAAATAATAACTGAAATGAGAACAGGGGGACTGGAGGACATAGAATGGATGGATAGGGACGAGTGGAGGACTATAAAACTCTAGACCCAGTAAGATGTGTAAACATTGAACATTTGTATGTAAATAAAATTATTATTATTATTATTATTATTATTATTATTATTATTATTATTATTATTATTATTCATCCAGGAATTAAGCCTATTGGCTCGATACGGTTTCATGAAAGCTAGAAAATTGTTCAGACCATCTTCTGTGTAGGCGTCCAATATTTCTCCTTCCGTGTGGTTTGTAATTCCGCTATAATTTTGTAAGTCTTTCTTCTGGCATTCTATCAACTCGTTCCTCTTCTATTTCTTCTCCCTCTTCTTCTTCTTCTTATTATTATTATTAATTAAAGACGTGCAAGGAAGCTTCTTGTAGGAAAACCAGAGGGAAAACGTCCAGTTGGTAGACCAAGGATGAGGTGGGAGAATAACATTAACTATGATTTGAGGGAGTCCCGCGCAGTAGCCGAGTGGTTAGGGCAGGAAGCCTTGGTGCAGAGCTACGGGACTTGCGCTGGATCGAGTCTCCATGGGGGAAGAAATTTTCTCATGGTATTTCGGCCAGTATGGGACCGGTGCCCACTCAGCATCGTGAGGCATTTGGGTAGCTACAATAAGTAGCGGCTCCAGGTTGAGGAACCAGCTATAACGGCTGGGAGACTCGACATGCTGACCACATGTCACCCCTACACTGGCTGATGATCATCTACCTCTGTGATTGACACATGTGGCAGCCGGCTGGTAGGCTAAGGGCCATCTAGGCCTGTCGCGCCAGGAGTTTTTTTTTATGATTTGAGGGAAGTAGATTATACAGGAGATGATTGGAAAACATTAGTTCAGGATAGGAATGTATGGAGAGCTTATGTCCGCGCGGCCATAAACTTACGGGTTCGATAGTGGTAGTGAATTAGTTGTTTATTATTGTTATTATTATTATTATTATTATTATTATTATTATTATTATTATTATTATTATTATTATTATTATTATTGGGCACGCCGTAGCGTAGTGGTTAAGGCACTGAGCTACAAGCCGGAGGGTCGAGGGTTCAAGTGCCGTTGGGGTCAGGATTTTTAAACTGACCCAAACCCTCTGGCGGCACTATGGCCCTGGGGTCGACTCAGCCTCTAACGGAAATGAGTACCAGATGTTTGTTCTGGGGGTAAAGGCGGCAGTCACGCAGGGCTGACAACCCGGCTGACATAAAGTGCCGATTGTCTAGAAAAAGTGGGAGCCTTAACCTCCTACTACCCCAAGGGCCTCCGGGCCTGTTGTGGGATCACTTTATTATTATTATTAAGAAATGCATATCCGTCGAAGTTGTCCAAATGTAAACGCTGATTCCCTAATGAAGAATATATGACGTAACGCTGAGAAATGCAGTGTCTTGTCAATTCTTGTCGTGGCAGGTGGCCAGTTAATAAAAGAAATGTTTTTTTTTTCTTGATGGAGTGCTGTGGAAAGCTTCATAAGAACAAAATGGCCAAGTTTTATGAGTATACGGCTCATGACGCGCTCAGCTGACGAAAGACAAACAAAAGAACGCGGAACACTTGCTCTAAGAAGGCCATGCTTACAGTCACTTCTCTTTTTTTATTTGCCACTGTGTAATAAATGTCTTCACGGAGCAATTGGACTAACTAAATCTTTTGGTGCGAAACCGAGAGTTTGAAATTGGTTGAAGTAACTTAATTCTGAAGGACAACCACAGACTGCTGCACTAATTAATCTTAATGCACTGTTCTAAGCGTGTTCTGTTTTCCGTTTATCGTGTCCAAACATTCTTTACATCCTGAGCTAATGTTTTACAATTATCACCTGTATATCCTACTTCCCTCAAATCATGCATAATGTTATTCTCCCACCTCATTCTTGGTCTACCAATTGGGCGTTTTCCCTCTGGTTTTCCTACGAGAAGCTTCCATGCACCTATTTGAGTGGAAGAGAAGGCCTTATGGCCTTAACTCTGCCAGCTAAAATAAATCATTATTATTATTATTATTATTATTATTATTATTATTATTATTATTTTATCCACCATACGTGCCAGGCCAGTTTTTCAGATGCGGCAAGTGTTTAGTCGTTATGTATTATGTTAAAAATAATTAGCTGTATGAGTTCATCTGAAACGAAAATTTGAAAATCGTTCTAGCGATCGCAATTTTCGATGTTTCACAACAAAACTCGAAATATATTATTAAAATAAACGGTGGTATGTACTATCCAAAAATCATCGAAACCCGACTGTTATAAGTGGAGGTTTACTTGAAATGCGAAATTAAAAAAAAAAAAAAAGATGCATTTTGAAGAAATTTTTTGTGTGTTTCAATGGGTCCTTGGATGGCTTAGACTCACAATTGGACCCTCTAAAACCGTTAGGTGTGGGATTTCACCTGAAGTGAACATTTAAAAATCACTCTTAGGGTCGGTTTCACCAACAGAGGTAATATTATTACGCCAGTTTAAGCTATGCATTATACACGGGGAAAACTGGCGTAATACAATTACCTCTTTTGGCGAAACCAGCTATTAGCGGTCACAATTTCCGAAGTTTCACAACGAAACTTGGTATATCTTAATAAAATAGACCGAGGTACATATTATCCAAAATTGAGTGAAATCCGACATTTAGGGTATATATCTATAATGCAACCAGTTAATGTTAGGTAAGATTAAGAATAAAACTAATAATAAAATGTATTCAAGCAAGATAAATTAAATTGTTGGTAGACTATATAAGAAAACAAAGAAAAATAATGAGACGTAAAAATTAATTTTACTGTTATACAATATTTAAACAAATGAAAATATTTCTTAATCTTAATATTATCTTCACTGTCACTATCGAACCCGTAGGTTCATGGCCGCGCGGACATAAGCTCTCCATATATCCCTATCCTGAACCAATGCTTTCCAATCATTCCCTGTATAATCTACTTCCCTCAAATCATAGTTAATGTTGTTCTCCCACCTCATTCTTGGTCTACCAACTGGGCGTCTTCATAAATAATTAAATTTATTAATTGTTAACGTAGCGTAGTGGTTAAAGCACTGAGCTACAAGCTGGAGGGTCGAGGGTTCAAGTCCCGTTGCGGTCAGGATTTTTAAACTGACCCAAATCCTCTGGCGGCACTATGGCCCTGGGGTCGACTCAGCCTCTAATGGAAATGAGTACCACACGCTTGTTCTGGGGTAAAGGCGGCCGTCACGCAGGGCTGACAACCCGGCTGACATAAAGTGTCGATTGTCTAGAGAAAGTGGGAGCCTTAACCTCCTACTACCCCAAGGGCCTCCGGGCCTGTTGTGGGATCACTTTACTTTTTTAAAAGAATTCTGTCAATAAAGTGTATCAGTTAGTTTGTTTATTAGAAAATTATTTAGTTTTATGTCCACCGCTGTGGTCTCGAGGTAGCGTGCTGCTTTGTCACGCAGCGGGCCCGGGTTCGATCCCCGGTCGGGACAGTTTTTCTGGGTGAGGTTTTTATCGGGGTTTTTCCTCACCTGTAAGACAAATGTCAGGAAAACTTTAAGGCCCAATCGGTCCCCGAAATCATATGGCCATTATCCTTATCATTATAATCATCCTTCACCGGTGTGGAAAGCAACGGGAAGCTACCACACCTAGAATTCCCTAGTAAAGCTGCAAGCATAGCATGAAAATGCTATGATTGCAGTGAAAGACCTGCCCTCGGGCAGAATTACTATGGATGGATTTAGTTTTATGATGATCTTGAAGAGGATTTCCGGGCTGTAGACCGTGGTCTCGAGGCTTGAAGTTCCCCAACGTTTCGCCAGAGACTGCGTCTGGCATCCTCAAGGGTTGTCTCAAGACACATCGGGGAACTTCAAGTCTCGAGACCACGGCCTACAGCCCAGAAATCTTCTTCAAGATCATCATAGCAACTGCTACCGTGAAAGCCCAACTCAATTCATTTCTTCTTCTTCTTCTTCTTCTTCTTCTACTATAAGGTTTAGGCTATGCAGCCTATTCCGGCGAAGTTAAAAGTGGAGTCCATCTTCTGCGTGGTCGGCCAACATCTCTTGTTCCTCTGGGATTATACAGGAAGGTTCTTTTTGGTATTCTTTCGTTGTTCATTCTCATTAAGTGTTCTGCCCATTTCTTATTATTTTCGCTGATTTTATCTTCAATTTTATATACATTTAATTCTTCTCGTATAGTTTTATTCCTTAATTCATTTTTTTAGTTTTTTTTAAACGATGTTATAGTTAGACAATCTCTGACATAGCATGGATCTGTCTGTGTGTGTGTTTCGTCTCCATGTCGTGTTGTCTGGGTTGAGGCCGTGACATTGAGCTGATCTCTCATTCAGGGAGGACCTCCATGTCCTTTTGTGTTCAAAAATATGTGTACGAACCATAGTTTAAGGGCTTTTTTATTGACGGGTCCAACAACTGTAAGGCCTGGGTGGTGCGTGGCAAGTAGAAAAGTACCTGTGAGAGATTAGACCAAGTAAATGGAATGGAAACCACAAGGGAATCTGAAAGTGATTGCAATATAAAGAAAACATGGCGTGAAATTATCAGCCAATTATTCATTATGAAAGTGGTAATTGGATAGTTAGCGCATGCGCATAAACAACAAGTACAAATTATGATAAAAGCAAAACAGAGCGAGTTTAATAGTTGATGCAGGAAATTGCCACAATTTCTCATCTCTAATGAGCTTGCGCAGATAAAAGTTGTGAACTGCAATTAGCCCCATGTCCCCGGACAGTTGGAAAAAAAAAAAAAACTCTACAAGGTTCTGTGGACTGCCAACTTAACCCACATGACACTAAATATACCCCCTGATAACAGATTTCCCTCTCCAATCAATACAGGATTACAGTGCAGAGTTCATATACAGTCAGTGTAAAGAGTGACGTTACAGTTAATAATGTTACTAATTGACTGACACTATCAAACCCGTAGGTTCATGGCCGCGCGGACATACGCTTTCCATGCATCCCTATTCTGAGCTAATGTTTTCCAATCATCCCCTGTATAATCTACTTCCCTCAAATCATGGTTAAATTTTCCATCTCATTCTTGGTCTACCAACTGGGCGTTTTCCCTCTGATTTTCCTACAATAAGCTTACATGCCCTCCGTAACTCCCCATTCGTGACACACGTTCTGCCCATCGCAATCTATGGGACTTACCTGTTCTTATTATATCTGATTACCCACAAAAATCATATAGATTACTGATATGTAGTCTTCTTTATTCGCCTGTCTGTCCATCTCTTTTTTATAAAAAAAAACAAAGCAAATCTTAGAACTTTATTCTCAAATGCTAGTAACCTTTTCTCCTCCTTAAAAGTAAGAGTCCATGTTTCGCATCCATATAATGCAACTGGGAGAATAACAGTTTTATATATTTTCAGTTGTTTTTCGAGAGACGTTTGGACGACAAGAGTCCCTGTAATGTATAATAACATGGATTTGCAGAATTGAGCCTATGTTTGATTCTTCGGGCATCTAATTCCTATTTTTAATTGAATAGTTGCCCCGATTAGAGATCTAACCCACAAACTACAAATTGATGGGTAAAAAACAAAAAGAAACAAAAAAACTAATAATGTACATCTTGATGCAATTAACTTTATTATCTCATTAATCTCTCATCCTATTGGAAACACATACAACAAATGTGAATGAAAAATAGCATGCTACTGACGGAATATTAAGAATTTAATCCGGAATTCTGTGTAAACACGATACATGTCTATAGAGTGGAAAAATTATCTAACCCATATTTAATTAAAAATGCTACAATAAGAAATAGAAAATACATATTGAACACTGTTTTAGTTAGAAAAATTTCATCATATATATATATATATATATATATATATAAGGTAAAAATATTCTCTTTAATTTGCTTACTTGATATAGTCAGCTGCTAGATGGCGGTGAAGACCGAGTTCTCGCGACATCTAGTAATAATGGAGAGTATAATACATATATAAGAAAAATAAGTGTTTGAATTGGATTCGCCTGGTAGTGTAATGGATATCACACTGAGGTACAGACTCAGAGATCCGGGTTCGAATCCCGTCCAGGCATTTATTTTTCTTATCATTCCATATATATATATATATATATATATATATATATGATATGAAAAGAAAAATGAATGGTTGAGTCGGGATTTGAACTCGAGTCTCTAATGTCTGTACCTTTAGCGCTCTAACCAACTGAGCTACCCAAGAATTCCAACACAAACATACAATTTTCTTATACTACATGTTGTATTCTCAATTCACACAAGAGGTAGCGGAAAGATCTTCCGACTGCATCTAGCGGCTAACATAACAGTTAAGCAAATTATTAAAGAGAATATTTACTTTATAGCAGTAACGCTTGTATATAGATACTCGAGTTCAAATCCCGACTCAAGCATTCATTTTTCTTTTCATATCATATTTGCATTCATTGCCAAATGTCAAAAAAAAAAATATATATATATATATATATATATATATATATATATATATATATATATATATAATAAATAAAAATAAAACTTACAGGTTTATTTGATCTTCATATTTTTAAGATATAATTAAATAACTGAATTATATTTTAATAAATAAGAAAATCAAATAAAACTGTGTTATATCTTTATTTAATTAATAGATATGGATTTTCATCAAGTAAACACCAACTCAATTGATTTAACAACTTATTAATACAATTGTCCCGCGCCGTAGCCGAGCGGTTAAGGCAGGAAGCCTTGGCGCAGAGCTACGGGACTTGCGCTGGTTCGAGTCTCCATGGGGGAAGAAATTTTCTCATGGTATTTCGGCCAGTATGGGACCGGTGTCCACCCAGCATCGTGAGGCAATTGGGTAGCTACAATAAGTAGCAGCTCCAGGTTGAGGAACCAGCTCTAACGGCTGGGGGACTCGACATGCTAACCACATGTCACCCCTACACTGGCTGTTGATCATCCACCTCTGTGATTGACACATGTGGATGTGAAGGGCCAGCAGACGGCTGGTAAAAGGGCAACCGCTGAAAAGTGGAAAGACCCTCAATCGGAAAAATTAATACAATTGAGTTGTAGGACTATTCTACTTTATCTTTTAGTGTAAGTCCAAAATATTGGCAGTCAATATACATAATTAATATAATATATATTGTGAATATGTTTGACATTAATATAGTTAGATTGCTGTGGAAAATGTATTGAACGCGACCTTGGTACATCGGAACGGTTCTTTGGTAGAAATCTCAAGATAGTTTCCGGCATGCAACGATTGAGAATTCCCTTGTCAGTCTTGACATATCGGTCTTTTACAAAGTGCATGTTTCACTGACATATATAAACACCTGTTCGTTTTTTTTTCAATCTGTTTCTTCTTCTTATTCTTCGTCACGGTTTAGGCATATTTACTAGCCTGTTCCGGCCCCAAATTGCTACTGTTTTCATATTTTCCTTGGTCTTCCCAAGCTTCTTCTTCCCCATGGTGAATAATTGTATGCTGCTTTTGGTATTCTATTCTCAATCATCCTTACTAAGTGTTCTTTCCAGTTTGTTCTGTATTTCACTATTGTTGTGTTTAATTTCTCTACTTTTAGTTGTCTTATTTCTGTGTTGAGTTTCTTCTCTTTTCTTTGATATCGTTTCAATAGCAAATCATAATCAGTGGTTAAGAAATGGAGGTTTAAGTAAAGAAAAGTAGGAAGTTGTAGAATTACGACTGTAATTTATACAAAAAGTGGAGGAAGGTGTGAAGTTGGAAGATGTGGTACAGTGTCGACAGGGAAACAGATGATCAAGAAGGCCGTGGAATAGCAGACAATTTGGAAGTAAATGAAGTCATTAAGCTGGAAAGAACAAACTGAGAGATTACCTGACATGGCAATGTGAAGAACGCCTTCCGAAACCAATTTGAGAACCACCCTCTGTGTAAAATGACCGGAAGAGGGTGGATCACCCCATACGGAGAACAAAATCTCTTTCAGGTAAAATGCAATGAGGTGTGAACAAAACTACCCAAGTTATCCCACGGATTTGGTAACATTTCAAATCCTAATATTTTTGTCTTAAAATATAGTAGCAGTTATAGCAGTGATATTGATTGGCATTTATTTTAGAAAATATCTTGTCCGTCACGCAGGAACTGCGCAAACTAACTGAGTTTCTCTGCAAGTCAAATTTATGATTCAATTATGATGGTTCACGAAATATACATACATTCATTAAAATTTTTAATAAAATTGCATTTATACAATTGAGTTAAGGGAAAACAAATATGGCGGCCACAGGAGCGTTTTTAAAAATATCTTCTTTCAGGTAAACCATATTGGTTATACGTAGTGTTCTCCCCAAGAGCAGGTCTTTCACTGCAAACCCCAAATGTGATGCGTTGTTTTGCAAAATGTTGAGGAGGTTCCTGAGATGAACATAGGATATAGGAGAGTTTTGATTAGAGACCGGATGTTAGGGAAAATGCCTACAGTTATTTATTATAGATATTGTGAAAGTGACTTCATATAAGTTCATACCAACGACCCTAGAGTTGTTTTCCATGAAGTTAATTTTGCCTGTAAATGCTTATTTCAGCTTACAATGCCTATAAATGCCTATTTGCAACTTTTTCTCGAAATTAACTTAGTATTTCAGTGAAATTAATTGAATGGACAAACTTCATGACACATATCATTTATTAATTAAATAAAAATAAAACGTAGTTTTATTTGATTTTCATATTTATTATATAATTCAGTGACAGCTGTTTCGGTACACTGTACCTTCTTCAGACATGTTAACAAATTATGAATTGTGTTCCAACTGATCTAAGCAACAATACAACAATATTTATTTAAATTTTTAAATTTAACAAAGGGGATTCATTCAAATCAAGTTGAGAATTTAACAGTTTTTTACTACTTTTAAATTCATTAATTTCTACAGCCTCCAAAAGATCTAACTTCTTACCCTTATCACAAATATGTAAAATTTCAAAATTTGGATCATTGCATAGAAACATTTTAAGTGACTGGAAATATTATTTTTGATGTTGGTAACACTGAATTCAGTTTGTAGTCCTCGTTCACAGACAGGTATTTAAAAGATAAAGTGGAGCGACAAATGTATGTGGTTTTTTTTTACCATTAGAACAGTTGTTTTACTGTGCCATAAGAACGGACAACAGTAAACAGTAAGACAAACTGACCAATTTCGTGAAAGAATTTGGCGCGGAAATATTCTCAAGTGACGGTTGTTTTGCAAAGTGTGTAAAATTTCAGTAAATTGCGTGAAGAAGTGTCATGTTTCGCAGCACGTACGCACTGCAAAACATAAGTATGCTCTTTGTAAAAAGGCAAACCAAGTTCCAAATTCGTCTCTTATATCTTCCTATGCTATTGATAGCATATGTTTACATTCTTTACGTAAGACTGTAAAAATGTATATTTTAGTCTATTTTTAAGAGCCTATTTTGAATTTTATAGTGCCTATATTAATGATTTTAGTGCCTTTTTTGCCTGCTTATTTTGAATTTTTTAAGTGTCTAACATCCGCACTCTAGTTATGATACTCGACCCCTACACCCTTAAAATCGCCCTTTGTAGTAAAAAAAGTTTAAAAGGTTTCTCTTTTTGTACGCTTTAATGGCTTATGCTGCCTACACCATAACAAATAAACCAAATTAAAAAAGGTAAAGTGATCCCACAACAGGCCCGGAGGCCCTTGGGGTAATAGGAGGTTAGGGCTCCCACTTTTTCTAGACAATCGGCATTTGATGTCAGCCGGGTTGTCAGCCCTGCTTGACGGCCGCCTTTACCCCCAGAACAAGCGTCTGGTACTCATTTTACGTTCGAGGCTAAGTCGACCCCAGGGCCATAGTGCCGCCAGAAGGTTTGGGTCAGTTTAAAAATCCTGACCCCACCGGGACTTGAACCCTCGACCTTCCGGCTTGTACCGCAGTGCCTTAACCACTACGCTACGGCGGCAGGATTTATAAACTGACCCAAACCTTCTGGCGGCACTATGGCCCTGGGGTCGATCAGCCTCTAACGGAAATGAGTACTAGGCGCTTGTTCTGGGGTAAAGGCGGCCGTCACGCAGGGCTGACATCAAATGCCGATTGTCTAGAAATAGTGCGAGCCTTAACCTCCCACTACCCCAAGGGTCTCCTGAGGCCTGTAGTGGGAATACTTTACTTATTTTTTTAGGGGTTGAGTATCATAAGTTAGGCACTTAAAAATTCAAAACAGGTAGGAGGCAAAAAAGGCACTAAAATCATTAATATAGGCACTATAAAATTCAAAATAGGCTCTTAAAAATAGACTAAAATATACATTTTTACAGTCTTACGTAAAGAATGTAAACATATGCTATCAATAGCATAACCCCTGCACCCTTAAAATCGCCCTTGGTAGTAAAAAAAAGTTAAAAATATTTCTCTTTTTGTACGCTTTAATGGCTTATGCTGCCTACACCATAACAAATAAACCAAATTAATGTACACAGAATTGAATATCTCAAAAAACTCTACAAAAAAGTCCGCGACAGCGTATGTTTATATTTTACGGGTAACTCACAACAGCCATTTTTGTCTTTCATTGATACCAAGAAGATCGGGATAAGTAGATTCCCGGGCAAACATAACAGCGCACGGCGCTATTCTTTTATGGATAACTCAAAATAACGAATTTACCATTTATTTTGATCTCGCTCGACCGTTCCTAAAATGAAGAAGCTGTCTGTACAGTAGAAGCGTCGTGGGAATGAAACCAATAAACACCCAGTACAACGTGTGTTTATCGATTGATGAAGGCACATAATAAGCTTAACATGATCTCTGGGGATGAATTTGTTGGCTTTCTATCAGACCGGGGATTGAACCCAGAGGCGTCTGTTTAAACAGACAAGCTTGTTGTTTGATAACATGTTCTCAACTAATCCAATCTTTACACGAAGAATGCAGCTGTATACAACATACAGAGTGTTCAAATAACACTGCTCAACATTATTTTTGTCTCATGAGTACAAATAGTTGTATTTAATGCAGTTTTTTATCGCGTTTTCAAATATGTATTCGGAATTTCTCCATCACCCACAGTTTTTTTTATTTCAATTTCAATTAATGGATTTAAATAATTATTTTTTTTAATAAACCTAGATTTCTTCCTAGTGAGCGATGAGCACGGGGACACAGGAGATTTCAGCTATGTAAAAGATATGTCAAGGCAAATGGAATCCTAATATGCTGACCGATTATTGTTGGAACATCAAGAGGGATGCTCCACAGGCGAAATATAGCAGAAAATGGTAATGTCTTACTTTCTAGGTGAGTCCGAATGTTCGAATATTGTGTAGTTGCGAATGTAGAAAATATTAAAGTGTTTGAAATTATGAATACATCTCTCGGAAACCTTGCGTGATGGAGAAAACCCGATATTATATTTGAATTCAGGAGAAAAAATACCATCAGAATCACATATTTTTCTTCTTCTTCTTCTTCTTCTTCACTTCCTGGTTTAGGCAAGAGTTGCCTGTTCCGTCTTCACTAACAGATCTAAGACCATCTCTTCCGAGGACGTCCGACATCTCTTCTTCCTCTTGGAAAATAATGGAAGATTTTATTTGGTAATCTTCTTTCTTTCCACTGTATCTTGTTGTTAAATATCTTTTCTTTTATGGAGTAGATCTGCAGTTTTTCACGGATATCCTCGTTTCTTACCTGGTCCATTCTAGTGCAGCCTTTTACTCTTCTTAAAAATTTCATCTCGGCTGCTTGGATTTTACTTTCTTGTTTGGTAGTGGTAATCCAAGATTCACTCCCATACAAAAGGACAGGGACAGCCATTGTTTTATAAAATTTTAATTTTGTTTGTTTATGGGCTTTATTTTTCTTTCTGATTCAAAAACAAAAGTTTCTTTTTTTTTTGTTTCTCAGTGTAATCTAACATAAAAAATCTTCTTCTTCGTCACGGTTTAGGCTTATTTATTAGCCTGTTCCGGCTCCATATTGTTGCTCTTTCCGTCTTTTCTTTGGTCTTCCCAAACTTCTTCTTCCTCTTGGTGAATAGTTGTATACTGCTTTTGATACTGTATTTTGTTCTCAGTGTTCTTTCCAGTTTGTTCTGCATTTCACTATCGTTGTGTTTAATTCCTCTACTATTAGCTGCTGTCTTATTTCTGTGTTGTGTTTTTTGTCTATTCTTTGATATCCTTCTGTTGGTCTGAGGAATTTCATTTCAGCAGGTTGTATTCTGGCAGATTGTTGTGTTGTCAGTGTCCGTGTTTCGGATCCGTAAGTAATAATAGGCACTGCCATTGTCTTGTATAATTTCATTATAGAGTCTTTTCTGGCTTTATTTTTCGAAGTTTCCTGTTATATAATTAAATTTATCATTAAAGTAATTGTGCCAACTTAAAATAAAACTTGTCAGGCAGGATGATGTTTGGGCCTTAAAGTTTACAGGCACTTTACTTAAAGGTGAGCATATACTTGGGGAAAAAAAAAACATTCCCTGGGAAACTTTTTCGACAGATCCCATCTATAGTCTGTCCGTGGAATGAGTAGAGAAATTTGCCAGCTTTCCGATTAGACATTTTTCTCGCTTGAAACTCAGAGTGAAATGAGTAATATCACGTGATCTGTTCTCCCTCCTGCACTTCCTTCCGCTGCTGTGCATTTGTATCCGCCTCTAAGCGTATATTACTTACTTTGAGGAGCTTCTCTACTGATTCTACTGACAGACTATAGTAAACATCCAACATTTTTTATGTTAAAAATGTGTGCAAAATCTGTACGCAAAGCTAGTAACAGTTCCGTTATCAGAGCATTTGACTTATTTGAATTAAAATATATGATGCCTCAAAATCTTCGCAGACCTGTTTTTTTTTACTGTTAGGACTTTTTACACGCTTAAAGGTAAAATCATTCTTCAACAAATTATAATACAGTTACACCTAGTTTGTTTATATTACAACAACAGCAACAATGTAGGTTGGAATAGGTGTGTGCAGTCCTGGCTTCTTTCGCCGTATTTGAGTGTTGTATGGTGCGGAAAGAGGGGAGGACGAGTTGCATTTTCATTTCTACTAGTTATAAAACTATTATTCTACCAGTTATATTATATGGGTGTGAAACATGGACTCTTACTTTAAGGAAGGAAAGGAGATTACGAGTATTTGAGAATAAAGTACTTAGGAATTTTTTTAACAAAGAGAGATGAACAGACAGGTGAATAGAGAAGACTACATAACAATGAACTACATGGTCTTTATAGGAAGTCAGATATAATAAGAACAGTTAAGTCTCGTAGACTGCGATGGGCAGGACATGTTGCACGTATGGGGAATGAAAGACTTGCATGGAAGCTTCTTGTAGGAAAACCAGAGGGAAAACGCCCAGTTGGTAGACCAATAATGAGGTGGGAGAATAACATTGACTATGATTTGAGGGAAGTAGATTATACAGGGAATGATTGGAAATCATTAGCTCAGGATAGGGATGTATGGAGAGCTTATGTCCGCGCGGCCATGAACCAATGAGTAAGTAAGTACTAGTTCTGTATTAGTGAATATCTTGGTTATCTAACAAGTTATAGAATAGCATTGTTTCTATAACGATTTATTTAATATTTATATTGTGGGATACAAATATAAGTAATAAAAATAAATGCCAATTACAATTTAAAAATTTCAAAGAATAAAACTAAAATTTTAGCATTTAAAGGACATGATACCTTAAGAGCAAAAATTGTAATTGATAATACTATTTTAGAGCAGGTGAACACTTTTAAATATCTAGGTTTCAATTTATCATATGTTAAAACTGAAGATATTAATGACAAAGTAAATAAATTTAATCTAATGTTTGGCACTATTGAAAGAACCCTTAAAAACACAAGAAAAGAAACAAAAATTAAATTTTATAAAGTAATGGCTGTTCCTGTATTGATGTATGGATCAGAATGTTGGACGATCACTAAAAGACAAGAACAAAGATTGGAAGCAGCTGAGATGCGATTTTTAAGAAATATAGCAGGATGTACTCTGCTGGATAAGAAAATATATGAAGATATAACGAAGAAACTAAATATTTTCAAACTTACAGACCGAATAATTAAATATAGGAACGACTGGAAAGAACGTATTGATAGAATGCCAGAAGGAAGATTTCCATAATTATTGCTAAATTATAAACCGCACGGAAGGAGAAATGTTGGTCGCCCACTCAGAAGATGGTCTGAACAATTTTAACAATTCTAGCTTTCATGAAACCGAAACGAGCCAACAGGCTTAATCCCTGGATGATGATAAAAATAAAATGAATATATATATCATACAATTGTTAAAAGCATCATTACTTATGGAATAGATCCTTGGCCATTAACAACAAAAACAAATAAGAATCTTTTGTCAATGGAAATGCATTTTATATGAAGGGCCGCAAGAATTTCAAGAAGAGAAAAAAAATTAGGAACTCAGTTATAAGGGAGAAAATGAAGATTGAAGACAATATTTCAGATTATATTAAAACTCAGCAATTAAGTTGGTACGGACATGTCCAGCGAATGGAAGAGGATCGGCTACCAAAATGTGTTTTGGAATGGAAAACTGAGGGAAGACGAGGCAGAGGAACACCTAGAACCTCCTCGTATCAGGGAATATATTTGTACATGAAGGAGAAACATCTACAACCAGGAGATTGGATGGACCGACAAAATTGGCTATTAGGAATCGGACGATGTCAAAGACATTAATCAACCGATGATCTGTCTATCCATTATTAATAATAAGAAAACGTTTTCTGCATGGCTACTAGTTCCCTCCCCCACACGGCAATGTTCCCTTCTTCCACGCGCCTTTGAATTCACCGTGGCGGCTACAGTTACCACATCTGGTCAGCAGGTAAAAAGTAGGTTGTTTCCATTACAATCCGACACTTCAAGTATGATGGCGTCAGGAGTTAAGTTTCTCTAATTTAGCAAAGGGAATGCATAATATTTGGAAAGGCACAAAAAAATATATTGGTAAAACATTGGTGGAAACTGTTGCAATGTATGGAAGTGAGGTATGGACAATCAATAAGTACTACAAGAATAGACTAATAGCTCTAGAAATTGATTATTTACATAGAAGTGCCAGAAAGTCTAAATTAGAACATGTCACAAATAAGGAAATTAGAAACATAATGGAAGCAGAGGAAAGCATAATTGAAAGACTTGAGGAGAAGGAATTAAAGTGGTTAGGACATGTTTTTAAGAATGGAAGATGAGCGATGGCCGAAGCAACTATATCAATGGCATCCGAACAGAAAGAAGAAAAGAGGGAGACCAAGGTTAACATGGAAGGAAAACATGAAGACGTTAATGCAAGCTAGAGGGCTAAGCATCGTAGATGCCCAAGACCGTAGGCTTTGGAGGTTTGGCACGGGAAGACGGCAGCAGATGTAACCCGAAGATAGATAGATAGAGATAGAAATGCATAATATCCATACCAGCAAACTCATTCTATAAATTCGATTTATTATTACGTTTTACCATTGTAAAACTTTTGATGCTGTTTGGGGACAAAAGCTTGACCAGTTGTGTAATAAAACGTTCCATGGTTCCCTTGAAATGCCAGATTTTATAATAGGAAGGATTAGAGTTTGAAAAGGGATAATAAATTTGGAATTAATGAGAGATTTATTGTTGTGAAACGTTTTGTGCGGCAGGACGTGTGGGGGAGGTGACCGACACACAAATTGGTTGTTTGTTTTAGAGAGAGACACAATTTTAGTTTTTTCAAGAATTTTTAGTGGGAATTAAATTACTATGTAAAGCAATTGCGGTGCGGAGTTGAAAACTCTGAGCAGAAACTGATTAGAAAGCAATTTAACTTTCTCCCCATCTCGCCACTATCCTGTTTCCACTTTCACACATATTATATACAGAGTGGAAGTAATGTAAATGCGTATATTTTAAGCAAGAATCACTTTAGGAAATTATAAATAATTGTTTTATTGCATTCCATTGACCTCTCGCCTTGTTGGCACTTTTACGTGCCACCAGAAATTTTAAACCTAACCAATAAAATAATTATTTTTTATTATTTAGGATTATTTCTATTATTTATACAGGTATCCTGAACGAAAATATACAATTTTTTTCTTCCACACTTCCCGGTCTTATGTTTCTGCTTCTGTCATATTTCTCTTCTTCATGTTTTCTTGAATTTCCTTTATCCACGTTGGCTTTGGTCTACCACGTTTCCCTTTTCCAGGAGGTGTCCATTTTAATACTTCTCTGTTTGTTTCTGTGTCCCTTGTTCTCAATATATGTCCGTACCATCTTAGTTGGATTTCTTCAATCTCTTGTACAATATCCTTTTCTACATTCATAATTTCTCTTATTGCATTATTTTTTATTTTATCTAATAAAATATTTTAAGTTTTATAAAACATTGGCAGTTCCTGCATTACTTTATGGGAGTGAAACTTGGTTAATGCCCAAAAAATTACAAAATAGAATACAAAGCGTAGAAATGAACTCCCTCCATGGTATCTTTACCTTGTCGTGGTGGAGTGGCTTGCGTGCTTAAATGATCCTGAGAGCTATGCTGGCGGTAGCATTGCTGCCGATAGGGTTACCCATGCCGGACTGATCGAAGGTGATAAGCCAGACGAAAAAAGTACCTTGGTCGAAAGAGTGACGATCTTTCACCATAAAAATAGAACCGTCAAGAAATGTGGACATAGGTTCAACTGGGGTAAAATTTTCCGGAGTGCAAATAGTCCCGCATTCGGTTCTCCGGGCGGGGACTACTTCAGGAAACCCATGCCAAAGGCTCAAACACAGGGAATGGGAGACTTGCATGGAAGCTTCTTGTAGGAAAGCCAGAGGGAAAACGCCCAGTTGGTAGACCAAGAATGAGGTGGGTGAATAATATTAACTATGATTTGAGGGAAGTAGATTATACAGGGAATGATTGGAAAGCATTAGCTCAGGATAGAAATGTATGGAGAGCTTATGTCCGTGCGGCCATGAACCTACGGGTTTGATAGTGCCAGTTAGTAAGTAAGTAAGAAATGAACTTCCATAGAACAAAAAACAATGCTGCACAAGATTGGATCGGATAAAGAATGAATATATAAGAACAGAGTTAAATATATATCCACTGAATGATAAAATAAAGGAATATTGAGATAAATGGTTTACAATGAATGTAACAACATTACCGAAAGCAGCATTTAACTACAAGCCAAGGGGTTCAAGGAATATAGGGAGGCCAGTGAAAAGATGGACAGAGCAACTGTGAGGCGGAACAAGCAATGTGACCGGACATGGGAATATAAACGCATATTTCCACGGTTTCAAGATAAAGATTTAAGATTTAAGATTTAAGATTTATTTAGCTGGTGGAGTTAAGGCCATGTGGCCTTCTCTTCCACTCACCAGGACAAACATATATTACATAAGAATATAACAATCTTAATTAACTCTAATTTTAAGCACTAAGTAAAAATTTGATCAAAAGATAATATCTAATATACATATTACGATCTATAATACAACCAGTTAATGTTAGTTAAAATTAAGACTAAAACTAATAATAAAATGTTTACAAGCAAAACATATTAAATTGACCCTGTCTAGTGTATATAAAAAACAGGAAAATAGTCAGATATAGAAAACTAATTTTACGATTATACAATATTTAAAACAAAACAAATTAAAAATATTTGTTATTCTTAATATTATTTACATAAATAATTAAATATATTAATATTGCTAAAAGAATACTATCAGTGAGGTGTATAAGTTAGTTTGTTATTAAATAATTCTTTAGTTTGTTTTTGAAGGATGTTATAGTTTGACAGTCTCTGACATAGGGTGGAAGGGAATTCCATGTTTTGGTAAGTGACACCGTAAAAGATAATGAATAATATACAGTGTGATGAGGCGGGATATAAAGGACAATGTGCTGATGGGATCGAGTGTCAAGATTATGTGTGTGGATAGTCTGATGAAGCGGGTGATAAATAATTAGGCGATGATGTGTGAAGTATTTATAGAGAAGGGATAGGGAATGGACAGTTCTACGATCTCTTAGACGAAACCACGATAATTGTTCCAGGGACGGTGTAACATGGTCAAATTTGCGAATACCACAAATAAAACGTGCGCAAGAATTATGAACACGTTGAAGTCTTGAGTGGAAATAATATTTAAGTCTGTAAAAAGAGTGTCACAATAATCAAAATGGGGCATTGCAAGTGTTTCTACTAACATTTTCCTAAGGGCGAATGGCAAACAATTTCGTACACGATTTAATGAATGTATTATTGAGAAGACTGTTTGCATGTATGGTTTATTTGTGTATTCCAATTTAAGTTTTTGTCAATAAATACTCCTAGAATTTTTACTGTCTCACTATAAGGGATTTGAACTCCGTTTAGTGACACATGCGAAACTGTGTTAGGTTAATTGTAGATAATAGTCTCTGATGACCCATAATGATTGATTGTGACTTTTTAGGATTTAATTGCAGTCCATATTTAACTGTCCAAGTCATTAGTGAGTCAAGATCCTCGTTAATTTTGGCAACAGCGTCATTTAGTGAATATTTGTCTGTGTGGATGTAGATTTGCATGTCGTCTGCATATAAATTATGTTTGCAATGCTTTAGGGAGTTAGATATGTCATTTATGTAGATTGAAAAAAGGAAAGGTCCAAGTACCGAACCCTGTGGAACCCCAGCTTTACGGAAGGACCAAGAAGAACATAATGTATGATTTCCTATAACAGATTGCTGGCGCTCATGAAGGTAGGAATTGAACCATTTCGTGGCACTATCAGAGAGTAAGAGGTTTTTAAGTTTATGCAACAATAAGTCCAAGTCTACCGTGTCGAATGCTTTACTAAAGTCCAGTAATGTAAGAATGGTAAGTTTTCGATTATCAGCAGCTTCGCGTATGTCTTCGCAAATATTTAGTAGAGCAGTATTTGTAGTGAAATGTGTGCATGCGGTGTTGGTGAGCAGACAATGGACCATGTATTATATGATTCTATAGAATTTAAAAATGAAAGACAAACTCTTATAAATTTGTAAATAGGGCTTGTGAAAGATGGGCCATAGATAAGTGTATATTAGCGAATATTCAATTCACCAAATTTACGAATAGCATAGACTTTAAAAAAAATACAATAGAACATTAATTAATCAATTGAGTTGGTGTTTACTTGATGAAAATCCATATTTATTAATTAAATAAAAATAAAACGTAGTTTTATTTGATTTTCATATTTATTAAGCTATAATTCAGTGACAGCTGTTTCGGTACACTGTACCTTCTTCAGACATGTTAACAAATTATGAATTGTGTTCCAACTGATCTAAGCAACAATACAACAATATTTATTTAAATTTTTAAATTTAACAAAGGGGATTCATTCAAATCAAGTTGAGAATTTAACAGTTTTTTACTACTTTTAAATTTATTAATTTCTACAGCCTCCAAAACATCTAACTTCTTACCCTTAATTCCAATTTAATCATTGTTTCGATCCAAATTTTTAAAATTTTACATATTTCTGATAAGGGTAAGATTCCAATTTAATCATTGTTTTGATCCAAACTTTGAAATTTTACATATTTGTGATAAGGGTAAGAAGTTAGATGTTTTGGAGGCTGTAGAAATTAATAAATTTAAAAGTAGTAAAAAACTGTTAAATTCTCAACTTGATTTGAATGAATCCCTTTTGTTAAATTAAAAAAATTAAATAAATATTGTTGTATTGTTGCTTAGATCAGTTGGAACACAATTCATAATTTGTTAACATGTCTGAAGAAGGTACAGTGTACCGAAACAGCTGTCACTGAATTATATAATAAATATGAAAATCAAATAAAACTACGTTTTATTTTTATTTCATTAAAGAACGTTGATTGTATAGTATACTTTAGGAAGCGTAAATTAGAAACTGGTTGAACTAGTTAGTAAACCAAGGCACGCGGTATTGCAGGAAACTGTAGTGGAGCATGCTGCCATATGAAGACTTAATAAAAAAGTCTATCAATTTGTCCTTGTAGCAATCCTCTCATGAGGAAAGTTTTATATAATAAAAAAGCAGGCATATGCCTATAGAAAAGAAGAAGAAGAAGAGGAGGAAGAAGAAGAAGAAGGAGAATAATCTTATCTTCGATGCAGGATCGATGGAGATTTGTAAAAAATTCCCAAATTCCTTTTCATGAGTAGGGGGTCATTAGCTACTTGCATCGAAATTCTCTACAATATTTTGCGACTTGTTCCATTTTAGCGTTGACTTCATGCAGCTATGAAGTGCAGACGCTGGAAATTGAGTTCTTGAGAAAAATATCAAGTCGTATCCACATACGCGTTTCTAATTTACTGACGCGGCAAGCACTTATTAAAGCCAGGCTTACGCGAATTTTAAGCTAAGCTATAATACGATATGAGGCAATTCTCACGTAGTTTTGGAATTATCAAAGTTTGGGCGCCATTTTCTTGCAAGTACTCCAGATATAATAATCTTACTTGCTATTTTTTTGTGCCCTTATTCCCAAAGAGCGTCTGATATCATCCAAAGCAAATGAAAACGAGCGAAACTTGATAAAGTCTTAGTGGTATTTCACCTAACAACCGCCGTTTCTTAAAGTGGCGCTAGTGTTTTTATTTTGAGTGTAAACCTGTGCTTCTCAACCGTTTAGAGATTAATCCTGCCGCTTCGTTTCTGATGATTCAATCTGTTGAGCATTCTGCTTACGTAAGTTATAAACAATTGGTAAATTATGAGAAGAACTTCTGAGCTTATTTTTGTAGTTCACTTAAATGAACGATATATAATCGTTCAAGTTATATTGTTAAGTCTGACATTAACCAATACCTATTTTAAAATAAACCAAAATGTGGCCTTTTTGAATACCTACTTTAAACAAAAAAACAAATAAAAGTTTAATGGGAGTTATTTTGGTAAAGAGTTTCAAAATTTGAAACTAATGCGTGCAAATGTGTTGGAAATAAAAATACACGAACTAACTAATTCACTGGCTCTATGGAACCCTTAGGCTCATGACCGCACGCATGTAAGTTTTCCATATATCCCTTTCCTAAGCTGTTGTTTTCCAATTATCCCTTATATAACACTGAGCAACAAAAAATAAACTTTTTTTTTGTCTCATAAAGAAAAATATGTGATTTTCATAGTATTTTTTTCTCCTGAAATCAAATATGATATCGGTTTTTCTCCATCATGCAAATATGCTGAGAGACAGGAATTTATAATTTGAAACACTTTAATATTTCTACATTCGTAACTACACAATATTCGAACATTCAGACTCACCTAGAAAGTAAGAAATTACGATTTTCTGCTACATTTCGCCTGTGGAGCATCCCTCTTGAAGGTCCAACAATAATCGGCCAGCATGTTAGGATTCCATTTGCCTTCATATCTCATTTCCATATCTGAAATCTCCTGAGTTAGCTCATTTGGTTTTATTTTATAGTGGACAAATGGACGAAAAAACGTTTAATAAAAAATAATCATTTAAATCCATTAATTGAAAAAAAAAACTGTGGGTGATGGAGAAATTCCGTATACATATTTGAAAACACGATAAAAAACTGCATTAAGTACAACTATTGGTACTCATGAGACAAAAATCATGTTGACCAGTGTTATCTACTTCCTTTAAATCATGGTTAATATTATTCTCCTACCTCATTTTTGCCTCTCTACTGGGAACTTTCCCTCTGGTTTTCCTACAAGAAGCTTCCATGCCCCTCTTACATTCCTCATTTTAGCTATGAAACCAGATCTCCAACTAACTCACTGGCACTATCGAACCCGTAGGTTCATGGCCGCGCGGACATAAGTTCTCCATACATCCTTATCCTGAGCCAATGTTTTCCAATCATCCCCTGTATAATCTACTTCCCTCAAATCATAGTTAATGTTATTCTCCCACCTCATTCTTGGTCTACCAACTGTGTGTTTTCCCTCTGGTTTTCCTACAAGAAGCTTCCATGCACATCTTTCATTCCCCATTCGTGTCAGATGTCCTGCCCATTGCAGTCTACGAGACTTAACTGTTCTTATTATATCTGGCTTCCTATGCAGACCGTGTAGTTCATTGTTATGGAGTCTTCTCCATTCACCTGTCTGTTCATCTCTCTTTGGTCCAAACATTTTCCTGATCTTCATAAATATTAATCTAAATTTTGTACCATGCATCTAAGCGCCAAAAAAATGTTTCCGTTGTTAGATTGTTGATGCAAGGATAATAACTTGTAACGTCCAGTTTTCTTAGTTTGGTGCCAGAGTAAACAGTGAAGATTGGCTTAAGCTGTAAAGGTATTTTTCTCAAAACTTGCATAATGGTGCATAGCGGGTTGATGCATAAAGAGTCCAGTTATTGTTCAATTAATTTTAAATTTAGTTTTATTTTATATGAATTTACTTTTTAAAAGTTCTAATAAGCATTTTTGTTTGTTACAGGTGAGTAGATAGAGACGATATTGAGAAACGCAAGCTTGTTGTAAGTACAAATTCTGATTCTATTTTAATTTTTATTGCGTGCGTTTTATTTGTAGTAGTCACGTTACGTCATCTCTCGGACAACTTTAACGGCTTCGTAGAACCGTGCATTAATCATTAAAGGCACCAAATGGTTAACATTTTGAAAAAAAAAATATGTAAAACATTTTATTTTTTGTATATTTGTTTTTACATGCTTTATATTAGCTTGACCTGTATCTGTCTATGTAACGGAATGTTTCAACATGATTTTCACCCACTTAAAAACATTGGATCGACTTGAAACTTTGTATACTTGTAAATGACCAACGACAATACAATAATTTCACAAATTGTTTCTAAGATCCTGGCCAGGAACATCAGGACATCAAAAATATAAATACCGGTATAATAGGTTGCGGACTTATCGACTTTTTAGTCCATCTTTTATAGGTCGCTATTTCAAATCCGGCCCGGAGGATTTTTTAGAACAGTATTACTTTTAGCTCATACTACAATAGTATCGAATTTAAATATATTTTCATTTTTGTCTTATTCTGTAATATATTAATGACAATTTTGTAAACTTACTACATTGTAATTTATACAAAACATATGAGAAGGTTACGATTAACTGTAACTATTTACCTATATTAAAATATTCAAAAATATTATAACAATGTTAGATAATAATAATTTTAAATATATAATTATATTCGTGCGTAGACACTAAAAATATCGCAAGGAATTAAATTTTCTTGGGATTCTGGTTTATGACAATCAATTAAACTAAAAATTGAAAAATTAATTAATAGTTAGAAAAAACTAAAAGAACATGTTTCATTAGAAAACCAAACTAAGAAATAAAAAAATAAATAATAGTTTAAAAAACTAAACAACACGCTTTATTAGAAAACCGCACTAAAAAATGAAAAATAATTTTAATTTCCAACACGCTTGGGATAAAATTAAAGTGGTCAACAAAAAAAAAATCATCTCCAACACATATAGAATAAAACTAGAGTTATCTAAAAGAAAATAATTTTACGATCAAAAGCATGGGGTGCTTTTTATGGTTTTTACGTTTTCTTGTTAGATACTTTACTTTTACCAATATCTGTTTATTATCAAACATATTAATTGACATAGAGCACCCCACGCTTTTGATAGTAAAATTATTGTTTTTACCAAGTATAGGTTTGGTTCACTCGAAGCAAAACATTTAAAACTTACTATATTTGTCGAATTCTTTAATTTTTTGCTGTGAAACTCGATATATGACATTACAATTGCTCGAGAAAAATATTCTAAAAAATCAGCGATATACGACCATTAGGCGTAGGAGTTTATCTGAAAGCCGCAATTAAACATCATCATCATCATCATCATCATCATCGGTGTGACGGTCCTTTTAGTTTCACCTTAACCTCCCTCATAACAACCATCCATTCTCTTAGGTCAGTGACCCTATTTCTCCAATGTGTTATGCCAATCTTCCATGGGCCCGCCTGTACATCGTCCATCCGTCGTAAACCTAGCCCTCCTGAGTTTTCCCCTCACATCCACCCTAGCGTTTGATATCATCCTGGTCAAATGTGTCTCGTTCATTCTACAAATATGGCCCAACCATTCGATAGTCTATCTTTAATACCTATAACTATACCGTTATCTTTATATAGGTCATGCATTATTAAAAACTCGCCATGTTTTTTTCTCCCAACCTAACTTTATATTAACAAAATAATTATATATTCCACATTATACCAAAAATCCGACCATAAATTTGACTTTCTGAGGAATTTTAGTTACGGACTTTTTGTAATTTTTATGACTTCCATGAGTTTTTTTGTGTTAGGCATGTTATTATTGTTGATGGAGATAGAATTGTAATATTGGGTCCGATTATTTTGTGGCAAGGTGTTGGATAGTCGAAATTAGGTCAAGGATTTGTACACGTGATAATTGGATAAACCGATAATTAATGCAATGAGACGAGTGGATTGAAGTGGCACATGGTCTCATCTCTCCTCACTCGACACATGAGCATCTCTCCCCACATCACCCTATTATCGCATTGCAATCGTATAGGCATATATTCGCAATTCACCCCAACATCACTTTCACTATATCATCTACCACTGTGATCTTGTGGTTATGTTCCTTGTCTCTAGTCCTGAGGGTCGCGGGTTCAAACCCGGCCGGAATCGATGGATTTTTACGACAAAAATCCCAGGGACAAGTCCTCTGGGAAGGACTTTATACCATGGGTCCTGAATCTGACGATTTTCAGGCTCGTGAAAGAACATAAAGCCTGAATAAAACGCCTATGTGCAAAATTTAATCGACATTTAAATCCAACCAAATATTACCTTGATTGCCTACTAGATGTCTCATTGAGGCGATGTGATGACCACACATCACTGATTTAACAAATTTAGGTAAATAAGCCTAAACGTTACTAAATTAGCATTGTTAAGTAACTCCTGCAATAGAGCACTCATGTCCAAATGCTGGACTTAAGGCGTATATACATACATACCTTACAAGGGGATCTTATCTGATGTTTCCATTAAGTAGTAATTTTAGACAGTACGCTGACCCTTTGGAGGTCAGGATTTTTAAATTGGCCTGTACCTTCTGCGGCACAATAGCCCTAAATTAGACTTAACCTCTAAAGGAAATGAGTATCTGACTCATGTTCTGTAGGTAAAAATGGCCGTCGCGCACAGCTGATAATCCGGCTGAATTCTAATCCCGGTTTTCTAGAAATATCGGAGCTTTGACCTCCCACTTACCCAAGGGCATATCATGGCCTGTATTGGGATCATTTTACCTATAATGTAAAAATATATTAAATCCATATTTAGTTTTGAGAACACTAACTCTCTGACACTTAACTCCTTTATGTTCATGACTGCACGGAAATTAGATCTTCGTGCATCCCTGTACCGAGCCAAAGTTTTCCAATTATTTCCTATATGGTTCACCTATCTCAAATCTTAATTAATTTTATTCCCCCATCTAACTCTTGGCCTATCTACTAGGCGCTTTCCTTATAGTCTTCTACAACATTTTTCTGTGCCCCTATTTCACCATAGTTGTTTCGGGCTATACTTAAATAAAGTTCTAACTGATGAAAAAGTCTGTCAGCAAAATGCGTTTGCCTTTGAAGCCCAGTATTGAATCTCTGCGGTAATACCTTCAGATGTTTATAAGCATCGTTAAATAAAATAGGAGAACTTACTAACTCGCTCATACTTAAGAATATCGACTTGGGTATAATTTGAACTCAGGAACATCGAAGGCAGAGGCGAATACATTATACACTTGATACAACGTCCTTGGAACAATAGCCATAATCTACATTGGAAAGTTGCGATATGACGGTTGTATTTAAAGCGTCTGTAAATTACAAAATAATAATTTAAAAGTGTTATTAAGTACTGCAAGAGAAAGTGAATACAAATCTAATATTAATAAATAAATAGTAAGAGCCGTGAACGATCCAGTAGGTATCATCTTGTAATACATAAAATGCCAATAAAATAATAAAACCAATAACTGAGCCTTGCGGAAAGAGGCCACACACACGCTCAGATTTTAATTGCGTCGAGAGTAGCTTGAGTTGTCAAAGATATAAAAATAGGCCTACCAACTCACTTGTTCACTTATGCAATGAATACGTACGTATATTGGCATTTGTTTGGTTAGAACGCATTAACATCGGAGCAGATACATTTGCTTTATGCACTGATCGGGGGCACGCCGTAGCGTAGTGGTTAAGGCACTGAGCTACAAGCCGGAGGGTCGAGGGTTCAAGTCCCGTTGGGGTCAGGATTTTTAAACTGACCCAAACCCTCTGGCGGCACTATGGCCCTGGGGTCGACTCAGCCTGTAACTGAAATGAGTACCAGACGCTTGTTCTGGGGGTAAAGGCGGCCGTCACGCAGGGTTGACAACCCGGCTGACATAAAGTGCCGATTGTCTAGAAAAAGTGGGAGCCTTAACATCCTACTACCCCAAGGGCCTCCGGGTCTGTTGTGGGATCACTTTTACTTACTTTATGCACTGATCACCAGGTACTTACAACAATAACTATAATATATGTAGGAAAATCGTGATATGAAGTTTGTAATTAAAGCGAGTGTAAATTACAAAAAGTAAACGAAAGTAGAATTAAATAGTGTTAAGAGAAATTGGAATGAAAAAAGAACATCGAATCTAAATTAGTGTTAGAGAAAAGAAAAACAGCTTAGCAACAATGAAAGATCCAGCACGTATCTTGTAATACATAAAATGTTAATGAAAGAATAGGGCCAATAACGGAGCCTTGCGGAAAGAGGGCGCACACACACTACTGTGTATAATAAAGAAGAGTGGTGGAGGCAGCCAACTCGATATTTCAAGCCGCCAGTTAAGTCACTCCGGACAGGCTTTTATCCTGGCACGGGTGTGGGGTGTTTCTTCCTTCACAGCAAATTGAAATTCACGCTGGTCCCCCATTGCCCTAATTTTTTCTTTCTGTCCATACATGCAACATTAGATAGGAATTGAGAATCACATTACGAAAACATAAAACGTAACAATGTTTATGTTTGTAACACTGGAATTTAACACTCCATGTTCTTTTGCATCCTGATGTTACTTTAAAAGTTAAAAAAATACTTATCTTTTATTTCATTGTTATTTATAGACGAATTTACATCTAAGGTCGTTCGCGCCTAGAATCTGTCGGTCCTTGTGGAGCTGTAGCTGCATCCTCCCCACTGATTCTAAGGATCGTCGGTTCAAATACGGCCAGGGTCGATGAATATTTCTTCTTCTTCTGCTTTCTCCAACTTACAGGATTGCCGTCTTCAGCTTCCAATTATTTCTATCATTCCAATCTCCATCTTCTAAATTCCTATCATCCATTATAGTTCTGACATAGGTTTTCCATTTCCATCTTGGTCTGCCAAGTTTATTTCTTCCAGGGGTGACCATTAGTATATGTTTTTGGCCATCTTTCATTTTCCATTCTTCGATGGATTTTTAAGAACGTAAAAATCCTATGTATATTCTCCAAAAGCCAAATAAAAACCTTGGGTCATATGTTATAGATTTTCGACACGAAAAAGAAGCTCAATTCTGAATAAAGAAATAAAACTATAAGTTAGTTAGTATTGCAAATTATAATAATTTTGGAGCGCACTACATGTAGAGTTTTTTTTATGGTTTACACAGCCTCCTAAGCTATCAGTTGCCGGAGGTATGTGGGACAAAACACGTAGCGGCGTGTACATACGTGATTCGGTTCCTGAAATCCAGGGCGCGACGGTCGCTTGTGTCGTTTCAAATCTAAAGCTATTGGTTGCGACTTGCGACGTCAGCACCATCTGTACTAAGCTGTAGCAAACACGCGGGTGCTCTCATCCGTACTAACACGAAGCACAACGTATTTTCTTTCGCTAAACCGGTGGACGGTCACTGGATTTGCCTATAATCTGCATCAAACAAAATTAATATCCATTAATTAAATAAAAATAAAACTTATACAATAAGTGCGCGAAAAAAGGTATTTACTTCATCATCATCCCCTATCATGGCAGCTGCCCCCGTCTTCCGGAAACCAAACGCCATTCCTCTCTGTTCATCCATTGATCTTCCTCCATTCCTCTGATATTCATAGCTGCTTGTACCCCTTCTATTCAAGTTTCTTCGGTCTCCCTCTCTTCCTCCTTTCCATTGGGACCCATTCCTTAACAATTTTAGGCAATGTTTGCTCTGGCATTCTTCTGACATGGTCATACCACTGTAATCTTTTATTTTCTATAATCTCTATGATGTCCGGCTCCTCTTGTACACTCATAATTTCCTTTATTTCTTTATTTTGTATTCTATCCATTCTAGATTTTCCAGCTGATCTTCTTAAACATCAATTTCTGTACTTAAAATTCTTTTCATTTCCCTGGTAGGAATTTCCCAGATTTCAGCACCATATGTTAAAATGCTCTGAATTATGGTTTGATATATTTGTAATTTTCTATTTTTTGTAATATTTTTGCTCCACCAAACAGAGTTTAAAGCATTTATTGCTTTTGTTTGTGCGATTCTATTTTTAATCTCCACTGTGTTATCGCCTGAATGGTCTAATTTCGATCCTAAATATGTGCATTTAATACTAGGTTTTAGTTCTTCTCCATTGTTGAAATTATAATATCCATTAATTAAATAAAAATAAAACTTAGTTTTTATTTGATTTTCATATTTATTATATAATTCAGTGACAGCTGTTTCGGTACACTGTACCTTCTTCAGACATGTTAACAAATTATGAATTCTGTTATTATAGTAGGCCTATATATCAACTGATCTAAGCAACAATACAACAATAATTTATTTAAATTTTTAAATTTAACAAAGGCGATTCATTCAAATCAAGTTAAGAATTTAACAGTTTATTACTACTTTTCAATTTATTTATTTCTACAGCCTCCAAAAGATCTAACTTCTTACCCTTATCACAAACATGTAAAATTTCAAAGTTTGGATCGAAACAATGATTAAATTGGAATACGTGGCATATTTTGAATATTCTAAATATATGTATGCTCTCATGTGTTCCTTTATCCGAGAGGTAAAAGGTCTACCAGTTTGTCCTATATAGACATTGTCACATGTGCCACAATTTATAGACACCTGATAATTTTTCGTTTTTTAGTAGTATTGAGGATATTATTATGAGTATTATTAGGATGAGTCTTACTATTATTATTATGATTATTATTTATTATTAAACCCGCCAGTCGCCTGTCCCAAGCCAGGTTAGAAAAGGGAGAGGGGAGGGGAAGAAAGTCAGTAGTAGTAACAACCCGTTTTACAAAACCCAGGGTTCAGTGCACACAGCTGATATTACCCTGTGCGGGGCCCCTTATCTAGGGTTTACAGATACTGATGCCTTGCAGTTTTCGTCATTGGTTTTTGACAAAGGTTAGAGGAAGGAAACCTTGACCAAAAATACCTGGTCCTCCAGTTGGGGGTTGATGCATCAGGGCCAGCTCCCTGTTCGTCTAAAAAAAAAAACCTTAACAATGCTAAAAAGCCTCTAAAGATTTGAAGCCGGACGGAAATAAACCAAGACGACAAAAGCAAAGGAAAAGGAAATTTCTTGTTGGAACTTGGAATATCCGAGGTGTTCAAAATAAAATGGTTGACATCATAGAGCAAATGAAGAAGGAGGAGAGGAAGACCTCGACGAAACTCGTGGATGCAGGACAGGAGGAAAAAATTAATGTAATGGGAGCAAGCGGACTGGAGGACATGGATTGGATGGAGAGGGACGAGTGGAGAAGAAAAATAAAACTTTAGGCACAGAAAGATGTGTAAACATTAAAATTCTGTATATGAATAAATTATTATTATTATTATTATTATTATTATTATTACAGTAGAAGTTTGTGCGTAATTTGATACTGTAATATGTGAATTTAATTGCATTTTATTAGTAATTCATTTGTTTCACATTGAATGATTGTGTTAGAGAGAGCGCATGCGCATTGAAAAACAAGAGAAAAGCGTTTGAGTTACTCAAAGCAATAAATTAAAATAACAAAAGAGTAGGAAAAATAAACAATTGAAATTGAAAATGCACGAGAATGAAATTCAAATATGTTGAAATTACATTCCTTTCCGGAAGAGTAATTTAAACCGAGCAATAATGCGCGTAAAAAAATAACGCGCTGTATTGTGCAAATGAAGTTTAAATTAATATATTCTCATAGTTCTGTGTAATTTACATTGCATTTTCTCTCTATTACTGACAGCTGTTGTGAAAATTAATTCTATAAATTACATTTGCACTACCTTATTTATTATTATTTATAAAATTGGGGAAAAGTTCACTTGGTAGACCCCGAATACTGGGATAGACAATATTAAAATAAATGGTTTATATGGGGATACGAAAAGGAAGGCTGAGTTTAGGAAAGAGTGGAGAAAGCTGAGTTTGCAGTGAAAGACCTGCTCTTGAACAGAACACTATATATGTATTATTAGGCGATAATGAGAACTAAGGGCCAATACGAAAAATCTATTGAGCAATACTAAGAAATTGGGACTGGAAATAAACATAAATAAAACTCAATACGTGTTCACACATGGAAATACATCATCCATCCCTGGTAATTCTGCCCGAAGGCAGGTTCTTAATAGGGAATTGTAGGTGTGGTAGCTTCCCGTTGCTTTCCACACCGGTGAAGGATGATGATGGTGATGGCCATATAATTTCGGGGACCGTTTGGGCCTTAACGTTTTCCTGACATTTGTCATACAGGTGAGGATAAACCCCGATAAAAACCTCACCCAGAAAAACTGCCCCGAGCGGGGATTGAACCCGGGCCCGCTGCATGACAAGGCAGCACGCTAACTCAAAACCACAGCGGTGGATGAAATACATTATATAATGGGCTTAAACAGTTAATGGTAAATGAGAGAAATTTTGAAAAAGTGGCTGAATTCAAATACTTAGCAACAATAATTACAAATAGAAATGAAATGTAGAAAAAAATTAAAGATAGGCTCAATTCTGAAAATGCGTACGATTATGCATTACAGGGACTCTTGCTGTCCCTAATATTCTAAAAGAAACGTTAAACTGAAAATATATAAAACTGTTATTCTACCAGTTATATTATATGGATGCGAAACATGGACTCTTACTTTAAGGGACGAGAAAACATTACGAGTATTTGAGAATAAAGTTCTGAGGAAAATTTTTGGACCAAAGAGAGATGAACAGACAGGTGAATGGAGAAGACTACATAACAGTGAGCTACATGATCTTTATAGGAAACCAGATATAATAATAATAATAATAATAATAATAATAATAATAATAATAATAATAATAATGATAATAATAATAATAATAATAATAATAATGATAATAATAATAATAATAATAATAATAATAATAATAATAGTTAAGTCTCATAGACTGAGATGAACAGGACATGTGGTATGAATGGGAAGTGAAAGAAGGGCATAGAGAATTCTTGTAGGAAAAGCAGAAGGAAAATACCCAGTTGGTAGACCAAGAATGAGGTGTGAGAATAACAATAGGCACCAGGGCCGTGGGCCCCGGGAATGTTTAGATTAGCTTAAAAATTGTAGTCCCATCGGGAGTTGAATTCGCACCTTCCGGTTTTGGGGTAGATGATGAAATTGAGGCTTCAAATGTTCAACCCAAAGGTGTAGTTTTCAATTTTCGTTGCATTTAAGTTTCGAGGTGACGTAATATTTGAAGAACTATTTATTGAGGACATCTGTCATTAAATTTAAAGTTTCCGTTAATTACTTCAGATAGTGAGCTAGCGCCCCGGTCAGTAAAACAGGTGTCTGCAGCGCAAGCCAGAATTCCAAGACAAGAAATCAAATGTGTTTACCTTCATGTCAGGAGCGAATGTATTACTTGAGTTGGAAACCACGTGATATCTGCACCTACCAGCTGTAATCGTCAATCATGTATAAATGTTTGCATGTGTCCAATCAGGCGTAATGTTGTGTAATACATCTATTTAAGGAATGTAATATCGCAGTACAGTGTACCAATGTGTCAGCGGTACTATGCCTGTAAATTTCCATACATCGAATGAGTTCTTGCTTTTCCGTGAAGTCCTAGGACTTCCTGCTCAAATTTTATTCACGTTTTGAACTACTTCAAAAGAGTGGAATGATACATTTTAAATCCAACACTGAATAAAATAGATATAAAAATATTTTTTTTACAAATAACAGAATACGTACAGAAGTACTGAAGACTAAAATCTCTGGAACTTTTGCAGTATGCAAATTCTTAAATGAATATGAAACATGGCCTGTAAAAATCCCACATCACTGCTGCAGGGATGAATTTCAAGAGCAGAACAGAAAAATCCACATGGGAAGATAACAAAACAATCAACATTTTTATCAGAACTTAAAGCGGAATCCAATGTTAGAAAAAGTACAGAAACAAATAGAGTGTACACGTTGGAAGGTTGATTATAGAAAGTCTGCCGAATTTAAAATTAAAATACAACTCAGTTGTAAATCAAAGCCAGGGTTGACTACTTAGAAAAATATTAGATGGATGACGAGACTGGAACAGTTCATTAGGCCTTTACCTTTCAGTACTCGATGATAATGTTAAACTTTACAATCGCAGTTCCTGTTTTACGTCATTCAAAATCAAAGTTCTGAGAAAAACAGGAAAATAAAAATTCTTATCGTAGCTTCTGATAGACCAGGCGCATTCTTGAGGCCAGAGTCTGAACTACTTGAAGACTGAATATCGCATAGCCCGGGTTGTACATCGCTGGCATAGCCACATAACCAATACTTTATCAATAAAATGTAAATCAATTATTGCACTTAGCCCGTTCTTATTTTCAGTTCACAATTACGTCACTTCCAAATTGTCTTCAGTCATTGTAGCCAACATAACTAGTAATTTCGGTCCTGAACAAAGAGGTGAATATAGTTACTAACTAACTAACTCACTGGCTCTATCGAAACTGTAGGTTCATGGCTACGCGGACATAAGCTCTCCATACATCCCTATCCTGACCTAATATTTTCCATTCATTCCCTGTATAAACTACTTCCCTCAAATCATGAATAATTTATTCTCCAACCTAATTCTTGGTCTACGAATTGGGCGTTTTTCCTCAGGTTTTTCCTACCAGAAGCTTTCATGCACTTCTTTCATCCCCATACGTGCCAGATGTCCTACCCATCGCAGTCTATGGGACTTAACTATTCTTAATATATCTGACTTCGTATACATATTATATATCTCACTATTATGAAGTTGTCTCCATTCACCTGTCTGTTCAACTCTAAGTACTTTCTTCGGAATCCGCCTGTTTATTTCTTGTATTCTTTCGAGTATTTCAAGTTTTCCCCCATTATAGGTTACCAGCCTATAGTTGGGTAAGTCCAGTGGTGGGGTTGCCACCTCAATGCCTCTTGGGCAGGCATGCTTTTCTGTAGGGGATGCTCCCTTAACCTTTGAAGTTTCTCCTTCTCCGTAAGGCAGCGGTTCCTCCCTCTTTCCCTGAGTGAGGGTAGGGTGCCTCTTCCGCCAAATCTGCCGTATTAAGGGTATCCCTCTCCGCCTTCATTGCCGTTGAGGTCTTCACCGTTCCCTGGCAAGGGGCCCTCACATGGTACTATCAGCCGGGCCAGCTGAACCAAGGTTTTTTACGAGGTGTTACTCCTCCCCCTCCTTTTTTCTCATCCGGGCTTGGGACCGGCAATGGCTAAGTACTTTATTCTCAAATACTCGTAATCTCCTTTCCTCTCTTAAAGTAAGAGTCCACGTTTCGCATCCATATAATATAACTGGTAGAATAACAGTATTATATATTTTCAATTTAACGTTTTTTGTACGGAGTTCTTACGACAATAGCCCCTATAATGCATAATAGCGTCCATTTCCAGAATTGAACCTATGTTTAATCCTTTTGTGCATCTCATTCCTGTTCGTATTTACTGTTCCTAGGTATTTGAAATCAGCCACATCTTCAAAATTTCCTTCATTTTTCACTAGTTGTCCGTTTCCATTATATAATGAATTTCTGTGTGTGAACATATATTTAGTTTTCTTGATGTTTACTTCCAGTCCCAATTTCTTAGTGTTATTCAACAGAGTATGTGTGTTTGCCCTTAGTATCTCCTCGCTATCGTTCAATAATATTACATCATCAGCATAAACTAACAGCTTATTGATACCTTTGAACAGGTGAAATAATACAGTTGTGCAATTGTAAGTTTCTAGCTTGTACCAGTTGTCAGACTATACCATTTACACAGAGCAATAGGCATCACTAGCTTGCAGTATGTATTGACATTACCAGAGCCATTCACTGGCACTTTAAAAAAAAGTTCGTTTGTTCGTAATTTAACATATCGCAAGGGAACCTTTAACAATTTCATGCCGAAATCTACCCCGATATTTCTTCCAGAAAAGGGTTATGATATGCCAAGGCCGTATCCAAAAAAAAATATCTCTCTTTTTTAACTGCAAGACACTGAAATCAGGCGCCTGATCTTTCATTTAAACAAAGGGAAATAATAAAACTCATGAATTGGTAGATTGCATAACCCTCTCTGCCTGCCGACCGCACAACGTCCCTTTTTAAACCACTCCGCTCTTATTCAAGCAGGAAGCTCATCTGCTCCGTTGGCTTCGGTTTCTATCCCTTGCAATTAAAAAGGTCAGATAACACTGAGCAACAAAAAAATAAACTTTTTTGTCTCAGAAAGAAACATGTGATTCTGATAGTATTGTTTCTTCTGAATTGAAATATGATATCGGTTTTTCTCCATCACGCACTGTTTCCGAGAGGCAGGCATTTATAATTTCAAACGCTTTAATATTTTCTACATTCGTAACTACACAATATTCGTACATTCGGACTAACCTAGATAGAAAGAAATGACGATTTTCTGCTATATTTCGCCTGTAGGGCATCCCTCTTGATGGTCCAACAATAATCGGCCAGCATGTTAGGATTCCGTTTGCCTTGATATTTCTTTTCCATAGCTGAAATCTCCTGAGTTAGCTCATTTGGTTTTATTTTGCAATGGACAAATGGACTAAAGAACGATTATTAAAAGAATAATTATTTAAATCCATTAATTGAAATTGAAATTAAAAAAAACTGTGGGCGATGGAGAAATTCCGAATACATATTTGAAAACACGATAAAAAAACTGCATTAAGTACAACTATTGGTGCTCATGAGACAAAAACCATGTTGCCCAGTGTAAGGTTTTAGTACACCACAACGTTTCTCTGGAAGAAATTTCAAGGTAGGTTTCAAGAATTCTAGGGTTTATAGTTCGCTTGTCGGTAGGTATTTCCCTACAGATTGGTCATCAACAATTTACGAAAATTTATCGGATGTTTTTGTTCTACCCTATAGACTGCGTGTGTTGATTGCGCATGTGCAAGGAACACTTGTTATTCTAACAAATGAAGTAAGATGAAGTTTGTAAGGCAAGTTAGTAAATTCGTATTTCAACTGTCAAGACAGGTGAATTTATGAATGATGTTGGTGTGAGATGTTTAATAAGGGTTGTATTGCCAGGCGGGTTGCAGACTCTCAGGGAGAGGAGAGCTTTATTTGCAAGACATATTGCTCCTGTCTCGAGGTTTCCAACCCTACAAGATTTCCTGCTCTCGACAACTGGATCGATAACGTATCGATAAAACCAGATTCAACTACAACCAACCACAACTCTGCAAGCGCACCTACTTCATTCGCATCACTTTGTTCTTAAACAACAACTTTAATTTGTTTTTCACAATCGTTATTTTCTCACTCATACACGGTCATAGGCCTATATGTAGGCCTTACTTACTTACTCACTGGCACTATCTAACCCGTAGGTTCATGGCCGCGCGGACATTAAGCTCTCCATACATCCCTATCTTGAGCTAATGTTTTCCAATCATTCCCCTGTATAATCTACTTCCCTGACCAACAAATCGTAAGTTAATGGTATTCTCCCACCTCATTCTTGGTCGACCACCTGGGCGTTTTCGCTCGGTTTTTCCTACAAGAAGCTTCCCTGCAAGTCTTCCTCCTTCCCCATAAACGTGGCAACGTGTCCTGTTCCCAACCGCAGTCTACGATACGTAACTGCGTTTCTTAGTAATATCTTGGCTTTCCTATAAAGACCATGTAGTTCATTGTTATGTAGTCTTCTCCATTCACCTGTCTGTTCATCTCTCTTTGGTCCAAAAATTTTCCTAAGAAAACTTTATTCTCAAATACTCGTAATCTCATTTCCTCCTTAAAGTAAGAGTCCATGTTTCGCATCCATATAGTATAACTGGTAGAATAATAGTTTTATATATTTTCAGCTTAAAGTTTTTTGAAAGGAGTTGGGACATCAAGAGTCTCTGCAATGCATAATAGCAAGCATTTCCAGAATTGAGGCTATGTTTAATTTCTTTGAGCATCTCATTCCTATTTGTGATCATTGTTCCTAGGTATTTGAATTCAGCCACTTCCTCAAAATTTCCCTCACTTGTCATTAGATGTCCATTTCCATTATATAATGTATTTCTACGTGTGACCATATATTTAGTAGGCCTACATGTCTTTTTTTTTTCCTTTTCGTTTTACGCTGTTTTTTTCCTTTTTGTTTTACTCTGTTGTTTAACCTTATTGTTTTACCTTTTTGTTAACTTTATTTCATTCACACATGTAGACACAAGGACAGGACACACATCCAGACCCAAGGCGGAAATTTAAAATCCCCTACCCCGCCAGGAATCGAACCGGGTCGCCGGAGTGGAAGACAGGGACTCTAACGACTACGCCACGGCGACGAGTAATTTTTTTTTCGTTTACACTGTTCTTACTTTTTGTTTTACCTTTATTAACCTTTTTATTTTATTCACACATAAAAACGCAAGACAGGTCACACACCCAGACCCAAGGTGGAGATTTAAAACCCCTACCCTGCCGGGAATCGAACCCGGGTCGCCGGAGTGGAAGGTAGGGACTCTAACGACTACGCCACAGCGACGGACTATCATGAATTATGACGTCATACGAATTCGCTCCCTGATGACGAAAAATATCATTTGCCCACATATAAAAGGCCCTAAGACTTTAACTTTGCCAGGTAAAATAAATACATTATCATCATCATAGTACATTCACAAATTTAGACCATTTGTTGACCTGTTTCGGCCTCAAGAGAAACACCACCCAGAAGTCTTTCGAGTGGACGTCCTGGTCTTCTTCCTGCAGGGTTGATATCTTAACATTTGTTTGGGTATCCTGTGATCTTCCATTCGGTGAGCATTATTATTATCTTCTTATTCTTTCTTCAAAGTGTTAGGCCAAGGTCTGTTACGATCCTATAGAAACATTTCCCTCCAGCGTTTCATAGGACGACCCAGAGATCTTCGTCCTCTTGGTATATAATTATAAACAGCTTTGGGGATCCGACTTGAACTCATTCTTTCAAGATGGTGTTTCCAATTTAGTTGGTACTGTTTAATATATTCCAAAATTGGCGTAGTCTTCAATTCTTTTAAGATATCGGTGTTCCTTTTCCGATCCCATCTGGTGTAACCCGCTGTTCTGCGCATGAATCTCATTTCACAACCCGTTATTCTACTTTCATGTTGTCTTTTTAGTGTCCATGTTTCACTACCGTAGGTCAACACTGGTCTAGGCAAAGTGTTATATAAATGTAATTTGGTGTTTTTTTTTGTACAATGGATGGTTTCGTTAGCTTCCAAACTATAACATTGTCTAGAAACAAACTGAATAATTTTAACTATTGTAAATATGTCACCAATAGTATTCCTTTAACAATTAATAATGTATTTTTCTTTTATTCAATGAAAATTTGTTGTATTGTATTGTAAGACTATGTTTTCCCTTTACAGAGATTTAGGCGCTCTCCCCCTACAGGGAAGAATTTGAATCATACTAATTTAGTTACACTTGTTTTCTTATAACTGTCATTTTGAACGTTCCGCCTTATACTGACATCTAGGAAACCAAGGTAGTACTAGGATGGGAAAATTCGGTAAATTTTGCTTAGAGGTCTTTTCATTCAGGCTTAAGGATTTTTTACGAGCCTGAAAATCTTCAGACTCGGGACCCACGGCTTAAAGTCCCTCCAGGAGGACTTGCTCCTTGGATTTTTCCGTCCTAAAAAATCCATCGACCCCGGCCGGGTTTGAACCCGCGACCCTTGGGACCAGAGACAAGGAGCATAACCACTAGTCCACCGCGGCCGACTCAATTAAAATTAGAAACTATAATTGAGGAGTTGAATGGAATATGGGCATAACTAATGTTTTGTCCTTTATCCGTTCAATGCATTTTTGGACTCGCCATTTTGTAGTTGGTCAGCCTGAAAAGTTTTCGTTTCGATATCTCGATTACAAGGTCAGCTGCTAATTGTATCACTTAAAATAAACTGCAATGTTATGCATTTTGTTATGTCTCAAAACGTATATATTTTTTAATTGTTCCCATATTCCATTCAACTCATCAGTTATAAACAAGAATGAGATGCACAGAGAAATCTAACATAGGCTCAATTCTGGAAATGCATATTATTATACATAACAGGGACTCCTGTCGTCCCAACTTCTCTAAAAAAAAACTGAAGATATATAAAATTGTTGTTCTTCCAGTTATAATATATGGATGCGAAACATGGAATCTTACTTTAAGGGAAGAGAAAATATTAATGAGTATTTGAGAATAAAGTTCTTAGGAAAATGTTTGAACCAGAGAGAAATGAACAGACAGGCGAATGGAGATGACTAGAAAACTTATAGGAAGCCAGATATAATAACAGCTAATCTCGTAGACTGCGATAGGGCAGGACATGTGGCACGAACGCGGAGCGAAAGAGGTTCATGGAAGCATCATGTGGGAAAACCAGAGGGAAACATTCCAATTGGTAGATCAAGCATGAGGTGGGAGAATAAGGTTAATCTTGATTTGAGGAAAGTAGATTATACAAGGGATGATTGAAAAAACATTAGTTCAAGATAGGGATGAATGGAGAGCTTATTTCCGCGCGACCTTGAACGTATGGGTTCGATAGCCGCCAGTGAGTTAGTTAGAATGGAATTTCTGTTGAGACCGAAATATGTCAAGAATGACCTAACTTTGTGAAGGCAAGAAGATGAAAATTGTACAAATGTATTACCTCACTCTGTACATGATATACAGAGTGAAAGAATGAAGTAATTAGCTTGCAGTACTTGAGCAAGTGTCCTGCGAGAAATGAATGAGGCGCAGTTTAATTTGCGGCAGGTAGTGCGGTGTGAAGTGTGTTAACACAAGTTGGTGTAAAACTACAAGTCCAGTCCATCAGGAAACCCTCAGTAATTTCATACTTTTAACTTCTGAACCGCAGGTTCTGCACTTGTAGATTACATCCCCCCTTTAATCAGTTTAATGACGTCATCTTGTTACATCTGTGCACTTCTTCGTCGTGCACATACCAACTAGAAAGAAGTAATAATAATAATAATAATAATAATAATAATAATAATAATAATAATAATAATAATATAATAACAAGACAATTAATAATAATAATAATCATAACAATACAATTAATAATAATAATAATAATAATAATAATAATAATAATAATAATAATAATAATAATAATAATAATAATATTAACAGTGAGCAAGAAGGAAAAATACGTTATTCTGATAGTAGTTTTTCTCCTGAATTAAAATGATACCGGTTTTTCTCCATCACGCAAGGTTTCCGAGAGACAGGCATTTATAATTTCAAACATTTTAATATTTTCTACATTCGTAACTACACAATATTCGAACATTCGGACTCGCCTAGAAAGTAAGAAATGACGATTTTCTGCTATATTTCTTCTGTGGAGCATCCCTCTTGATGGTCCAACAATAATCGGCCAGCATAAAATTAAGATTCCATTTGCCTTGATATCTCTTTTCCAATAGCTGAAATCATTTGAATTAGCTCATATGGTTTTATTTTACAATGGACAAATGGACGAGAAAAAGTTTATTAAAAAAATAATTATTTAAATCCATTAATTGAAATTGAAATAAAAAAACTGTGGGTGATGGAGAAATTCCGAATATATATTTGAAAACACGATAAACAACTGTATTAAGTACAACTATTGGTACTCATGAGACAAAAATCATGTTGACCAGTGTTATCGGAATATCAACATAATTTCTAGAATTTTTGAGAACGTATTTAAGAATTCATGCTTTCCGACGAGCTGACGATATAATCTAAAATTTTTTAAAAATTTTCTCAAGGACTACAAATTATGAAATGAAGTGTTAATTATCCGATTATTGGGAATATATATATTATCTATCAAGTATTACTTTCTATATATCTATATATTCGTCTATTTGTATATTTATATGTCTATATGTTTACGCATATACGCCCTATTAAGTATATATGTAGAGTGGATATAAACAAATGCAACATTTAAATGAGTTGATGTCAGTTGTTATGAACACATAGTCTTTTATATAGATTTTAAATTGTTTTATAGATTATTTTAATTAATCAAGCAAAGTCTTTTTAAATAGAGTTTAGACATGATATAGTTCAGAGCAAAGTTTTGCTTAGCTAACTGTAAAAATCCCTACATTTAGTTTATTGGAATGTTAGTGAGTACAGTTAGGGTAACTAGAGGTCAAATTGAGTATATAACCCTGGTGTAGTGAGGGTCTCGGTCTGTTGATGTGTGACAACCAGAGGTGTTGATGGGTGAGTAAGCTACCGTTTTTCTTAATATGTATTCTGGACTTTAGAAATCTAATCAAGTACAATTAACTATTTTGACATTAAATTTTCAAGGGATATAACATTTTTAAACATGTAGATTAGGGTAGATTTATAACTTCCACAACTCCGACTCTCTCAAACCCCAGAAAGTACAGTAGTTTTTAATATAGGCTTAGATTAGGTATTTAGGGCTAGAATACTTAGGGATTCTAATTATTTATACTTTAGTAATAAAATAGTTTAAAATAAGACTCCATCTGTTTATCTCAAAACATGTAAACTGTACATCCTCATACTAACGCTCCGCTAGATAAACACGCTACCAGATTTTCCAAGTCCCGAAGGTCCATTAAGCCTAAGAAATCCAGCTGGGGTCATAATATCAGTATTTTTTATTATTTAAAAGGTAGAAAATAATAGTTGCATTTGTTTTCCCCACTCTATAGGCAACCTGAATCAAATGTCTGCTTCTGTCAATTTAAGTTCAAAATAAAAGCCGCACTAACATAAATAAAACAATAGAAGCGCTGTGAATGGGGACATAGACGTGAAGCACTTGAAAGTTTGGGACATTTGTCAGCAGGTAGCGCGCGGGATAACTGAAATATCCGCGCCATAACGTGCGGTAATGGAACACATAAATCACTTATAAAGAAGGAATAGAGCCATATCGGTCTAACTTAGGTTTCAAGAATGTTGCAGTGCTCTTCTACAAATACAGGGTGTTGCATCCACTTTCTAGCAAACTTTACTTTGTTTAATAAGTCAAATGGAACAACTTGAGTTTCTAAATCCGAAATTATGGTGAGAATGCTGTCGCGGGGCCGGCTCTTTCCACGAGCTAAGCCGATATATTTGTAGTAGTAGGACTTTATTAGACAAAAAGTAAGATATTTACAATATTATTTACAAATATGGGTCGCACGTGCAGTAAGCCGTACGTGCTGTTGACAGTCCGTTACAATTAAACAATAATTGGTAATAGTATGAAGAAAAACAAAAAAGTAAACAACATTACAATTACATAAAGAAAACACAATAATATTACAATTACATAATAATACAATTACATTATACATTAATTAAGTTATGTAGAATTATTAAGAATTAATGGTATTACATTTTGATAACATATATTTATTCATGAATTAGTGTTCTTTTTTTCCGCGTTTTGTTCAGAAATTTTCCCAAGTAGGCCTATATCCAATTTTCTGGTAACTAAATTAGTATGGTTCAAATTCTTCACTGTTGGGGGACAGCGCCTAAATCTCTGTTAAGGGAAAACATTGGCTTACAAGATATTATACAGAGGATGATTGAAAGACATTAATTCAGGATAGGGAAGTATGGAGAGCATTTGTCTATGCAACATGAACCATGAACGATGGTGCCAGTAAATCAGTTAGTCTATAATTAGTCTGGAATTGTGATTGTACTTACTTACTTAATCACTGGCACTATCGAACCCGTAGGTTCATGGCCGCACGGACATACATCCCTATCCTGAGATAATGCTTTCCAATCATTCCCTGTATAATCTGCTTCCCTCAAATCATAGTTAATGTTATTCTCCCACCTAATTCTTGGTCTACCAACTGGGCGTTTTCCCTCTGGCTTTCCTACAAGAACCTACCATGCACGTCTCCCATTCCCCGTACGTGCAACATGGCCTGCCCATCGCAGTCTACGAGACTTAACTGTTCTTATTATATCTGGTTTCCTATAAAGACCATGTAGTTCATTGTTATGTAGTCTTCTCCATTCACCTGTCTGTTCATCTCTCTTTGGTCCAAAAATTTTCCTAACTACTTTATTCTCAAATACTTGTAATCTTCCTTCCTCTCTTAAAGTAAGAGTCCATGCTTCGCACCCATATTATATAACTGGTAGAATAATAGTTTTATATATTTTCAGTTTAACGTTTTTTGAAAGGAGTTGGGACATCAAGAGTCTGCAATGCATAATAGCACGCATTTCCAGAATTGAGCCTATGTTTAATTTCTTTGTGCATCTCATTCCTACTTGTGATTATTGTTCCTAGGTATTTGAATTCAGCCAATTCCTCAAAATTTTCCTCATTTGTCATTAGCTGTCCATTTCCATTATTTAATGAATTTCTACGTGTGACCATATATTTAGTTTTATTGATATTTACTTCCAGTCCTAATTTCTTAGTGTTACTCAATAGTGTGTGCGTGTTGGCCTTTAGTATCTCCTTGCTATCGGCCAACACTACTACATCATCAGCATAAACTAACAGCTTATTAATACCATTGAGTTGTAAGCCTTCCTCATTCTCTAAAGATTTAATGGCATGCTCTAGTACAAAATTAAATAGTAGAGGAGATAGTGCATCTCCTTGCTTCAACCCATTCTGGATTACAAAAGTCTCTGAACACTGTTTGCCTACACGCACCTTACTCTCTGTGCCATTTAGACACATTCGTATAAGTCTAATTAACTTTTTAGGAATTCCGAACTCCAACAGGATACTATATAAGGAATTGTGATTGTTCTATGTATTATTAAAAAAATATAAAAGAATGGACTTGTTTGTGCGGAATGAGAGCACAGTAGAAACGCAGTATGGAAGTTGGGATAAACAAAAACATAGCGCTATCTTATGGGAGAGAAAGATGTGATGGCTGGACGGTACATTTGTCGGCGGAAAGTGATTTTTACCAAGCACTTGCTGAGTTGGCATTTCCTTGCACAGTGATGACGTCACAGTCATGCTTTAGTGGCGAATAAAACTTTCCCATGTTTATGTTGTCAATCACCATAAAAGTCCGTCCTCTTTGTGCAAAAACTACTGCACTTGCGCCCAAATGCTAGGCCATGTAGATAACACCACACATATATCTGCATTCCTTCAAAGTGCTGACCTCATCCTAACCTTTCTGGATTGTAGTTACAAAATAATAATAATAATAATAATAATAATAATAATAATAATAATAATAATAATAATAATAATAATAATAATAATAATAATAATAATAATAATAATAATAATAATAATATTCTTCTACTACAAGGTTTAGGCTATGCAGCCTGTTCTGGCGGAGTTAAAAGTGGAGTCCATCTTCTGCGTGGTCGGCCAACATCTCTTGTTCCTCTGGGATTGTACAGGAAGGTTATTTTTGGTATTCTTTCGTTGTTAATTCTCATTAAGTGTTCTGTCCATTTCTTATTATTTTCGCTGATTTTATCTTCAATTTTATATATATTTAATTATTCTCGTATAGTTTCATTCCTTATTCTATCCGCTCTTGTGCATCCTTTCACATTACGTAAAAACAGCATTTCCGCAGTCTGTATCCTGCTTTTATCCCTTAATTTCATTATCCAAATTTCACTTCCATACAACAACAAAGGAACAGCCATTGTTTTATATAATTTAAGTTTCGTATCTTTTCTTGTTTTCCGACCTAAGGTTCTTTTTATGGTTCCAGAAATAGCCTGAAATTTACTTACTTTATTTTCTATATCTTTATTTTCTCTGTAAGTTATATCACATCCTAAATGTTGGAAATGTGATACTTGTCCTATTATTTTGTTATCCAGTACAATTTTTGATCTAATTCCATATTTACCAATAAATGCCATTACTTTTGACTTATCTATAATAATAATAATAATAATAATAATAATAATAATAATAATAATAATAATAATAATAATAATAATAATAATAATAATAATAATAATAATAATAATAATAATAATAATAATAATAATAATAATAATAGTAACAGCGATTTTAATATGTTTTTTAATTTATCTACAATACAGTAGATTTCCGTCACCCTCAAGAAATGGCAGTTGTATCGGTCCTGAACATCCTCATAAGTAAGTCCCAGTTCACTCATACTTCTTCTCACATCACCCATCCAACCTTCTTTAGGTTTTCCCTTTCATCTTTTCCTATATATTCTCCACTCCAAAATCTTCTTTGGGATTCTACCGGAAGTGATCCTTTTGAGATGTCTTAATTGTCTCTCTTCAATTATCTGTAATACATTTCGTTCAACAATCATAATTTTCCTAATTTAAACGTTTTATAATTTTTTTCTTATCTGGACTTCCGCGTTGATCTACTGTTCTGGAAAAGAGAATAATAATAATAATAATAATAATAATAATAATAATAATAATAATAATAATTATAATTATAATCATAATCATAATATTCATATGTCTCTAAAATCGTTCAGCCATGAGTGGAGAAAGCGTGCTCCCTTACGGACGTTCTTAACCATTGTAATTCAGTTATGCTCATTTACTTATAGACAATAATGATAATAATAATAATAATAATAATAATAATAATAATAATAATAATAATAATACTTACTTACAGGCACTATCGAACCCGTAGGTTCATGGCCGCGCGGACATAAGCTCTCCATACATCCCTATCCTGAGGTAATGCTTTCCAATCATTCCTTGTGTAATCTACTTCCCGCAAATCATAGTTAATGTTATTCTCCCACCTCATTCTTGGTCTACCAAATAATAATAATAATAATAATAATAATAATAACAATAATGATAATAATAACTTATTCTTTATTATTATTATTATTATTATTTACCTTGCATTTCTGTTAATTATTAATATCTGTACCATTTTATCCTGTTGAAATCGAAGAGAAAACTTACGAACTTAACTCCATCAGGTAAACTAGACGATTACTTAATTATTATCATTATTATTATTCTTATTATCACTATTATTATTGTTATTATTATTATTATTATTATTATTATTACTAATGTCAGCGAGTGATAAATAGTTAGCTTCGTACCTCCGAATAAACATAGGCCTATATTAGCACCATCTATAATATTTTGATGGAAAATGAGGCGTACTATTTAATTTTGATCAGAGCCTTTAATTTAGGCTTGTCTTTCTTTCACGAGAACGAAAATATTAAAACTCGGAACGCACGGCTTAATTTCCCTCCCGTTGTCTCTTGAATTTTTCCATCCTAAAAAAGAACCGTTGTTTCGACTGGGTTTGAACCTGCGACTGTTGGGACCAGATTGAAGCTACTTAACCCCTAGACCACTGAGGCTAGTAACTAATTCACTGGCAGTATCGAATCCATAGAGTCATAGCCCCTCAAACATATGCACCCATATCACTATTCTGAGAAGTTTTGTAATTATCCCCTGCATAATTTACCTCCCTCAAATCATGATTGTTATTCTTCCACCTCATTAGTGACCTATCTAGTCGGAGCTTTCCATGTTCCTCTTTGTCATTCGTACCACATGTCCTGCACATCACAATCTACGACATTTAAGTATTTTATTACTTTGGCATCGGAAACATAATTATATTAATACCAAAGTTTAATTATATAACAGGAACATTAAAAAGAACTTTGAAAAATAAAGCCAGGAAAGACTCTATAATGAAATTATACAAGACAATCGCAGTACCTAGTATTACTTATGGATCCGAAACATGGACAGTGACAACACAACAATCAGCCAGAATACAAGCTGCTGAAATGAAATTACTCAAACCAATAGCAGGATATCAAAGAACAGACAAAAAACATAACACAAAAATAAGACAACTAAAAGTAGAGGAATTAAACACAACAAAAGTGAAATACAGAACAAACTGGGAAGAACACTTGACAAGGATGACTGAGAATAGAATACCAAAAGCAGCATACAGCTATTCACCACGAGGAGGAAGAAGTATGGGAAGACCAAAGAAAAGATGGAAACAGCAGCAATTTGGAGCCGGAACAGGCTAGTAAATAAGCCTAAACCGTGATGAAGAACCGTGGCATCCGATAAAGATCATGTAATTCACTATTATGGAGTCTTCTCCATTGACTTGTTTGTCTCTCTCTTTAGTCCAAAAATGTTCTTAAGAATTTCATTCTCAAATCCTCGTAATATTTTTTTCCGCCCGTAGAGTAAATAGTCCATGTTTCGTACCCTTATAATAATAATAATAATAATAATAATAATAATAATAATAATAATAAGAATAATAATAATAATAATAATAATAATATATAATAATAATAATAATAATAATTAATAATAATAATAATAATAATAATAATAATAATAATAATAATAATAATAATAATAATAATAATAATAATAATAATAATACTTTATTTATTCTGGCAGAGTTAAGGACATAAAGCCCTCTCTTCCACTCAACCAGCACAAATACAAATAAATATTCGACAAATATAGATATACACTATACTAATTATAAACAGTTAAAGATACAATAAATGTAGCAATGTAAATGTCATGTACAAACAACATTTTATAGGGTAATAACAATAATGATACGATAATAATAATAATAATAATAATAATAATAATAATAATAATAATAATAATAATAATAATAATAATATAAAATATGATACATTTAACGGGAAACACCAATTATATATATATCTTACACTGGATAATAATGAAGTCGAGTTTAGAGCAAATATAAATTTAGATTTTTTTAAAAGATGCCAAATGTCCGGCAGCCCCTTATTTCTTGTGGTAGGGAATTCCAGTTGCGAGAAGTGGAGATGGTATTACTGGAAGAATAAAATTTCGTACATTTTCGATTTAACGCTGTTTTTTAGAAAATCTGGGACGACACGAGTCCCTGTAATATGCAACATCATGCATTTCCAGAACTGATGTTGATACATAAACTAATTAGGCCTAATATATGAAAATACATTTTTCTTAATTTTATTAAGATGGAAATTTTATTTTTATACTCAAAGGCTATTATAATAATGAAGGTAAATATATTATCTTTAGGCATATATTATGTATAATTCTTCTATACGTGTGTTTGTCATACTACCCCTATACAACTGGACCGACTTTGAGGAAATGTTTTGTTTGCTTTACTGGGATCCTGGATGGTTTAAATTCACAATTTGACCTTCTAAAACCATGAGGTGTAGCAGTTCACCTGAAGCGAAAATTTAAAATCGCTCTAGCGGTCACATTTCTTGATGTTCACAATTATACTCAGTATATCGTATTAAAATAAACCGAGCTAGGTATTGTCCAAAAATGAGCGAAATCTGACGCAATTAGAAGTGGAAATTTAGTTGAAATCCGAAATTAAAAAGTGCCTAAACTACTGGATTGATTTTAATAAAATTTTTTGTGTGTGTTTGAGTGGATCGCGGGATGGTTTAGATTCACAATTGCACTCTCTAAAACCATTAGGTGTAGGAGTTCACCTGAAGTGAAAATTTAAAATCGCTTTAGCAATGAAACTTTTCCATGTTTCTCAATGGAACTCAGTGTATCATATTAAAATTAACAGAGGTAAGAAATTATTATTAAATATGAGCGAAATACGACAATTAGAAATGGAGGTCTTTCTGAAATCCGAAATTGAAAACTGACTAGCAACCGCCATGTTTGGTTCGTCTCAACGTATGCCATATGATTTAATTAAGCTCTGATATTTAATCTATTTAGGCGTAGCAATGCACGCTGGGTATTAACTTACTAACTAACTAACTCACTGGCACTATTGAACACGTAGTTTCATGGCCGTGTGGACATAAGCTCTCCATACATCCCTATCCTCAGCTAATGCTTTCCAATCATCCCCTGTATAATCTACTTCCTTCAAATCATAGTTAATGTTATTCTCCCAACTCATTCTTGGTCTACCAACTGGGCGTTTTCCCTCTGGTTTTCCTACAAGAAGCTTCCATGCATGTATTTCATTCCCCATTCGTGCCACATACCCTGTCCATCGCAGTCTACGAGACTTAACTGTTCTTATTATATCTGGCTTCCTATAAAGACAATGTAGTTCATTGTTATGTAGTGTTCTCCATTCGCCTGTCTTCATCTCTCTTTGGTCCAAAAATTGTTATAAGAACTTTATTCTCAAATACTCGTAATCTTCTTTCCTCCCTTAAAGTAAGAGTCCATGTTTCGCATCCATATAATACAACTTGTAGAATAATAGTTTTATATATTTTCAGTTTAACGTTTTTTGAAAGGAGTTGGGAGGTCAAGAGTCTCTGTAATGCATAATAGCACGCATTTCCAGAATTGAGCGTATGTTTAATTTCTTTGTGCATCTCATTCCTATTTGTGATTATTGTTCCTAGGTATTTGAATTCAGCCACTTTCTCAAAGTTCCCCTCATTTGTCATTAGCTGTCCATTTCCATCGTATAATGTATTTCTACGTGTGACCATATATTCAGTTTTATTAATATTTACTTCCAGTCCCAATTTCTTAGTGTTAGCTGGGTATTAGCTAGTTTTATTATAAAGTATTATACTTTTAGTCTATTTCCAGCTGAGATATATTTTGTTGGAAAGTATGATATTAAATCTTGTTGTGAACGAATTTTCCAGTAAGATTGACTCAGTGAAGGAAATTTCAATAAAAAAGCAGGAGATTATATTTATGCGAGGAACAAGTAACAAAGTATCACTTCTTCTTCTACAATATTACTTTGAATTTTATTACGGTCTTTCATCAAGAATAAACTGTTCGTTTTTTAATCTGATAGGGTGCGATGTCTATTGGTACATTGCTCAGTTATTAATTTTATTATAACAAGTAACACCACCTCCTGTAATATTCTATTTTGTACTAGAGCATGCCATCAAATCTGAAGACGATGAAGAATGCCTAAAACTCAATGGTTTATGCTGTTAGTTTATGCTGACAAAATTTAACTCATGCCCCAAATGGGAGTCAATGACCAATCACGTTTCAATGAATTTTATTTTCCAACCAACCATAGTCGTGTTTCATCTCACTATTTATCGAATTCTGTTTACCAAAATAAAGAAAGCTGCTACTTTTTAATATTCTGATGAAGTCAGAGCATTAATTTGCAGTGACTGACTATCCAACAAATACGTTGAATATAGCAAATAGTGAACAGGTTCCTTCGAACTACACATTTGATAATTGTGTGTTCAATAATTGTGTTTTTAAATAATGATTTTACTGAGTTGTTTCCTAAAAACTTAATTAATAACCTATAATGCTGATTATTTTTTATTATATACAACTTTCCTCATTATAGGATTGCCTCAAGGACAACATAAAATTAATTTTTGGAATTAATGAAATACATTTTGTAAATACATTTAAAAAAATCAAATTGTAGGCCTAATTGAAGTATAAATACTATGAAGTAGAAATTTTGTAAATTTGGTTTCTTAAAAGTTGGTATTTATCTTTGTAATAGTCAATTGTTGGCTCATATATGGCTTTCCTTTCAGAGTCAACTTCCTCAAGTTTGATGTGATTCATTTTTTCTCCTCTAGGGGCGTTCTTACAATATTCCGATCTTAGTGAATTATCGCTGATCGCGATCCTATTTGGCAATAAATAATATGATAAAGTTGTAGTGAATATACATGACCACACATTTCTAATTTGTTTTCATAAATCGCCGTTTACATTATATATATATTTTTTCTTTAAATACAGGTAAATATATTTAAATAGTGGGGCATGCCGTAGCGTTGTGGTCAAGGCACTGCGCTACGTGTCGGAAGGTCGAGGGTTCAAGTCCAGGTGGCGTCAGAATTTTTAAACTGACCCAAACCTTCTGGCGGCACTATGGCCCTAGGGTCGGCTCAGCCTCTAACGGAAATGAGTACCAGACGCTTGTTCTGGGGGTAAAGGCGGCCGTCACGCAGAGCTGACAACCCGGCTGACATGAAGTGCCGATTGTTTAGAAAAAGTGGGAGCCTTAACCTCCTACTACCCGAAGGGCCTCCCGAGGCCAGTAGTGGGATTACTTTACTTTTTTTGTATTTAAATAATGATTTATGAGTAAACAGCTTAATTTTATTCGTTAAATAGTCCTAACAAATGCCAGTCTTCATTTCAAAATTCTGTAGATAAATTGGAAATCAATCGTGACATTACTTATGATGATATGGTATTAATGAGAGATAGCGCGGAGATACTAAGGGCCAACACGTATAATCTATTTTATAACACTAATTATTGGGACTGATGTTCACATATACAAAAATACATAATGTAATTGGACAAATTAGGGATATTTTGAAGAAGTGTCTGAATTGAAATACCTAGAAACGATAATTACAAATAGGAATTTGCACAAATAACACTGAGCAACAAAAAATAAACTTTTTTCTTGTCTCAGAAAGAACAATATGTGATTCTGATAGTAAGTTTTCTCCTGATTTCAAATATGACATCGGTTTCCCCATCACGCAAGGTTTCCGAGAGACAGGCATTTATAATTTCAAACACTTTAATATTTTCTACATTCGTAACTACACAATATTCGAACATTCGGACTCACCTAGAAAGTAAGAAATTACAATTTTCTGCTATATTTCGCCTGTGGAGCGTCCCTCATGATGGCCCAACAATAATCGGCCAGGATATTAGGATTCCATTTGTTTTGATATATCTTTTCCATAGCTGAAATCATTTGAGTTAGCTCATTTGGATTTATTTTACAATGGACAAATGGACGAAAAACGTTTATTAAAGAATAATTATTTAAATCCATTAATTGAAATTGAAATAAAAAAAACTGTGGGTGATGGAGAAATTCCGAATACATATTTGAAACGACGATAAAAAACTGCATTAAGTACAACTATTGGTACTCATGAGACAAAAATCATGTTAACAAGTGTTATTAATTATATACTCAATTCTGTAAAGGCTTGATAGTATGCATTACAGGGACTATTTTCGTCTCAAATTATCTCAAAAAAAGTTAAAGCGAAATTATATAAAACTGTTATTCTACCAGTTATATTATATGTATGCAAAAGATAGATTCTTACTTTAAGTGAGGCGAAAATATTACGAGTATTTGAGAATAAAGTTCTTAGGAAAATGTTTGAACCAAACAGAGATGAACAGACAGGCAAATGGAGAAGACTTCCTAACAGAGAGATATATCATCTTCATACAAAACCAGGTATAATAAGAACAGTTAAGTCTCGTAGACTGCAAAGGGCAGGACGTGTGGCACGAAAGGCGAACATGTAAGCTTCTTGCAAGAAAACGAGAGGGCAAACGTCCAGTTGGTAGACCAAGATTGAGACGGGATAATAACATTAACCATAATTGGAGGTAAGTAGATTATACAGGGGATGATTGGAAAATATTAGCTTAGGATAGGGATGTGCGGAGAGCTTATGTCCGCGTGTCCATGCACTTATGGGTTGTATAGTGCCAATGAGTTATTGGAACTCTCTGTATATACAGATGAAAACGGATTATGAGGGTGTGTGTGTGTGTGTGTGTGTGTGATATAGAAACAGGTAGAACGTAGGAAAGAGCAAAGAGGTGCACTTGGCTGATATCACAGGTGTGTGAGATAGTTCTGGGATATGAACTATAACTTTGTATAGCGCACATTTACCCTAAACTGGCATCTAGCCCCATTTCACCTTGAACTCCCTGCTGCTGTGCTCTGGCGCACAAGATTGGATTCCAGTATCCACTGCGTCGTTCAACTGAGCAAATAATCTTAAAAAAAAACTTTTATGAAGCGGAGAAACCTCTAAGTTTGAGCTTGTTAGCGATAAATACAAAATCTATAGATGTCACTGCATATTGTAATATGTTCCAGAATCTTCCGCATTTTTACTATTGAAGTTAAATAAAAAATAATGTTTGTCAAAAGAAAAATCTGTTTATATGAAAATTCATTTACCTACATCAGTTATCATATATGGAGCACAAACTTGGGCTGATTCAATAAAAGATAGACAAATAATAAGAACATATGAAATGAAAGTCTTAAAAACTATTCAGGGGAAAATATTATTTGATAAAATACACAACACAGAAATTAGGAACAAATGTCATATTCAAGACATAACCAAATTTATTATAGATAGAAGAAAATATTGGAAGGGTCATATAGAAAGAATGGAAGACAACCGATGGCAAAAAGAGCTACAGAAGATAGACCAATGGACGGGAGAAGAACAAGAGGAAGACCAGCCAAGAGATGGATAGACAGTCAATGCACATCCAATACGTCTTCCTCCGAGGAGTGATTTGGGAAATAAGTAGGATGAAAATCCTACAAATTATGAATAAGAAGATGAATAATAATAATAAGAATTTATTTAGATATGCCATCTGTCGCTATATCTATAGCCAAACGTTTCATTTTACTTTCTTCAGTTCTAATTTCGGAGAAATTCATTTCTATCATTCAAATGGTATTCTGAATTATATTAAATAAAGCAATTTTATAGGCAATGGTAAATAAAAATCAGAGAGAAAAATATGCACATGAGCCGGGATTTCAACTCAAGGTCACCAGTTTTATGCGCTGGAGCTCTATCTTCGAGCTACTTAGGCAAATCTTCTCGGAGCAAGCACAGATTTTCCTTCCTTTAACTGCTGTAATCAGTAAAACTTGTGTTCTAACCAAATCACTGGCACTATCGAACCCGAGTTTCATGGCCGCGCGGACATACGCTCTCCATACATCCCTATCCTGAGCTAATGTTTTCCAATCATTCCCTGTATGATCTACTTCCCTCAAATCATAGTTAATGTTATTCTCCCACCTCATTTTTGGTCTACCAACTGGGCGTTTTCCCTCTGACTTTCCTACAAGAAGCTTCATGCAAGTCTTTCATTCCCCATACGTGCAACATGTCCTGCCCATCGCAGTCTACGAGACTTAACTGTTCTTATTATATCTGGCTTCCTATAAAGACCATGTAGTTCATTGTTATATAGTCTTCTCCATTCACCTGTCTGTTCATCTCTCTTTGGTCCAAAAATTTTCCTAAGTACTTTATTCTCAAATACTTGTAATCTCCTTTCCTCCCTTAAAGTAAGAGTCCATGTTTCGCACCCATATAATATAACTAGTTTAATATCAGTTTATTAATATATACATATATATATATATATGTTAGATAAGAAAAATAAATGCCTGGACGGGATACCCGGATCTCCGAGTCTGTACCTCAGCGTGATATCCATTACACTACCAGGCGAATCCAATCCAAACACTTTTTTTTTCTTATATATGTATTATATTCTCCATTATTACTAGATGTCGCGAGAACTCTGTCTTCACTGCCATCTAGTAGCTGACTATAACAAGTAAGCAAATTAAAGAGAATAATTTTTACCTTATAGCAGTGACGCTTTATCGATGTTATAATTAAATGTTTAACATTGAGTAATGCAAGCTTAATATGGTAGATAAGAGAAATAAATGCCTGGACGGGATTCGAACCCGGATCTCTGAGTCTGTACCTCAGCGTGATATCCATTACACCACCAGGCGAATCCAATCCAAACACTTATTTTTCTTATATATGTATTATATTCTCCATTATTACTAGATGTCGCGAGAACTCTGTCTTCACTGCCATCTAGTAGCTGACTATAACAAGTAAGCAAATTAAAGAGAATAATTTTTACCTTATAGCAGTGACGCTTTATCGATGTTATAATTAAATGTTTAACATTGAGTAATGCAAGCTTAATATGGTAGATAAGAGAAATAAATGCCTGGACGGGATTCGAACCCGGATCTCTGAGTCTGTACCTCAGCGTGATATCCATTACACCACCAGGCGAATCCAATCCAAACACTTATTTTTCTTATATATGTATTATATTCTCCATTATTACTAGATGTCGCGAGAACACTGTCTTCACTGCCATCTAGTAGCTGACTATAACAAGTAAGCAAATTAAAGAGAATAATTTTTACCTTATAGCAGTGACGCTTTATCGATGTTATAATTAAATGTTTAACATTGAGTAATGCAAGCTTAATATGGTAGATAAGAGAAATAAATGCCTGGACGGGATTCGAACCCGGATCTCTGAGTCTGTACCTCAGCGTGATATCCATTACACCACCAGGCGAATCCAATCCAAACACTTATTTTTCTTATATATGTATTATATTCTCGCGACATCTACTAATAATGGAGAATATAATACATATATAAGAAAAATAAGTGTTTGAATTGGATTCGCCTGGTTGTGTAATGGATATCACACTGAGGTACAGACTCAGAGATCCGGGTTCGAATCCCGTCCAGGCATTTATTTTTCTTATCATACCATATTAAGCTTGCATTGCTCAATGTTAAACATTTAATTATAACATATATATATCATCATCATCATCATGAACAAATTCGTTTTAGGCCATGTGGCCTGTACAGTAAACCTAGCGAAGATGGTCTTGATCTTTCCACCGATGTTTTGGTCTTCCTTGGTCCCTATGTCCATTTGGGGTATATTTGAATGCCAATTTTGGAAGTCTATTTCTTGCCATTCTTCTCAGATAATTTTTCCATTCTTGTTGGTATCTTTGGATATCTTCATTTAAACTTGCTACTCCAAGTTTTCCTCTGATAGTAGTGTTCCTTTGGTGATCCAGTCTATTAACTCCTAACAATGATCGTAAGAAGCGCATTTGGCTTACTTGAAGTTTATGAGAGTTTCTTTTATTTAAATCCAAATTTCACTTCCGTATTTTAGAGCAGCTTTTGATGTGACGTTATGTAACCTTAGTTTTGTCTCTGTCCTCATCTGTTTACCAAAATGTCTTCGTATTACCCCATTCATTTTATTATATTTTTGCAATTTTGAATCAATGTCACTCTTATACTCTGCAAATACACTTCCTAAGTAAGAGAAATCTGACACTTGTTCTATAATTTTTCCATCAATCTCAATTTTCACCCGTTGTATGTTTTTTCCACACATTGCCATTGTTTTGGATTTTGATGTGGAAATTTTCATATTATATTTGCTGGCAATTTTGAATAACTGATATGCTGCTATTTGTAAGCTATCTTCGGAATCTGATAATATTATTTGATCATCAGCATATAATATTGTTTGAATTATTTATTCCTAGTTATTGAAATTCCACTGGTTACTTTTGTTTCCATTCTTGCACTATTCTGTTAATATATATATTAAATAAGAGTGGAGATAGTCCACATCCTTGTCGAACACCTTTGCTTGTGTTTATGTGTTCTGTTATTTCTCCATCTGGTAATTTAATTTTGATTTTAGAATTTGATATAAGCTTTGTATGGCTCGTATTACATGTGAGTGTATATGTTCTTCATGCAGTATCTGCCAAAGTTTTTCTCGGTTTACATTATCATATGCCTTTTCATAATCTATAAATAGTATGTACAGTGGGAGATTAAATTCTCTCCTTTTTTCCATAATTTGTTGCAGGGTAAATATTGCATCTATAGTGCTCCTCCCTTTTCTAAATCCACATTGTTCTTCTTCCAAAAATGTTTCAGTACTTACTGATAACTTATTTTTAATTATGTTGGCATATAATTTAGATGCAGTTGGGAGTAAGGTAATGCCTCGGTAGTTATCACATTTGTTTTTCTGACCTTTTTTATGTATATTAATTACTAGACCCGTTTCCCAATCCGTTGGAATATTAAGACAATGCCAAATATTGTTAAAAAGTTCTAGTAGTTTCTCTTTCAAGGCAGTTCCTCCATACTTAAAAAGTTCTAAATTTAAATCATCTAAACCTGGACTTTTCCTGTTCTTGGCCTTCTTTAAAACTTCTTCTAGTTCGTCCATTGTTATGTCTGGTTTTTCTATTTCATTTTCACAAGTCAAATTAGAAGTAATTTTTTCGGTGTGAGTGTTCGGTTCTGACCAAAGATTTTTGTAGTAAGTAATCCAGTCTTGTTTTGGTATCAGATTAACATTAATTTTGTCTTTTGTTTCCATCTGTAATTTTTTGAATATTTTAAATCCCTGTCTTTGTGCTCCTGTAATATCACGTTCTAAGGATTTTACAAATTTATCCCAATCATCCCTTCTGTATTTTCTAGACAATTTACGAACCTTAGCTCTGAGTTTTTTATATTCTGTATAATGTTCCTCTTGTTTAGTTTGTAAATACACTTTATAGGCTTTTTTCTTTTGTTCAATATTTTCTTTTAATTCGGGATTCCAAGTTCGTAATCTCTTTTTGTTTTTGATTTGTTTATATCCGAGACTCTCATATGCTGCTTCCATGATTGCTTGTTTTAGATTTATCCAGTCCTCTTCAATATCGCCCGTGCTTGTTTTAAGTTTATTCTTTATTCTAGTTTGATATAATATATATATATATATATATATATATATGGTATGATAAGAAAAATAAATGCCTGGACGGGATTCGAACCCGGATCTCTGATATATATATATATTTATTTATTTATTGATCTCCAATTTGATATCCCTCAATTTCCTTACTGTGCCCAAAAGTCTCACTAATTTTCTATATGCCTATATAGCAATAATTTTGTTCAGTTCAATTAATTTAAAAGATACGATCTGTAGGTCTCTGATATTGAAATACACTATGAACCTCCTGGGTATACCCATATTTCTAACATGTACTTTTTTTTAAAAAACCTGTAGACTAGAAAGAAACTTTTTACAACTTCAATGTTTTTGGCACCCTTTATAATCGCGTGAAGTGCTCTGGAAGCGTCTTCCCCTCAATGGTTCAGTGGGTCAGTGTTTATTTTGTTCGCTGCAAGCACTGGTAAGTCTCTAGAATCTAGATATTCTCTAGATTTGCACTTGGAAATGTCAGACGTTAGTTGACAGAAATAAAACAAGATGGAGTTGCTATCTGCTGAACAAATTTACAGAGAATAGTTGAAGGTAGAGGAGGCTTCCTGTGTGACGTAACTTCCAAAGTCAGATAAAAAGACAAATTCAAACAGAACTAGACTTAAATTATTACTGCTGAGTCAAACATATTTCTTTGCAAGTGAAACTTACGCTATTCATTCCACGTCGCAGTTATAAGGTGTTCCATAACTTCGGTTCAAGCAATCACATAAAGGGGCTTATAGAGTATCAAAGTAAAGTGATCCCACTACAGGCCTCAGGAGGCCCTTGGGGTAGTAAGATATTAAGGCTCCCACTTTTCTGGACAATCAGCACTTGAAGTCAGCCGGGTTGTCAGCCCTGCGTGACGGCCGCCTTTACCCCTAGAAAAAGCGTCTGATACTCATTTCCGTTAGAGGCTGAGTCGACCCCAGGGCCATAGTGCCGCAAGAAGGTATGGGTCAGTTTAAAAATCCTGACCCCACCGGGACTCGAACCTTCGACCTATCGCCTTGTAGCGCAGTGCCTTAACCACTACGCTACGGCGTGTCCCCTTATACAGTATCAGATGCACTTTTTACAAAACATTTCAAAACGTGAAACATTTTGAATATCTTGGTACGACGTTGAAAATGAACGGAAAGTGGAAAAAAACATATTGATATAGCATTATTTAAAGGGAGGGGACAACTTAACAGTGTACTCGGTATTCTGGGTCGAGTGCCTGATATTCCAGTCAGCACATTAGAAAAATCTATGGAATGATGGTGAGGCCAGTAATGCACTATGGTAGTGAGATATGGGGTTTCCAAAGAACGGAAATACTAAGGTATATACGCATTTTCTAAAATATATTACAGGACTTAGTAAGGCCGTTTCTAATTGTGGAATTTTATATGAATTTTGGTCATTCCAGGACGATATAAACTGCAAAATTCGTGTACTCAAATACTGGTTGCGGGTAATCCAATGTGAACAAACAATGCTCAGAGCAATTTGTTACGACCACAAAATTAGAAACCTAGATGTGAAATTTTGGGCAGACGAGGTTAGGAGAGAACTCCAAAAGATTGGGATGGGCTGGATATGGGAAAAAGGGACTGAAAATCGCAAGAATGTGTGGAGAAAAATAAGAAGGTACTTAGATATAAACCAACAAGATACTTTCACCGAATGTACAGGAAAACGCTCACTGTGTTTACAAAGAGACCTAAAACACGTTTGGAGAAAATAATCTTATGTACTCAACCTAGGATTTAAAGAAAGATCAGGGCTTGCTTGGCTCAGGCTAGGGGCATGGAAATTTCTAAAAATTAGCGACGATCACGATATGCGAATATGTCCAATGTGCGGGAGCTTTGAAGACGAGATACATATATTAGGAAAATGTAACGATTTAGAATATTGGAGACGTCAGTTATTACCGGAAAGATTTCTAAATTCAAATCGTGAAAGATTGGCATACTAACAGTTAATGGAAAATCAAAAAAAATTGGATAAACGTGGGTACATTTGTGGACAAAACGCGGAAAATAAGAACAATACTCATTCATGAATAAATACATGGTACCAAAATGGAATACCATTAATTCCTAATAATTTGACATAACTTAATTAATGTATAATGTTATTGTATTATTATGTAATTATAATATTATTACATGTTTTATTTATGTAATTGTAATGTTGTTGTTTTCTTTTTGTTCACACTAGTACCAATTATTACTTTATTGTAACGGACTGTCAACAGCACGTACGGCTTACTGCCCGTGCGACCCATATTTGTAAATAATATTGTAAATATCTTACTTTTTGTCTAATAAAGTCCTACTACTACTACTACTATATATACACTAGTAAAGTAAAGTGATTCCACTACAGGCCTCAGGAGGCCCTTGGGGTAGTAGGAGTTTAAGGCTCCCACTTTTTCTGGACAATCGGCACTTGATGTCAGCCGGGTTGTCAACCCTGCGTGACGGCCGCCTTTACCCCAGAACAAGCGCCCGGTACTCATTTTCGATAGAGGCTGAGTCGACTCCAGGGCCATAGTGTCACCAGAAGGTTTGGGCCACTTTTAAAAATCCTGACCCCACCGGGACTTGAATCTTCGACCTTCCGGCTTGTATGCGCAGTGCCTTAACCACTCAGAACATATTGTATATATATTCACAATAAGTGTTACAGACTTCTTGGGGTTGTAGAGGGGACTTAGTAGATGAAGTTTTGATAAGGAACCCATGTCCGGAAACGTACCATATCGATGTAAAATAGATTCGAACATCGGAAAACAATAGGCTGATATCGCGTGTCTCGTGTTTCAGAATAAATATTACAGACATTTAGGGGTTGTACTACAAATGTGGTTCCACGTGGTGACCCTCTTGTTCGTTGCACAAAGTGTACCTGCGACACAAGTTTTCATACACACAAACCACAAGACCTGGTGTGTGCTCAATAAGTTATGGTGCCGCCAGAATTCGTGCAAGAAGATCTTCCTCCGACTCGACAGGTGCAGTACAACCCCTAGAAGTTTGTAATACTTATTCTGAAACATAAGACGCACGATATGAGCCCATTATGTTTTTATCTTCAAACTTATTTTTAATCGAAATGGTGTATTTCTAGACATGGGCTCCTTATCAAAACTTTATATACTAAGTCCCCTCTGCAACCCTTAGAAGTCTGTAATACTTATTCTGAAGCACCCTGTATATTTCAACATTTACTTACTCACTGGCACTATCGAACCCGTAAGTCCATGGCCGCGCGGACATAAGCTCTCCATACATCCCTATCCCGAGCTAATGCTTTCCAATCATTCGCTGTATAATCTACTTCCCTCAAATAGTTAATGTTATCCTCCCACCTCATTCTTGTTCTACCAACTGGGCGTTTTCCCTCTGGCTTTCCTACAAGAAGCTTCCATGCAAGTCTTTCATTCCCCATACGTGCAACATGTCCTGCCCATCGCAGTCTACGAGATTTAACTGTTCTTATTATATCTGGCTTCCTATAAAGACCATGTAGTTCATTGTTATGTAGTCTTCTCCATTCACCTGTCTGTTCACCTCTCTTTGGTCCAAAAATGTTCGTAAGTACTTTAATCTCGAATACTTGTAATCTCCTTTCCTCCCTTAAAGTAAGAGTCCATGTTTCGCACCCATATAATATAACTGGTAGAATAACAGTTTTATATATTTTCACTTTAACGTTTTTTGAAAGGAGTTGGGGCATCGAGAGTCTCTGCAATGCATAATAGCACGCATTATATATCAACATTACTGAAATATATATTTGACCAAGCAAACGGGGTTAAAATTGATTTAAAACCAGCAGGTGTTTATGAGCCACCCTATACTTATACGTAATAGCGCAGGCCGAGTAACAGCTAGTATTAAATAAATGCAACCCATGTTTATTATAGGAATCAGTGCGAATTTAAGGATTGACATGGCTATAATCACGAGAATGGCAAAGAATTGTGCTAGTAATTAATTTTTAAATTTAATTATCGATTTATTTAACGTGAAGTTCCTTAAATAACGAAAGGTGATTACTGTCAAGTTTTATTGGAGTCGATCCGCATTTTTTTCCTAGAGAACACAGTAATTCCATTAAAACTAGGAGCGCTTAGTTCCGCCTTATGCGCAGTGTAGTTGCGCACACGTACGTTCCACCAGATGGTTTGCTCGCTCTTGCGTAAATATTTCCATTACAGTTTCAAACTATCTCCAACTTGCCTTCACAATACCACCATTTCGTATTTTTACGTAAAATTTCCCTTCTGACTTAATCATGCGACTATCTCTTCCTTGTATAGACACACACAATGTTTTAAAAGTCAATTTACGATATTTGAAGGGTGATAGAGGAGGTTAAAAGGGATAACATTACATATAACGCCACTTTACTGCTAGAGGCACTGATAAAATTGTTTGATTGGATTTTAGGATCACTCAAGCTCTGTTCGTCCACCGCTGTAAGTCTCGAGGTAGCGTGCCTGCCTTGTCACACAGCGGGCCCGGGTTCAATCCCCGGTCGGGGCAGTTTTTCTGGGTGATATTTTTATCGGGGTTTTTCCTCACCTTTAAGACAAACCTTTAAGGCCCAAACGGTCCCCGAAATCATATAGCCATCATCCTTATCATAATCATCCTTCACCGGTGTGAAAATTAATGGGAAGCTACCACACCTACAATTCCCTAGTAAAGCTGCAAGCATAGCATGAAAATGCTGTGATTGCAGTGAAGGACCTGCCTTCGGGCAGAATTACTATGGATGGAAGCTCTGTTCCAACTCTACAAATTAAGGACAATACTTCTAAAAACGGGACGTTCATCATCGTTTTGTTTTTCAATTTTTTCTAAAAAAAATATTTTGTGTTTTTCCTTAAAAAACAGTAGTAACTTTCTGTAGACATAAAAAATTAATAAAAACATGTTAGTGTGTTGATTGTTTCCAACTTAGTATGTATAACTCACTTCATCACTAGTCACGGAAAATTAGATTCAACATCAGAGAAAATGCAAATTGAAATTGTGGTTTTAGCAGCCAAAGTATTGAATATATATTTGACTGTCCTTTGTTCTGGAATGAAAGGTTCGAAATCACATGTCATCTAAATAACACTGCCTGTTTAATTGAACCACCTATTAGGGAAGTGCTTCTGACAGAAAAGAACTACTAACTTCTTAAGGTTCATAAAAAACTTCAGATTTAGATTCTTCTTCTTCTTCCTTCCAAGTATTAGGCCAAGGCCTGTTACGATCCTATAGAAAATTTTCCTTATGGGAAATTCTCGTATAAGACTTGAAAGCATAATAATAGTCCCTTCGATTGGTTGCTGGCCAAAGGAAGGCAAGACCAGTGATGGGGCTGCCATCCTATAGCATCTGGTCAGGCTTTTCTGGAGAAGAAAAGAAAATAAAGGAAAGGAGAAATGGAGGAAAGGAAGGACTCCCTAGCCCTCGGATGCCCTAATAGCTTCGGGGTCGAAAAAACAAGTGTTAACCAAGAGAGGTTAGATAGAAAAGTTAAAAGTTAAAAGAGCGCAAAACACAAGTAAGTGGAAGAAATGTTTTGCACAGCTTGGGCACCTTGTGGTCGCCATCCACATATCCCCTAGTTGAGGACCCCCTGAGGGTTCAGATTTAGATTAAATTATGTAATGTATCTCAGTTTTGACACAAATTATAATCATAATATATCTTAAGTGAATAGAGTTTATGAATTTCGGATAATAAATAATAATAAATCTGAACTAATGTTAGTCTGCATACGTCCTCACTAACCTTCCTCTCTCACGTGAACTTTTTTTGGGGTGAAAAATCTGTCATCTACTAGGTCATCCAATAAGTAGCGCACATAATTTCAGTTCTTGATTCTCTTTAATTGCAAATGAACGAATCTTCAAAGAACATATATTCAATACTTCCTTTATAACCTCACGAAGTTTCATTGTTTTGCATTAGATGGTTGTGATATACTTTAGTTTTAAAATGGCGGCTGCTCGTAGAACACTTACAAAGCAGATATCTGTGACTGAATTTATTTCTGCAGAGCACGAGACCATTTGAAAAATTCACAGACACTTAAGAAATGTCTATGGGTATCAAACAGTGGATAGGAGTACGGTCAGCAGAATGTCAGCGGCAGAACGAGGTAAGGCAAAACTGTTAGATCTTCAGTCACAATTCTCTGGTTTGTACGTTGTTTTAAGAGCAGGCGCCATTTTAAAACTAAAGTACATCTCAGCCAACTGTCGCAAAACCGTGAAACTTCGTACGGTTTAAAAGATTGAAGATATCTCCTCACTACGATGGTTGTTCGTTTATATAAAAGCGGGTGTCGCGACAATTCTTGACAATGATTAACATTCACGTAGCCATTGTTGGCACCTTTGTCTTCTTCTTCTACTACAAGGTTTAGGCTATGCAGCCTGTTCTGGCGAAGTTAAAAGTGGAGTCCATCTTCTACGTGGTCGGCCAACATCTCTTGTTGCTCTGGGATAATATAGGAAGGTTCTTTTTGGTATTCTTTCGTTGTTCATTCTCATTAAGTGTTCTGTCCATTTCTTATTATTTTCGCTGATTTTATCTTCAATTTTATATATATTTAATTCTTCTCGTATAGTTTCATTCCTTATTCTATCCGCTCTTGTGCATCCTTTCACATTACGTAAAACATCATTTCCGCAGTTCTGTATCCTGCTTTTATCCCTTGATTTCAATATCCAATTTTCACTTCCATACAACAACAAAGGAACAGCCATTGTTTTATATAATTTAAGTTTTGTACCTTTCCTTGTTTTCCGACGTAAGGTTCTTTTTATGGTTCCACAAATAGCCTGAAATTTATTTACTTTATTTTCTATATCTTTATTTTCTCTATAAGTTATATCACATCCTAAATATTGGAAATGTGATACTTGTCCTATTATTTTGTTATCCAGTACAATTTTTGATCTAATTCCATATTTATCAATAAATGCCATTACTTTTGACTTATTTATTGATATTTTACAATTACATCTATTGGCTATTAATTTAAATTTATATGCTAACATTTGGAGCTCATTTTCAGATTCTGCTAAAAGTACAACATCGTCAGCGAATAATAAAGCTTTTATTTTATCTTTATTATCAATTAATATTCCTTCATTAGTTAAAACCTTCTTCCATTCTTTTAGGATATCGTCCATGTAAATATTAAATAATATAGGTGAGAGTGAACACCCTTGTCGTACTCCTTGGTTTATTTGAAAAAAATGTCTTATTTTTTGGCACCTTTGTATTTACTTATATATAACAACTGCGGGGAAACAAAGCGAACCGCTGGGAAACCTTTATAGTGAGGCGATGATATGTTCTGTGAAGTTTCGTTCCTTTCCAAATAAAGACAATCGAAAACGAACATTATGTGTATTAGGCCTAATTACTGAACGTCCCACGTAGTGAGAATCAAATTAAAAACAAAAAATGAGAAACTACTGTAGCAACATTTTGAAGTGTAGAATAGGTATTTTAAATCACCCTGTGTATGAACAGACAATTGAATTGAGAAAACTACATAACAGTGAACTACATGGTCTTTGTAGGAAGACACATATAATAACAGTCTCGTAGACTGCGATGGGTAGGACATCTAGCACATATGGAGGATGAAAGACGTGCACGGAATCTTCTGGTAGGAAAACCAGAGGGAAAACGCCAACAATGAGATGGGAGAATAACATTAACTATGATTTGAGGGAAGTAGATTATACAGGGAATGATTGGAAAACATTTTGTTAAGGATAGGGATGCATGGAGAGATTTTATCCGCGCGGCCATGAACCTGAGAAACTACTATAGCAACATTTTGAAGTATAGAATACGTATTTTAAATCACCCTGTATACGAATATACAGGTGAATGGAGAAAACTACATAATAGTGAACTACATGGTGTTTATACGAAGCCACATATAATAAGAACAGTTACGTCTCGTAGACTGCGATGGGTAGGACATCTGGCACACATGGGGGATGAACGATGTGCATGGAAGCTTCTTGTAGGAAAACCAGAGGGAAAACGCCCAGTTGGTAGACCAACAATGAGATGGGAGAATAACATTAACTATGATTTGAGGGAAATAAATTATACAGGAAACGATTGGAAAACATTAGCTCAGGATAGGGATGCATGGAGAGATTATATCCGCACGGCCATGTGCCTGAGAAACTACTGTAGCAACATTTTGAAGTGTAGAATGGGTTTTTTAAATCACCCTGTATATGAACGGACAGGTGAATGGAGAAAACTACTTAATAGTGAACTACATGGTTTCTGTAGGAAGCCAGATATAAGAACTGTTAAGTCTCGTAGACTGCGATGGGTAGGACATCTGGCATGTATGGGAGATGGAAAAGATGCATGAAAGCTTCTGGTAGAAAAGCCAGAGGGAAAACGCCCAGTTGGTAGACAAAAATGAGGTGGGAGAATAACATTAACTATGATTTGAGGGAAGTAGATTATACAGGGAATGATTGGAAAGCATTAACTCAGGATAAGGATGTATGGAGAGTGAGTTAGTTTTTAAATCACTCTGTATATGCCTATACATGCTTTTCAAGTTGCAGCTCAGTCCCAATGAAGACCAGTAAGAATAAAAAAAAAGAAGAGAGTTTATAAAAGAGGGGGTGAGACTGCGCACACGGAAATTTCTCATACATCACAAAAAAACTTGAGTAATTTAGACAGAAGAAGGCGAAGTGTGGGGGAGTCTTTGTTAGAACTTGAGAGAGAAAAAAAATACTAACTAAAACTTATGCTGAGTTAGCGGCATTAACGTTTTATGTTGGCCATCCTGACGTAATAATATCATCCTTATATATTTCTCGGACAGCGGGGGGTGGAAACGTATGGCTGTCAAGTTCGCCATGATGGATGACGTAATATTAAATTGGTTTATATCTAAACTTGTTCCCACTCACTTCATTCTACTTATTTCTCTTTTCTCCAGCTTTTTAGTCTATTAGTCTGAAAATAAAATTATAAATAAATCTCTATTTAGCCGCACTAAAGAGCCAAGACAAACTGAATAGGTTATCGTAAACCTTGTGAAGACAACTTAAAAGCTCCAGATAATAATAATAATAATAATAATAATAATAATAATAATAATAATAATAATAATAATAATAACAGTAATAATAATGATATTAATAATAACTAAACTAAAAAAACTAACTCACTGGCTCTATCGAACCCATAGGTTCATGGTCGCGCGTACGTATTCTATCCATACATCCCTATCCTGAGCTAATGTTTCCTAATCTTCCCCTTTACAAAGAACTTTCCTAAAATCATGGTTAATGTAATTCTCTCGCCTTATTCTTGGTCTACCAATTTGGCGTTTTCCCTCCGGCTTTTCTACAAGAAGGTTCCATGCCCGTCTGTCATTCCCCATTCGTGCCACATGTCCTGCCTATCGCATTCTACGAGGCTTAGCTGTTCTTATTATATCTGGCTTCCTATAAGGATAGGAGCTTTTTTGGGAAATCACTTATAACGAGAAAAGTTTAGTATCGTAGACTGCGATGGGCAGATCATATCACTCGAATAGGGAATGAAAGAAAGGCGTGTAGATATCGCTGATGAAAAGAGACCATTAGGAAGATCAAAAATGAGGTCATAGAATAAAAATATTCATGATTTGAGGGAGGCGAATTATATAGGATATGATTTGAAAACAGCTCAAAATAGGGATATATGGAGAGTATATGTCGGCGCGACTATGAATCTCCCGGTTCGACAGTGCCAGTAAATTAGTTAGTTAGATAATTAGGAAGTGTGTTGCACCATTTTATCCATCTATCTCTGTTACATCATAAGTAATAAAAAAACATATGAAATACAGCAAAAGTTGCTCAAAGCGGAATCGCATGGGACCAATTTTTGTTTCCACATTATACAAAATTCCTCATTATAAAAAACTAAAACTTATTGAATAATCTTAGATTATACAGTAACCTATATGTCTTTTGTATGTACCTCGGATTAATTGTAGATCCGCTGCCTCTAAGTGAACTATAGTTTGCATGAGCGACTTCGGTGGTAACGCGCGAAAAAAACAGTTCCATTTTCGTCAGCGTTAAAAATGTCCCTTAGGCGCGTATCCTGAAATTAAAGTATGCAGTTTCGGTTTCCGCTCACTGACTAACACTCTTGTTCACATCCTTTGATTCACCGCAAATTTCATTCCACACTACATTGTGTCGTCTTTTAAAACTGTCCACAACCAACCTGAAGATGTCTTGAAATCGTTATTCCCTAGGGATTTAGCAACAGCTATAGCTTCATTTTCGAGCATCGGACCGGAAATTTGAACATTATCTTCAGTCACTTGTGCTTTTTTCATTTAATGAGAATGATACACACGTTTTAGCCATCTTCATTCCGTAAATTCAGAACGCTACCTGTGAAAGATCAGTCTCAGAACTTAAACTAATTTAAGATTTTAGAGTGCAATGGTTATTTGTAAGAAAGGTATCTGTATTTCGCATAATGGGCGTGCAGTGTGGCCAAAATATAATGTCAGGTACAGGTGGAATCTACATTTTACCCGGCGGCAGTAATAATTCCTTATTGTTATTTTGGCATAACGGAAATTCAATGAAATGGAAACTAAGTTTATTTCTCTGTCTTTCCGCTTTATAATTATTTTTTTCATGAATTGTGTAAAAATGTCATTCCGTTTCCGCGTTGGAGAAATCCCGTTTTATGCTAAATAAATGCACGTCAAATTACTATTATTTCACCGGGGCCAATAAATTTGTTCACATTTTACAGATTTCCGCATTATTCACGTTCCGGATTAAACAAGTTTTACTGTATATTCAGTTCAGACTTGTGAAAATGTCTTCTGATTGATTTCACGGCTTAATGGATGTCTTGGATTATTAATATTAATATTATTATTATTATTATTATTATTATTATTATTATTATCGGCCGCGGTGGACCAGTGGTTATGGTCCTTACCTGTGGTCCCGAGGGTCACGGGTTCAAACTCGGCCGGGGTCGATGGATTTTTTAGGACCGAAAAATCCAAGGAGTAAGTCCTCCGGGAGGGACTTTAAGCCGTGGGTCCCGAGTCTGAAGATTTTCAGGCTCGTAAAAAATCCTTAAGCCTGAATGAAAAGGCCTCTAACCAATATTTATCGAATTTTCTCGTCCTAGTACTACCTTGGTTTCCTAGATGTCAGTATGAGGCGGAACGCTGACCGCGTACCACTCAAAAATGACATCTATACGAAAACAAGTGTAACTAAATTAGTATGGTTCAAATTCTTTCCTGTAGGGGGAGAGCTCCTAAATCTCTGTAAAGAAAAACATAGGCTTACAATAAAAAAAATATTATTATTATTATTAATATTATAATTATTAAATAAATCTAAGCAATTTACTATATCGTGCATCTTGGAGAGTTTTCGTGTACATTTCATTGAGGAATTTGATTGGATGTGACGTAACTATTACTAACGTGTTATTTCTCACACGTAGATTGCACGCGACTTACAGGTCATGCATTTTAATATACAGGGTGCCCCGTAAATAGTTCCTTATTCTCAGCACATGCACAGATTCTTACAACTGGCGTTGTCTCTCTGTTTCCCAATTTCCATTTTGACTAAACTTTACAACCCGTTGACGCGAATTTTTTTAATTTCTTCATAAAGTCCTGTCAAATTTTATTCTTAGGGCTTCATTTTTCAAATTAATTCTCACCATTTACAATGATTTTTACATGTTTTCCAACGATTATTTGAATATTTTTTTACGATATTGATCTACACGAAGACGCGGCAGCCATATTAATTTTAACGAATATTTTCTATTCTAGTGCAGCCAACATAAAGTCTGTACTAATTAACTTATGCTAAATAAGATCAGCGTGCATTCTTTCACAGGTTAATGTACTTAAATTTCGTTACGGTTAGCTTATAGGTTGTTCTTTCACGCGTTAGATTACTCTAATTTCGTTAGGTTAGCTTTTAGGTTGGTCTTTCTCAGGTTAGAATACTTAAATTGTGTTAGGTATAGCTTTTAGGTTGGTCTTTCACAGGTTAGAGTACTTAAATTGCGTTAGGTTTAGCTTTTAGGTTGGTCTTCCACAGGTTAGAATATCTAAATTATTTAAAAACAAACTTTTTCGTCCATTTGTTCATTGTAAAATAAAACCAAATGAGCTAACTCAGGAGATTTCGCTATGGTAAAGAGATATCAAGGCAAATGGAATCCTAATATGCTGGCCGATTATTGTTGGACCATCAAGAGAGATGCTCCACAGGTGAAATATAGCATAAAATCGTAATTTCTTACTTTCTAGGTGAGTCCGAATGTTCGAATATTGTGTAGTTACGAATGTAGAAAATATTAAAGTGTTTGAAATTATAAATGTCCGTCTCTCGGAAACCTTGCGTGATAGAAAAAAAAACAATATCATATTTGAATTCAGGAGAAAATATACTATCAGAATCACAGATTATTGTTTCTGAGACAAAAAAAAAATATTGCTCATTGTTATTAAATAGTTCCAATATGGGGGCCTTTCACAAACAATCTTCCATCTTATTAAAATGTAGGTGAAACATTGTTTTTTTGAAAGGACTCCATATTGGAACTATTTAATAGTTTAGTTGAGGACGACTGACTTACCAGGTACTAATTTTATGTTTAACATCTTATTACATAACCTCAACTGTGCTTTAATATGAATTTTGAAAGTGTTGATTATGGGTTTGTACTATCCTTTTCGGGTTTTAAGACGAGTTTATTAAAAAATAATGTTTTGATAAAGATTGAGATATAGGCTATTTGGAAATCAGCACCACATTTGTTTTGAGAAAATACAATTTCAACAACACATGATTTTGTTGTTTTAACAAATGCCAAAATCAGTGTCTGTGACGTTACAAAAATATACGTCCATTAAAATACGTGTTTTTCAATAATCAAGCAAAATAAGTGCAACATTTTTATTTTTTCCCATTAAAAAGGAAAAAAAGTTCTCAATCCGTTGTTAACTTTCCCTTATTTCCTACTGAATCCGTTTTAACTCGTAAATTGGGTCTTAAATGCTTCTAAAATAAACACTTTAACGAGAGGTTGAAATATCGATGAGATCCATCTGCAGTGACTTGTTATACTTTCTCAAGATCTACAGTTTACAAAAATGAGAGACATCATTAGCTGCAAAACAGCTGACACAGGGTGCCTATTAAATTTAGTAACTGTCCACGATACATTTCGAGTATAAAAATTCCATCAGGCAGGACTGCGAAAACTGATTGAATTCAATATATTTTTTTTTTAAATAATAGGTATTATTGCAGCCAATGGCCATGTACAAATAATTGTTTTCATGTCTTACAGAAGTCTGTTATCGATGTTGCTATGTTTACAGTGTAATAGGTGATATCGGCTGTGTTATCGATGTTCTTATGTTTTTACACTGTAATAGGTGATATCGGTCGCAGTGCGACCCACATAGTTTGCACTTGCACTTTTCTTCTGGGTTATGGCGCTTCACTGTTGTGCATATCCTGTGGTGGAAACCATGGACCGCGACTCTTCGTCACGGTGTGTCTGAGGTCGTATCTGGCTGCTGTCCATTCCCTGTAGATCATCGCATCCGTTGCGTAGAACTCAGGCCATATCTGTTCTCTCTTCTCGTTTAGCTCCCTCAGCAGTTCCTTGAATTCAATAATTAAATAATCTAATTTTTCTGTTTTACCGAATAACTGATTTTTGTACATATATATATATATATATATATAGTATGTTTCAGAATAAGTATTTACATACTTCTAGCGGTTGTAGAGGGAACTTAGTAGATACACGTTTGATAAGGAACCCATGTCCGGAAACATACCATTTCGAAGTAAAATAAGTTCGAAACACAATGGGCCATTATCGTGTGTCTTATGTTTCAGAATGAGTAGACCTATTACATACTTCTAGGGGTTGTACTACGCCTGTCGAGTCGGAGGAAGATCTTCTTGCAGGAATTCTGGCGGCAGCAGAAATTATTGAGCACACATCGGACCTTGTGGAGCGTGTGTATGAAAACATGCGTCGCAGGTACACTTTGTGTGACGAACAACAGGGTCGCCACGTGGAACCACACTTGTAGTACAACCCCTAGAAGTCTGTAATACTTATTCTGAAACACAAGACACACGATATCAGCCCATTGTGTTTCGATCTTCAAAATTATTTTACATTGAATTGGTACGTTTCCGGACATGTATTCCGTATCAAAACTTTATCTACTAAGTCCACTCTACAACCTCTAGAGGTCTGTAATACTTATTCTGAAACAATCTGTGTGTGTCTTTCACTTCAATCATAACATTTTCTTGCTATGTTTTGCAGCTTTACTAGGGAATTATAGGTGTGGTAGCTTCCCGTTGCTTTCCACACCGGTGAAGGATGATGATGATGGCCGGATGATTTTCGGGGACCGTTGGACCCTAAGCTTCCTGACATTTCTCTTATAGGGGAAGAAAACCCAGAAAAAACCTCACCCAGGAGCCTGTCCTGACCGGAAATCGTACCCGGGCCTGCTGCGTAACAAGGCAGCACGCTACCTCGAGACCACAGCGGTTGACATTAATATTAATATTATTATTATTATTATTATTATTATTATTATTATTATTATTATTATTATTATTATTATTATTATTATTATTATTATTATATTAATATGAGAGATCAGAAGTTTGACTTACGAACTGGTCTATTTGTAATTGGAAATCAACAACTGTACATAATAGTTGTTATAACAGATTCCCGGATAAGAAAGCCATTTCCTGTGTTTTTTTACGTTTTCTTGAAAAATAAAATCTCATTAGGTGTAGCCAATAACATGTGGATGTAACTCGTTGAATTCCCCTCAGTGCTACCAACCCTCTGGAGAGCTTCCTAGGCTAGTAACTCAGTTAGCTCTGCACATGCGCACAATTTCTATTTACACCACACCGTATTAATGCTTATATCAATAGCCATCATTATGTCTATTATATACTCGTGTAAACAGACCTCTCTGTCAACATATATGGCCAGCACTGTACACAGACACCATGTGCCAATATCATTTTTACATGCTTTATATTAGCTTGACCTGTATCTATCTATGTAACGGATTCTTTCAACACGATTTTCACCCACTTAAAAACATTGAATCGTCCGTCGCCGTGGCGTAGTCGGTAGAGTCCCTACCTTCCACTCCGGGGACCCGGGTTCGATCCCCGGCGGGGTAGGGGATTTTAAATCTACACCTTGAGTCTGGGTGTGTGTCCTGTCTCGCCATTAATGCTCAACAGAGTGCACATTTCCTAATAAAAAAAATGATCGACTTGAAACTTTGTATACTTGTAAAGGATCAATGACAATACAACAATTTCATAAATAATATATATATAAAAGGTTGCAGACTTATCGACCTTTTAGTCCATCGTTGTAAGAAATTAATATTATATCCTCTGGTAGCTCAGTTGGTAGATTTGGTGGACTGTAGTGGTATATAATTTCAGTGATCCATAGGTCGCTTGTTCAAATCCGGCCCGGATGATTTTTTAGAAGAGTATTACATTTAGCTCATACTACAATAGTATCGAATTTAAAGATATTTACATTTTTAGAAAACCAAACTAAAAAAAAAATAAATAATAGTTTAAAAAACTAAAACAACACGCTTTATTAGAAAACCGAACTAAAAAATGAAAAATAATTTCAATTTCCAACACGCTTGGCATAAAATTAAAGTGGTTAACAAAAAAATCATCTCCAACACATTTAGAATAAAACTAGAGTTATCTATAAAAAAATAATGTTACCATCAAAAGCGTGTGGTGCTCTATATCAATTAATATATTTGATAATAAACAGATATCGGTAAACGTACAGTCTCTAAGAAGAAAATGTAAAAACCATAAAAATCACGCCACGCTTTTGATAGTAAAATTATTTTTTTTGTAGATAACTCTAGTTTTATTCTAGATGTGTTGGAGATGATTTTTTGTTGTCCACTTTAATTTTATGCCAGGCGTGTTGGAAAATTAAAATTATTTTTAATTTTTTAGTTCGGTTTTATATTAAAGCGTGTTGTTTTAGTTTTTTAATCTATTATTTATTATATTGCATCTTCTGTTATGCATTTTATATCTTTAAATCCTTTTGTGTGTTTTTTATAATTGTGACGATGATAGTTAAATTAACTAAGCTACTGACACTATCGAAATCGTAGGTTCATGGTCGCGCGGACATAAGCTCTCTATACATCCCTATCCTGAGCTAATGCTTTCCAATCATTCCCTGTATAATCTACTTCCCTCAAATCATAGTTAATGTTGTTCTCCCACCTCAAGCGACTATATCCAAGGGCGATTTATCCAATTCCCGCGTTAATATCTCTAGTGCCCCGCTATTGTATAAAGTCCTAACATTCCATGTTCCTAGGAACATGTCCCTGTGTTTGAGCCTTTGGCATGGGTTCCCTGAAGTAGTCCCCGCCCGGAGAACCGAATGGGGGACTATTTGACCTCCGGAAAATTTTACCCCAGTAGAACCCATGTCCGCATTTCTTGACGGTTGTATTTTTACGGTGAAAGATCGTCACTCTTTCGACCAAGGTACTTATTTCGTCTGGCTCATCACCTTCGACCAGTCCGGCATGGGTACCCCTATCGGCAGCAATGCTACCGCCGGCATAGCTCTCAGGATCATTTAAGCACACAAGCCACTCCACCACGACAAGGTAAAGATACCATGGAGGAACTGTTCTTATTATATCTGTCTTTGTATAAAGACCATGTAGTTCACTGCTATGCAGTCTTCTCCATTCACCTGTCTGTTCATCTCTCTTTGGTCCAAATATTTTCTTAAGAATTATATTCTCAAATACTCGTAATCTCCTTTCCTCCCTTAAAGTAAGAGTCCATGTTTCGCATCCATATAATATAACTGGTAGAATAACATTTTTTTGTATATTTTCAGTTTAACGTTTATATTTTTAAAGTGACTTATAACAATAAACAACTGCACGGCGCGAAGACACTTGGCCTACCGAAGATAGATAGTAAAGTATTCCCACTACAGGCTCAGGAGGCCCTTGGGATAGTAGGAGGTTAAGGCTCCCACTTTTTCTGGACAATCATCACTTGATGTCAGCCGGGTTGTCAACCCTGCGTGACGGCCGCCTTTATCCCAGAACAAGCGTCTGGTACTCATTTCCGTTAGAGGCTGAGTCGACCCCAGGGTCATAGTGCCGGCAGAAGGTTTTGGTCAGTTTAAAAATCCTAACCCACCGGGACTTGAACCCTCGACCTTCCGGCTTGTAGCGCAATGCCTTAACCACTACGCTACGGCGTGCCCCCGATAGATATTTATGACAGCTAACTAATTTTCTATAACCCTATTTATTGGGTGAAGTGAAGGAAATTTTATCATTTTAACGATTATAATTTTGCTCAGACGTCTATTTATTCCGACTTGAAGTTCTTTTCGGAGCCCGAAAATCGTAAATCTCGTGCCATCCTTTTTAGTTCGCTTTTAACTGGCTCAGTGAAGGTACGTAATAGTTGTATCTTGTATATAACCGACCCCGTAAAGTACGATTCCGTGTTTCGTATCCATATAATATAACTGAAATAATACTATAATATATATTTTAAGTTTACTCAGGGGTCCTCATCTAGGGGATATGTGGATGGCGACCACAAGGTGCCCAAGCTGTGCAAAACATTTCTTCCACTTACTTGTGTTTTGCACTCTTTTAACTTTACTATCTAACCTCTCTTGGTTAACTCTTGTTTTTTTCGACCCCGACGCTATTAGGGCATCCGAGGTCTAGGGAGTCTTTCCTTTCTTCCATTTCTTCTTTCCTTTATTTTCTTTTCTTCTCCAGAAAAGCCTGACCAGAGACTATAAGATGGCAGCCCCATCACTGGTCTTGCCTTCCTTTGGCCGGCAACCAATCGAAGGGACTATTATTATGCTTTCAAGTCTTATACGAGAATTTCCCGGGAGGATCAAACTAATGACGACCAAAGCATGAAGATCACTGGGCCGTCCTATGAAACGCTGGAGGGAAAATGTTCTATAGGATCGTAACAGGCCTTGGCCTAATACTTGGAAGGAAGAAGAAGAAGAAGACGTTTTTCTTGGGAGACGTTGGGACGAGAAGAGACCCTATAATGCATTTTTGTTATTAAGAACCCCCCCCCCGGGTTTCCTCGGGCTTAATGCCTATATTCCCAGATCTGCTCTTGTCCCTAATTACTCTCTGCTGTTTTTATTTTGTTCATTTTCTGGATACAAGTTTCGGGTGTTTGTTCTTAATACAACTTATATACAGTTATGTTTACATATTAATCCTTCACCTAAGTCTTAAGTCTTAAATCTACCACCTAATCTAGTAATATTTACGCGGTGTTGTGTTAAAACTAATACTTAATTTACTAACTTACAACTAACTTATGGCTAGATTATAAATCTAACCCATTCTTCTTTGTCTGCTCATGTCCTCTTGGCGTTGAGTAAGGACCCATCCGACGAAAATTCTCACTGCTTGATATGGGTGTTTTTCTGTCCAAAATCGTAGAGGAGGCGGCCAGTTCATATCACCGTAGTAAGTCCCTTCGTCTGGCCTCATATTTGATGCATTCGTACAGGACATGTTGTACAGTGTCCAGCTCTGTTCCGAAGCAATCGCAATGAGGCGTTCGTGTGAGGCCTCTTTCATGGAGTTTGGCTTTGAAAGAGTCGTGGCCGCTCAGGAGTTGCCTGATATGCCTGAAATGAGCCTATGTCTAATTTCTTTGTGTCTCATATTTGTAATTATTTTTCCTAGGTGTTTCAATTCAGCCACTTCCTCAAAATTTCCCTAATTTGTAAATAAGTGTCCATTAGCATTATACAATATATTTCTATGTGTGACCATATAGGCCATTTAGCTTTAAATAGCGTAATTAAATTATGTTTTTTTTTCTTCGTATTTTTCTAAACACTTTACAGGTCGTAAATGCATGTATATTTTCTTACTTTAGGTCATGGAAACTTCTTCTTCCTCTTCTTTTCCAGGATTAGGTCAATGCGATATGTTCCGGTCTGAAGTCCATCATTTCCTTGGCCGTCCCAAAAATCTTTTTCCATGCGGTTTGTAGGCGTTGTTCGTTTTAGGTAATCTTTTATTGTCCTTTCTGTCTAAATCTTCTTTTCATCGGTAATTGTGCTTTTCTACTTTATCGAGTATTGAAAACTGCATCCTTAATAATAAATACTTGAAAATCGCTGCAAAAGAGTACTTTTTTGTACCAAGAATATCTATCGGATTGCGTCTGCTAATGAACTGTTCTAACAAGTAGAAATGGCTTCCGTCTTTTTTTTGTAACAAATGAGAAATTATATTTTTTTGTGATATGACTAGTGAGCTATGGTATATAAACTGCTCTAAATTTCCCTTTACGAGGGAAATTTAAGCCGTGTCGTATAGCAGTTTGTTTTTAATATGTTAGAGAACGCTTGTGTTTTGTTTCGGTTAAGCTACGTGAATTACCTCGAGTTTGAAACAACTTCTTGTTAATGTAACATGCTGCGCCATTTTTTATTTTTTATCGCCAATCAAAATGTATTAGAAGCTTGAGTTCAAACGAAACCAGAATTATTATTCTATCTCCGAATATCTGGTTTCAGGAAAAGTTGTGACAAGCATTTTTTTTTCTCTTTATCTTCCTTGTTATCTTTGGTTTATTTTGTGTTAATTACCTGCTATCTTTACATTTCCCTTTTTCTTTTCAATTGTTTTGTATCGTTCCCTTTCCTTTCTCTATATCGTATTTTATGACTTTAATTAACTATTTTTACTTCAATTTTTTGTCTTCTCTCCTTTCATAGATTTTGTTATTATGTTTTGTTTTATAATAATAACTAACTATGTCACTAGCTCTTTCGAACCCGTAGGATAATGACCGCGCTGATATAATCTCTCCATACATCCCTACTCCGAACTGTTTCCCAGTCATCCCCTGTATAATCTAGTTCTCTCATCATTCCCACCTCATTCTTGGTCTACCAACTCGGCGTTTTCCCTCTCGTTTTCCTACAAGAAGCTTCCATGCTTCTATTTCATTCCCCATTTGTGCTACATGTCCTGCTCATCGCAGTTTACGAGACTTAACCGTTCTTATTATGTCTGGCTTGCTATACATACCAGGTAGCTCCTAATTATGTAAAACAATAATAATAATAATAATAATAATAATAATGAAATAATGGAACGACTTAAAGGAGGACAAAAGATTACGAGTATTAAAGAATAAAATGTTTGGACCAAGTAGAGATGAACAGACAGGTGAATGCATAAGACCAGTATGCGGTATGTGTTGACATTCATGCACTATATATATATATATATATATATATATACAATCTGGTAGCCGTATTTCTTAGTGGGTCAGTCACTGCAAAATAATGCTATGACCTATTCAGAATGTTAAAAAGGAGGTGCTTTCTTTATTATGATAAACTTAAGTTGGTATATTCTGTGATTAGTTGTAAATCAAAAATCATTGTAACGTGATTGGTCATTGACTCCTATTTGGGGCATGAGTTAAATAGTCATAAGTAATGCCATGAGTGATTTCCAATTTATCTACTGAAGAGGATTTGGAAATCAAGAGTGGTATTTGTTAGGACTATTTAACGAATAAAATTAAGCTGTTTACTCACAAACCATTGTTTAAATATAGTTATTTTTATTTAAATATTTATATACCGGTATTTAATGTAAACGGCGAGTTTGAAAAAACGAGAAACGGTTGTTATGCTTCATTTGTTCATCACTGCAACCAGATCATATTATTTATTGCCAAAGCATCGCAATATTGTAAGAATAAGGTCTGGTGAGAAATTTATAACGAACATTATAGGTATTAATTAATTTCTGATATCATATGATGTAAATATGTCAGTTATTTTTTTCTGCAACGTAAATTCCGGGGAAATAATACGTTTATGAAGGTGTATTTTTTGTAGTGTAATCAATTGCTACAAATGTTTTTATATTATATCCCGCAAGCACTATCTGCTAACTTTCGTGCACTATACATATAATCTGGTAGCCACATGCAGTCACTGCAAAATAATGCTATGACCTATTCAGAATGTTAAAAAGGGGAGCTTGATTTTGAAGTGATAAGATTAAACTGATAAATTGAGGTGAAAAATACTGTGATTGATTGTAAATCAAACTTCATTGGAATGTGATTGGTCATTGAATACCATTTGGGGCATGAGTTAAATAGTCCCAGTAAACTGCATTTAACATTATTTTAACCGATCTGACTTTTTGAATTCTTATTTTGGGAATACAATGCTGCTAAGAGACAAAAAAGGTTTAAAAAAGTTCTAAATGTGCTTGCATTGATAAAAAGGTGCAAAAAAGTGCTAGCATTGAAAAAAGGTGCAAAAAGGTGCAACTAAAACACATTTAGGGACATTTATTTAATATTTTCTTTGCAAGAGAAACTAATTTGAGCATTGTAGTAACAATAAAATTAAGGTGCAGCACCTAAAATTCCTAGCTCTAGTAATTGCACTATTTTATGTCATTTTCTTCGGTACACTTTGAGTGTATTCCACCTGGGAAAGGAAAGAGAGATTAACCTAGATTTAAATGGATGGATGATGTAAGATGAGGTATGAGGGAGATAGCTCTGGAATAATTAGAATGGGAAGATGGAGAAGAATGGAGAAAGAAGATAAAAAATTAAAATGCTTTGGGCAAAGGAAGATGTTTTATTACATTGTAAGCCTGTTAACAAAGAACATATTATTATTATTATTATTATTATTATTATTATTATTATTATTATTATTATTATTATTATTATTATTACTCTTGGGTAATGACCAAAAAAATTACAAAGTAGAATACAAAGTGTAGAAATGAATTTCCTTAGAAGAACAAACGGCTGCACAAGAATGGATCGGTTAAAGAATGAAGATATAATAACATTTAAATATATATCCATTAAATGATAAAATCAAAGGATACAGAGAAAAATGGTTTAGACATGTAGAAAGAATGAACGTAACAAGATTACCAAGAGCAGCATTTAACTACAAGCCAAGAGGTTCAAGGAATGTAGGAAGGTCAGTGAAAAGATGGACAGAATAACTGTGAGGCGGAACAGGCATTTTGCCTAACCCGTGAAGTAAAAAAATTATTATTATTATTATTATTATTATTATTATTATTATTATTATTATTATTATGGAGCCTTATGGAACAGACATATAACCAGGAAAAATAAGTTACAAATATATAATTCAAAAGTGAGAAGTACTGTCACATATGGAACTGAAGTTTGGAAATTCAACAAAAACTTATATCGATTGAAATGGATTTCTTGAGGAGAGCAGCAAGATGTTCAGAATTAGACAAAATAAGAAATACTGTCATAAGAGAAAAAATGAATATTGGTTATTCAATAGTAGATTATATACGGTATAAGCAATTAAATTGGTATGGGCACGCACGACGAATGCAAGAAGAAAGATTACCCAGGAAAACATTGAAATGGTGTCCACCTGGAATAAGGAGGAGAGGAAGACCTCGAAACTCGTGGATGCAGGAAATAAGAACTGGAATGAGAGCAAGAGGACTGTAGGACATGGATTGGATGGAGAGAGACGAGTGGAGAAGAAAAATAGAACTTTAGGCACAGGAAGATGTGTAAACATTAAAATTCTGTATATAAATAAAATTATTATTATTATTGTTATTTTATTTATGATTATAATTGAAGAATTGTTGTTGAAAGATTTGCTGAATGCTACATCCTAGCACCATATTTGATATTTGTTTGAGAAACATGAAAATGTTTTCTTGGAAAGGGGACAGAGATTCGGTAAACAAACAGTGGAGTAATCCGGTTATTGCTTGAATCGCAGATTTCCGTCGAGTTTGAACAAGTTGTTCCAGGAGGACAAAGGCTGGCACAGAATCATTTTCCAGCCATCGGAAATCCATAACTTTGTCTTTGTGCGAGACATAATACAAGTCCGTTGTAAACAGGATATCTACGTATCTCATCACAATACTTAGTCAAGCGTTCAAACTACTTTATTTACAATCAGCTGTTTCAATATAAAATTATAATAAATAATATGAAAATGGACAGGCCTACCTGCAGGCTTAATTCAGCTCATATTTTTTTGTCTAATGCCACCAGGTTGTTTTTTTATGACATTTCTACTTTTCTTCCCTGGCATTGGCTCAATTGTAATCCATTTCTTAGGTTGGGTCCCTTACTTACTTACTCACTGGCACTATCGAACCCATAGGTTCATTGCCACGCGGACATAAGCTCTCCATACAACCCTATCCTGAGCTAATGCTTTGCAATAATTCCATGTATAATCTACTTCCCTCAAATCATAGTTAATGTTATTCTCCCACCTTATTCTTGGTCTACCAACTGGGCGTTTTCACTCTGGCTTTCCTACAAGAAGTTTCCAAGCACGTCTTTCATTCCCCATATGTGGTATTAAATGATTTCATCTCTATAATCAAGAATTAATATTTATAGGTATAACTATTATATTATTAACAATAATTCAATGATGACGAGATATTGTACGTGAAGGGACTTATCAAGGACTTCATACTAAGTTTGTTGGATTGTTTATAATGACCGCAAATATTTCTAACAAAGATATTATTTTACTATTATTTATTATTTTGAAAACTACAAAGATGTTATTATTCATTAATTTTGAAAACATCATAGCGCAAAAAATAATGTGCAACACACGTTTATGAAGTGTTTGACAGAATCTCAGAAATTAAAAACCTCGTTATCGCTCTGTTTTTAAACGTTTTCCTCGCTTCTGTAAAAATCACTTCGCACCTCCCATCGTAATGAACTATTTATTGTTTTTATTCCATTACTTTCGAGAGTTAGAGAGCGAACTTCATTTTCTTACACGCTTTAAAGGTAGAATCATTATTCCACCCTTGAAAAATGCAGTCATAGATTTGGTTTGTTTAAATTACAACTGGAACTTAGGTCTAAAGAGGTATAGCTGTAAAATTAGCCAATAGCTATTGTTGATTATATTATGTAAAATCTGTTATTTGGATTAAAACCAGCTAAAACGTGGATAACAATGTACACGATAAACAAATGACAGTCTGCCCATTCTGACAATTGCGCTTAATTAACTGCATAAATTTACAATTTACTCATTTTAGCTAATTCTGTAAGCGGATTTATCAATCTGAAAAGTTGGCAACATTTCATCACATTGTATTATTGTTTAATATTATTACTTGGTAAAACAACTGAATGCTATATTCGAAATATTGTAGCTAATCTGCTGTGTAATTGTTTGCTTAATTAAAATTATCAGAAATGTATAGGGTGTTACAGATTTCAGCTTCGAGAGGCTGTGGTGACAACTGAGTCAATGTCAAAAATTAATTCTTGGCTATTCTATGCCATGTATCAGTCTATAAATCATGTAATGGACTACTAGTTACTACCGTAAATATAACGATAGTTTTCGAATACTAATCGATGGCATTCGAGCTAGCGATATACTAGCCAACAATGAGCATTTGCATATTTTGTGTTGCCAACTGCCAACATGTTTATTCAGGTTAGGTTGGCTCAAGTTTCCAATAAGCGCAGTGAGAAATTTTTCTTTCGGGCAGACACCACGCGCATGCTCCAGCGGTGTTTTATTTTCAAATTACACTGAGCAACAAAAAAGGAACTTTTTGTTTGTCTCAGAAAGAAAAATATGCGATTCTGATAGTATTTTTTCTCCTGAATGCAATAATGATATCGGTTTTTCTCCATCACGCAAGGTTTCCGAGAAACAGGCATTTATAATTTCAAACACTTTAATATTTTCTTCATTCGTAACTACGCAATATTCAAACATTCGGACTCACCTAGAAAGTAAGAAATGATGATTTTCTGCTATATTTCGCCTGTGGAGCATCCCTCTTGATGGTCCAACAATAATCGGCCAGCATATTAGGATTTCATTTGCCTTGATGTCCATTTCCAGAGTTGAAAACCATTTCAGTTAGCTCATTTGGTTTTATTTCACAATGGAAAATGGATGAAAAAACGTTTATTAAAAAATAATTATTTAAATCCATTAATTGAAATTGAAATAGAAAAAACTATGGGTGATGGAGAAATTCAGAATACATGTTATTTATCGCCCATTATATCATCGGGGGAACGTAACTCCGCCGTCAAGTTGCCCCAACCTAAAAAATGGATTACAATTCCGCCAATGTCAGGAGGAAAAACCAAAAATGTCATGAAAGACAACTTGGAAAAAAAAAAAAACTTTAAAAATTCTAAATGTGGTGATTTTAGGTTACTTTGAACTCAACGTCTCACTTGATTTTAAGGCATTTTTCACATTTCATTGGGGAGCATTAAACATATATATTTCTTTCAGATAATTTTTCACGTACTGCAACAATAAATTATGTTTATTTTTATTTTAATTTTAATTTGTATAGTTGGCATGGTTGGCCCATAATTCCGTGTATGTCTACCATTAACCCATTCGCCCCAAAAGACAAGGTACACTCGCTTAACTCTGCTGTTATATATTTTGCAATATTTTGTGCATCCCTTGGCAGGGCAATCTTTTGTTAACGTATATGAATAGTAGATGAATGTGTTTTTGCCTTCACCCTTATTGGGATCTCTAGTACCGTTATCTTTTGTTTGTTTTGAATGTGTGAAAATAGACAATATAATTGACGATAACTTAAATCCGATTTCTGGGAAAATGCATTGAACATTTAAACCTGAAGGGAATGGGTTAAATAAGTATAGAAATGGAGTTAAATTATTTGACGTCACAGCGGAAACAGATATAAATAACAAATTAAATAAGTTTAATTATATAACAGGAACACTAAAAAGTACTTTGAAAAAATAAAGCCAGGAAAGACTCTATAATGAAATTATACAAGACAATGGCAGTGCCTGTTATTACTTATGGATCCGAAACATGGACAGTGACAATACAACAATCTGCCAGAATACAAGCTGCTGAAATGAGATTCCTCAGACCAATAGCAGGATATCAAAGAACAGACAAAAAGCATAACACAGAAATTAGACAACACCTAAAAATACATAAAATTAAACACAACAATAGTGAAATACAGAACAAACTGGAAAGAACACTTGGCAAGGATGACTGAGAATAGAATACCAAAAACAGCATACAGCTATTAACCACAAGGAAGAAGAAGTTGGGGAAGACCAAAGAAAAGATGGAAAGAGCAGCAATTTGGAGCCGGAACAGGCTAGTAAATAAGCCTAAAACCGTGATGAAGAAGAAGAACAACAACAACAATTCGTTGTCGCAGATTTTCAAGAATGTCAGGTAGAGTTGGTATAGAAACGCGGTCTTTTACGTAACCCCACAGATATAAATGACACGGGGCTAGGTCTGATGACCTGGGAGGCCACCGGCGAGAGCAAAAATTTTCTTCCACCTACTTGTGTTTTGCACTCTTAACTTTACTATCTAACCTCTCTTGGTTAACTCTTGTTTTTTCTACCCCGACGCTCTTAGGGCATCCGAGGGCTAGGGAG